>BGPR01000047.1:0-179605 GCA_013235015.1 Araneus ventricosus | reverse complement strand
GAGTTTATCTTTCAAATTTCTTTAAAAAATGTGTTTAAATGCTGCAATATTTCTCTTTAAAAAAATTTCCCCTTAAAAACTTTCTGTCCCTTAGAATTAAAATCTGAATAGTTTTTGATGCATACGGAGCTAAAACTAGGTGTCAACTTTTATTTCTACAACATTGCACCAAAAACGATAACCGAGAAAAGAAATGAATTTGGTGTTTGTTCTCTTATCGTGAAATTTTCAAAATTATGAAATTCTTTTTATTAATTTATATATAACCCCTTAAGGTGTAATGTAAACTATTCAATCAGATCACGTAATCTTTCCATTAGTATGCAAAGCTAAAAATAAGAAATTATTCATGAAACTGAAACTCGCCGCCTGTGGGTGTTTTCTTTTAAGCTGTTAACACGTTATTGTCTCCCATTATTAAATAGTTATTATTGTCCACGGTTCATGTAAATAAAAATGGCGGAAGAAAAAACAATCAAATGATTTTATAATTCTAAAGGCCTTCTCTCATTTAAATAACCGTGCCTGTAATCATTGCGTAGCCGCCTAAATGGTAATAAAACAATAACGCGAATAAAACTTAGAAGCGAAACTGATTAAATTTCTACTGCTCGAGTAAGGGGAAATTTTTTTCTTGACTCAGTATTAATTTTTAGAATCTGCTGGGTTTTCAAGCTTTCGATGAATTATTAATAAAAATATGCGAAAGGGTTAATTTGAACCGAGTTTTCTGTTCAGGTATAATTTATGAGCTAATTTACATATGCTCTTGTTTTTATTCTCTATATTTAGTAAATTTATCTGAATAAGACAAAAAATATTTACATTAAATCATGAGTGTTCTACCAGCGATTTTCAAGTATACTTCTACAATAAAAATGACACTTATAACTTGGTCAAAAATTATTGTGTCTATATGGTTTGGTAACCAGATGTTCTTAGTTAGCATAAATATCTTCAACAAAGGCATTTAAAATTAACTTTTACCATGGACAATTGGACACTGGATTTCTTATCTTTCTCTTTTTCCCCGTAATTTTCATGTTTATTAGTAAAAACTTCGGAAACCATTATTAAAAGAGGGAAAAAGTTTGAATGCCATCTTAAAATTCAAAATATTATCTGTTCAATGATATCTGTCTGATTGCCATGTTCTATTTTCTTTGATTTCCCCAATTTTTTTAAAATTATTTTTAACTATCGGCACGATAGCTTGTACGTAAATACATAAGTGTGGTTAATAAGACGAAGTGGCTCAATACTTTAAAATATGTTTAATATTTTTCTTGAATGCGAGTTGCAACGAGTAGTTTAATAAAGCAAATACAGTGCAACCCCGGTTGACCGAACTAAATGGGGGCGTTTCGGATAACGATTTTTTCGGTTAAGCCATGAATATCCATTACTATTTTGTATCTAATTACAAAATGTAATTCTGAAATGTTTTGAGTGTAAAACGAATTCAAAGCTCTCTTTGTAGGCTACACTTATGTTCTTTATTAAAGTTGAAATTATTATTTTTTTGTTCGGGGCTCACCTCTCCGCTAGCCATAGCCCAGCGCTCTCTTGATCATTCCCGTGCAGTATAGTACGTGTTTTTCTGGATTGATGATTCACAGGCATTTCGGATAACCCGGGTTTCGGTTAATCTGAGTTCGGTTAACCGGGGTTTTACTGCAATTAGAAATACATATGACGTCGAAAGTGAGTTCAAACTTGCAGACCAGGTAATAAAATATTATTTATTAATTAATAAATAATATTAATTACGATAGTTAATTTTATTTACAAAATATTATAGAATATTAAAATGCATATAATTTTTTCCATGGATGTAAGTGGCAAAGCGCGTGTTAAAAACATTGTAGTGTTGGGATTCCTGGATTCGCACCCGCCAATAGGTGCTGCCTATACTCTCAAATAACCTTTGGTGCTGCCATCTCCAGATCGGTTCTGATTAATTAGTTGTGAACTGAGATGAATGCTGGCGAGCGAGACCAGAAATCTCAACGGGTTTATAAAAAAGTGTCTTTGCGTTGCTGGACGCGGAAGGTCACTACGTTTATTCTAATAATACTGTCCATATCAGTGGCGAATCCAGAATTTTGGTCTGGGGGGGATGAGGTCATAAAAATTTTATATCGTCGTGACCTCATGCCTTATGTAAGTAAAAACACTTTAACTTTACTCACCTGACAATAAAAATCACAAAGGATACTACAATACCTTTGATAATTTAATAAAAACACAATGAAATAACCAGCCAAAAAATGTTTTCAACGGCGTTAACGCTACAAGTACGAGTGGAATGACTACAAAAGCGAGAAAATTTTCGAGTCTGTCAAGCCAGAAAGCAATATTGCCACGTTTTATTTTTTTAAAAAAGAGAGATTGAGAATGAACAGGTGTAGTGATTTGAAAAAAAAAAATAAAGAATTTTGGTTTGGCTCTGGGGTGTGTGGGTGCAGCCCCATAGCGCCCCTGGATTCGTCATATTAATATTGACAATATTAATATTGACTGTGTCACCCCCTTTATATCTGAAATAAACTGTATTGTGTTGTGACCATGGAGCATCAGTGAATCCTTCATAGCGAAACGCACGCTAGAACACGATTGTCACAAACATCTTTATAAGTAGGTACATTTTTTCTTAGCTTCATACTGTAGTGACGGAAATCGAGTGTGCATTCTGAAAAAGCACTTATTGCCGTCTACGGATTTGGTTATGAATTTGATAATGTTATTATTTTAACGTGATGTTATAATGTAATGTTATTATTGTTGTAATGTTATTATTTCAATATATTATATATATAACAATTATAACAATTTCATGGTTATAACAATTTCATGTTAACACCACGTATCGGATTTGATTCATCTAGCTCGCTACTTTTTTGAACTAACGTCTTTACGTACACGCGGACATACAGATATAATTCGAGAAATGCTGATTTCAAGAAAGAGGTCTAAATCCCCGAAATTCATTAAAATGTTGAAATGGAATTTTTTTATGGTTATAATACTTTTTCTATGTATAGTTCGTATACGAAAAAGTAAAAACTAAATTCAGTAAATCAATTAAAATGAATATCTGGAGTAATTACAGGTAAACCGAGGTATCAATAGAAAATAGGAGCCACAGAGAAACGTTCTGGAAACCTTCTGTGTGGTAGGAGCAGTGAAGCATCTTAATTTGGCAGCAGGCTTTAATTTGGTATAATCGATTTTCTTTAAAACCAGTCCTGATTACCTGAATTTTAACGATAATAGAAAACAGTATATTCTATTTTACTGTCATTGCTCTCGCGAAGTTAGATTAATGAAGATGCTTTCTGACAGCCATATTTTAAAAAGGCGGGAGATGTCTTCGTTTCTCCACCGAGAAGAGAAAAAAGTCTCATGTATCACTTCAAATTAGGAATGCATTGTCACCCAAACGGAACGGAAACAGGACAAATTTATAGATTTTCCTTTTCTCCCTTTGAGAGAAACGTCACTCAAACACCTTAGTTCGCAACTTAGCCGAAGAACATAAATTTCTAATGTTTTTTTCCATGACAAGCTATTCGTCTCTTTTCGCTCGTTTCCGACTGCGACCGTAACCGAACTCTTCGAAAAGAGAAAACGTTCTTTACAGTGTCACTTACTTATCTCTAAGTTTCGATTTCTTTGTTTGATAAGAGGAGTGGAATTATTTGGTCCTGGAGGAATTCGCTCTCGGCATTTGGAGTGATATATCGTGCAGTCTGACCTGGTGTCTAAAACAAACGACAAAATTATGAAAATATATTTTATGGAATTCAATCGAAAAATATTTTAGACCCTCTGACACTGCAATAATTATTCCAGTCACACTTCTCGCGGAGTCTGGGGTCGAAACGCTTCTGTCTGGCAAGGAATCATGGGAAGAATATCAAAAACGATTGCACCTGCCGATTTCAGGAAAGAGAATATCACAAATAAAAAAACTCAGACAGTTAGGGTTTTTTAATGGATTCTACAAGAGTCATAAAATTACAATTCCTCTCATAAAGTATATAAACCTATGTATCTTTATGATTAATACTGGAGTATATTTATGTTATAATGTTAGAATGGAATTTTTGAATTCCTGTGTATCTTTATGATTAATTATGGATTATATTTATATATTTCATACCATGGTAAGGTTAGAATAAAATTTTTTGAGTTTCTCGTCAAATAGCAAGCTCTATTTACTTAAATATATTGCGTTTTTGAATCAATGACGGATATGCTTTATTAAAAAAATGGATATGATCGATGGATACAATGGTTATGGATGAGGTCGATTCGTTGTCTAAGCTGTAATGAAATTCGAAATTTGTATTTTAAACAGAAGTAGTACAGTCGCGTGTTTTCATGCAGAAAGTCATTTCCAAAATCAGAAATTTACAGACCAATCAGTTATTTTCCGAAAACGAATGGTTTTTATGCAAACCAGTATAATCCCGTTATTTAGCTGTCGGTTTGCCGGGCAAATAACCTTTCTTACGTTTTCTTCCTTTTCAACAGTCTTATTTTTCAAACAAATTGGATATTTGTTTCTCCTTCGGACAGATAACTCTTCCTAGAATAGTTGCAATCTGTTGACCATAATTTCATATTACAGTTTGACAGAGATGGAATCATTCCTTATTTCATGAGAATTACAGTGGGTGAAAAAAGCTTCCGTACAGAAGCCAATGTTACGAATAAATAGCATAATTTCTAATCTTTTCTTCATACCTTCAGAAACTACTAAAATATGCTTAATTTGAGTCTTTAAAATGAGTTTATAATAAATGTCTGTCTTTACAAAACGCGACAATTGTTCTATTTGAAATGTTTAGGAGATGTTACGAAATGTCAGGCAAAAAAAAAGTTTCCGTACTCAATATGAAAATTATTCCTGAAGTCTTCTATAAGTGACCCACAGTAAATTTTCGATACTGGAGCGTACCTATGTGTCATGAAGGGATGACAGCAACAGTTGTTTAATTCTAGCTTCTACCTAATCGTATTAAAATGTATGTTCCTAAAACTATTCCCAAGTTGGTGGTTCAGTTGAGAAATGATGGATTATCTATGAAAAAACTGGTAAAATCGTTAATTAATTGACGTCTGCAGTATAATATATTATTGAAAAATACCGTGAGCTTCAAACATTTGAGGATAGAGATCGATCCCAAAGACCTCCGAAGCTAAACCACATGCATCAAAGAAATATCATGGGTAAGGTTCAAGATAATCCACAAATAAGTGCCCCTCAAATCGCAGCTGACCTAAAGGCTGATTATAACATTGAAGTGACACCTCAAACGGTGAGAAATATCATTACAAAAGTAGGTTTGAATGGACGTGCGACCCATAAGAAGCCTCGTATAAATCTCTGTAACGGAGAAAGCGCCTCGAGTTTGCAAAGAAGCATCTAAGTTAGCCCTTATTTTTCTAGGAATCGGTCCTTTTTAAAGATGAAACAAAATTTATTATCCATAGGGCAAATAATCGAGTTATGGTCTGGATAAAACCAAATCAACAAATGCTAAATAAGAATTTATGTGGAACTCTCCAGCACGGTGGCGGAGGCGTTATGGTATGGGTACTTACGAGTGTTGATGGTGCCCGCAATTTATGTATTATAGAAGAAATATGGATAGGTATGGCATGTGCCATAACATTCTAAAGCAAAATGTCTTAACTAGTGCAGAAAAATTGTCCTTTGGAACTACATTTACTTTCCATCAAGAGAAACATTCTAAACATACCTCCAAGATTTGTCAAGAATGGTGCCTCTCTCATGTTAAACAGCAACTTTATGATGAACCCAGTCTCCCCACTTATTCCCCATAGAATATTTATGGGAAGAAATCAGTCGTGAGCTCAAAAAATTTGACATTTAGAACAAGGTCCAACTACAAAGTGCCATTCAGGGCATTTGAAACAACATTTCCCCGAAACAACGAAAAGATACTCGCAAGATTCATTCCACAACATTTGAGAGTAGAAATAAAGGTCAAAGGAGACCGTCCAACCATTAAATACAACTTGGTTAACATAAAAAAGATCTTTCCATGAACTATATAAATACCGTACGGAAACTTTTTTTTGTTCCTCATTAGTGGCGTTTTTTGTTTATTTAAGTTTATTTTTTAATTATCTCAATATTTTTACTTTATAATACTCATAAATAACATATGCATTTGTGTTGAACCAATGTGTTCGTTTTCTTCACAAAATATTTTATGTGAGAAATTAAGCTTTTACTAGCTGCATAGCCCGGCGTTGCACGGGCAATCTTGAATAATGGGATATTCCCAGGCGGAGAGAAGTGAGATCATGTGAGGCCTTGGGATCCATATTTTCACATGCCCGGCTCCGTTTTTTTTCAACAAATATTGTCAATTACTTTCCCCAACAAATGTAAATATTCTTTCAAATCTAGTCTTTTTATTACTAATTTTCATATGCCCGCCTCCGGTTTATTTTTTTACACATATTGTCGCTAACATAAACGTTACGTTTCCCCCAAAACGTAAAAAATCCTTTGAATCCTATATTGTTTAATTAAAATTTTTAAATCCAACCTTTTAATTACCTTATATCCCAGCATTTCTCGGTATCCACATTTTTTTTCATATTCCCGCCTCTGTTTTTTTCCCTACAAATATTGTCACTAAGCTTCCCCAACAAACGTAAATCTGTTTGGAATCCTCTCTTGTTGGATTAAAACTTTCAGTTCTAGCCTTTTTACTACCTTAAAGCAGTTTGGTTTGAATGAAAATGCGAGAATTCTTTTGCTTATAAATTAGAACAGATTAGCATGATATTTGTTTTGCAAAAGAAAAAATAAAACGAATAATAATGAAAAAAAACGGATTAAAAATGAATAAATATTTTCCCCCAAAAACGTAAACGTTGCGAAACACCGTACGACAAAGAAAAGAAAGAAAAATGCAAGAAAACGATTTTTTTTCAGTTGTTAATAAATCCAAACACAGAATAACACAGAAGCTCGCTCAAAAAAAAAATACCAACTTCCGTTAAATAAATAAAAAAAATGCAACACCGGATGCGAAAAATAATAGTAGGGAAAAAAAAGAATACGCCGTGAATGAATTCACCATTCTGCCACGGCAGCACGTCAATTCATTCATTTTGACGTTTTTAATTAATATCTTTTTAACTAATTGTAATTTCGGAATTTAATTGGCCTAAATGGATTCCTTGGATTATTCCCCATCTTTTGGTACTTTCCGCGTGCTTCTCCGTTCAGCGGTCCGTGAGAAGATAGCCGGACATACATACATACATACATACATACGTTTTTTTACCTTCGAATTTTAATAGGATAGATTTCTGGATGTAGCTGCGTACGGAAACTTTTTTTACCCACTATACATCGCAATTTTGGGTCAGTGACAAGTGGCTGCGAGCTGAATGCCATGCTAACTGACTTGTTTTATTTCTTTTATATTTGTAGAAATCATTAAAGAGAAAATAAAAAAAATCGAATCGTTGATTATTGCTTTGAATCAAAGTTCGTTTTGTTTCTTAAATAGCACTATTAAATAAATGTCTGCCTCATATTTTAATGAAATTGAAGTATGCATTTACCTTTTATATTATCGAAATAGCTCTTACAGAAATTGCTATATTTTTCATTGTGTCACGTGATACTTGTATGTGAGAATTTCAACTGTTCGTAGTTTTTGTTATTTGAGATTATTGATTATTTCTACTACTTTTAAATTAAAAAACTGGAAAACGTTATGCGAATGAATTGGCTTTAATAACATTATATAAAAATAATAATTAACTCTTTGATTCCTGACTACGAGATAACTCGTGATCGTATTTTTCTTCAAAATAGGCGTGTCAGTCAACGTGTTAAACGATTAATTTCGACAACGACAGCATGAATTTCTTATGTAATATCTTCGTATTCTCCAAACTGTATGGTATAAGAGCTATTCGTTAGATACATATAACTGTTTTTAAACGCTCGAAATTACAAGAGTCCCTTGAGGAAGTTTAAATTAACTATTACCAAAGTTGTTTTAGTGAAAAATACCATCTGTTAAAACATTTCATTTTTCACCCTAGGATTAATAAAAAATTATTACGTCGTTGTTTAAATAGCTCTTTTAAACGAAGCTATACTTTATATGATACAAGAGCTTGAGGCTATTTCATAACAAACCGCAAATGGTGATTTATAACTTTAATTCAATAATTAAATAAACCATTACAATTTTTTAACTGAGAAAATGAAACAAAATATGCATCATTTATTTTAATAGAACGTTTTGATGCATATAATTTTCAGTATAATAGCATAAAAAGTTAACTAAATTCTTTTTTAATATGTTATTGCCCTTAATTTTTTAACGCTTCAATGCATTTGCATTTAAATAACGACAAAAATAAACTAAAAAAATTTCTTGCACTTAAGCTAAACAAATACATTGCTCTCTTAGTGTTGTTTTGTAAAGATTCGCTGGAAAGAAAACCTATTTAAAAAAAGAGAATTCTACATTATTTTGTTCTTTGTTCGTAAACAAAGAACACGAAGAATCAGAAAGGTCATGACTTTTCCGAAGAATAATGTGCTAAGCTTCGAAATAAAATAAATATCTAAAAAAAAAATTCAGAACCTCGGAAACAATAGTAGGAATTTCATAATAACCCTTTTCGTATTTGATAAATGCGCGCTTTTAGAAGTGTGAAAAATGCTCTGAGTTTGAAATGATTGCCGAGCAGTGTTATTAAAGTTGCGCAATAACTATAATTAAACTCATTTTCTACTTGAAGATATCATTTTTTTCGCACTTGTCTGTTTCACTGACAAGTCTAGTAGTTAATTCTGACACTTCTGCGATATTTGTCTGATGTTTCGGTTACAAGTTTTCAAAAATTAAATGAGATCTGTTACAGCATCAGAACTTTGGTGCGAAAGGAGAGAATTTGATATGGTTCCTGATTGTAATTATCTGTTTCATATCACCACTATCATGCTCTTTTAATTAAAGGGTTCGAATGGAAATTATTTTTTAATATTTATTATTATTGATCTCTGGCAGTTAATTTACATCACATTTTTGCATTTTAAATTGGTTTCACTGTTTTCTTTTACATTGATATAAATTTAAATTGCGATTTTTAATGAGAATGTATGAGAAATAATTATTATTCCACAAATGAAGTAACATGATTGTGACTTAAGAAAAATAAATTTATTGACGTTATCATGCATAGTTGAGTATTATTTTCTAGAACAAAAAATACAATACAAAGGAATGAAAAACAGGTCTTAATGATTTAGGCTTAAGTATGTTTCGATTAATAGAAACTTTTTCGAAAATAGTAATTAAAAAGCCAGTCAGTGCAATTCGACGTTTCAGTATTGCTTATATCTTATTTTAATGTTTCCTAGATTTATGACTTGCAAATTAAATTCAGAATGGAAAAAAACGGAATTGATCGAGTTTCTACACCTACTACCAATACCGAATGCGAAATTAGTATTGAAAATTGCAGCACAATCATTCGTTACTCTTAAAAAACAAGACATTTTTTACTCTTCAAAATGTTATAATTATTTTATTGATGAATAATAAATTTATTGATATTATGCATAGTTGAATATTATTTTCTAGAACAAAAAATACAATACAAAGGAATGAAAATAAGTCTTAATGATTTAGGCTTAAGTATGTTTCGATTAATAGAAACTTTTTCGAAAATGGTAATTAACAAGCCAGTCAGTGTAATTCGACGTTTCAGTATTGCTTATATTTTATTTTAATGTTTTTCTAGATTTATGACTTTCAAATTAAATACAGAATGAAAAAAAAACGGAATTGACCTAGTTTCTACACCTCCTACCAATACCGAATGTGAAATTAGTATTGAAAATTGCAGCACAATGATTCGTTATTCTTGAAAAACAAGGGTATTTTTTACTCTTCGAATGAATTTAAAGTCGAAATTTCGTAGTGCTTATTCTTGCAAGCATGCAATTCAAATTTATTGTTAGTGTAGGAAAGTTATATTTGTCTGCTATAAAATATTTTGTTTTTAATCCAGCTTACTTAAATTTTAAGAAACACACACAAACCACATGAATTTGTTTTGAGTTTTAAAAAATCCGCGTTGTTCCTAGTGTTATTCACATATTATGGAGAAGTACGAGACATTAAATTAAGATTTTGAAGCTCATCCGATGACATAACAAAACATAAATAAGGAGTTCTGTTTCTGTCGGAAATGTATACTAAATACATGGAGCAGCACAAGCAGTATTGTTTCCACATAGCGATGTTATACAAAGTACTCTATACGGAGTTTTCGTTGAGAAATCACCCCACTATATTTTCCACAGAGCCGTAATCTTTGTCATTGTCTCAGCGGAAATCTTTCTTATTTTTGGTTTATTATTTTTATATATTTCCTTATTTTTACTTTCTCGTATACGAAGTATACAAAGAGAAAGTATTGTAATCGTCAAAAAATTCGAACTCGAGGTTTTGACGAATCTCTATGTTTTAGACCTCCCTGAGTCCGAAAAGCACAATTTTGGAATTGTGTCTGTCTGTGTGTCTGTGAATACGATAACTCGAAAACAATTAGAGATACGGGATGAAATTTGGTATGTGATCTTGACAAATAATTTTTAGGTTTCTATCAAATTTTGGACAAAATCCATCTAAGGGAAGTATGTCTGTCCGAGTTCATGTGAACGCTATAACTCAAAAACTTCAATAGCTAGATGGATAAAATTTGGTACACAGTTTTATCATCAGGAATGTAGGTCCGTATAAAATTTTGGTCCAAATCCGTCAAAGGGTTGGATGTTTGTCGGTCAGTATAATCGCATACTTCTGAAGACGATATCTTTTAAAAGAAATGGCTTAGATAAATGAAATTTCGTTCGTAGTCTTGAAACCCTAATTGTAGATTTGTTTCCAAATTTCGTTTAAATAGGTTAAAAAAAGGCGTTGAAATAGCAAATTCGTTTTTTCCCCGGTCTACCCCCCCCCCCCCCCCGAAAAAAAGGCGCGAATACTGCAGCGTTTTCCCCACCTTAGGGAATGCCGCACGTTTTCTGGCGAACGGTGTATTCCCTCCCCCCCTCACACACACGCACGTGTTAGTCGTATGCGAGAAAGTTTCGGGGAGGCTACTCTCGCTGGTTTTCGTGCGTAAGTCTCCATATTTATATTTTTTTAATTCGTTATGCTCCCAAAGACATTGGAAATTAATCTTTGAAAATCAGTAAATAATTGCTTTAAAAACACAACGACAATTAATAAATAAAAACGTTCCTTTATTAAAATAAAAATTTTGTTATCGGCGCTTTGAGTTATTATGAAGAGAAATAGCGTTAACGACAAATAATTTTTGCATTACTATTACTTTGGGGTGAAGAAACTTACTATTACAAATAATCAGTGCCCAAATAATCTAAAAGTTTGACAGTCCAGTGATGCAATTTTTATTGTATTAAGAACTCGACAGCATGCGTATGTTGACCTCTTCTCTGTATGACTTTATCTCATCTTCCGTTTCTTACATTTATTCTCAGAAGTTCTGTGGTTCTTAGAATTCAAATGATTGAAGTCACTACCAAATGAAAGATCGATCGAATCGATGAATAAAATCAACTTTTTTTTTTGCTTTAGTCGAGTAGAGAATTTCATTTCTAGCATTTTAATAAACATGACAGCAGCTGTTTTGCCATTCTGTTGTCAGCAATTTGAATCTTATCTGGAAATAATATAAAAATAAGCTGTATGAACTTGGCATAAACATAAAACCAATGTGCTATTGAAGTAATTCTGCGAATCGATCAGACGACAAAACAAAACCAAAATGCAATTTGCACATACTGAGTAACGGAATAAAATGTTTAATTGATATCACAAGCTGGAAGGTGGATTCTTAAATGATCTTTGTTCCTCTACTGTCCAATCTTTAGAAATCAGACAAGGAAAATTAAAAATATAACTAAAGTTATTATTATAAATCTCAGTTGAGTTCTGCCTACGCTTTTTTAAATACTATTAAAACATTTTTTTTTTGAAAAAAGCTTGAAACTTAACATTTATTAAAATCCATGGATGGTTATAAAATATCGCAGCAATATCACAGTTTCATAAAATGTTAACGATATGCATAACATTATTTGAGTTAATGTCTAATGGCTCACAAATGGTTTGTAGAACATTATTTGAATTAATGTCTAATTGCCCATAAATGGTTTGTAGAACATTATTTGAGTTAATGTCTAATGACCCACAAATGGTTTGTAGGTATTATTCAACCTAAACAGAATCCGGTCCACGGTTTAAAGAAACGCTCTTGTGGAAGTTTATCAAAGAATTATTGCATTTTCTAGATGAAGTTGAGGAAATCTTACCAAGTCAAAGATAAACTAAACATGAGATCACTGCCCCTCTTTTGATAAAACACCTTTATAACACGAGAGATTGATATTCGAATTATTCAGTAATATCCGCATAATTATAGTGGTTTTCTGTTTTGATTGATGGCGATTTGTTTCTATATGTTTTATGACCTCGCATTAATCATCCATTCTTGTGTCATGCTTGAGAGCTATTAAAATAAGGAATCGAATTCAAAGAACAAAATGTAAATTTAAAGAAGTGGTTTGTGGCATATACATACACGCGAATGAATGGAATTTTTTACATGCTTCAATTAGATACAGGCGATTATCTAGTAGCCATGTAATGGCATTTTAGAATCGTTAAATATTTGTAGATGCATGGTTTAGTATACAGAATACTAAAGAAAAAAATTGGTTGTGTGTTCAATTCTTCTGCCTTTAAGTTTAACATTGTACTGGATTTGGCTGATCCGTATGAAATTAGATAGAGGTTAATTTTAACTTGCATAATTCTGAGGTTCAAAATAAATTGTATTTAATAAAATGTTTGATCTATTACATCAATGGATCCTCCTACTGACGTCATCAGTATCTGCTTTCAGGTTTAGTCCAACTTGGATTCAGTTTTCACATCTCAACAACATTCAGCTAAAAACTCCAAATTAAAGTAAAATAATACTTGTCTCATGCATCAATCTACGTCGTTATAATCTAGTGCAGATGTTCCCAACCTGTGGTCCGCGTACCCCTGGGGGTACGAGAAGGACTAGCTGGGGATACGCGAACTCAATGTCGATAATGGAGAGCACAAGAAAACATAATGGATTAAAAATGTCACTGAATTTTGGTTCCCCAAGTTCGTGTGAAAAGTAAGAGTGAAAGTTCTGCAAGTCCTAAAGCGTACCCTCAAACTAAGAAAAAAAGAAAGCAGAAGGAAGTATAATTTTTAGATATTTTTATAAGTTAATGTGAAATTATTACAATGCTGGTTTCATTCCTCTAGCGTGGAAATAATACTATTGCAGAAATGGAATAAAATGTAAAATCAAAAATAAGTCCTGCAAATGTTATTAATTCAAGTCATTTGACTCCTCAGCTTACCTAAGCCCTTAACATTATTGATAAAAACTTCTTTCCATAGACGGATGGTTGGAGGAAGGGGGATATGACATTAGGGTGTACGCGAAAACAAAAAGATTGAACAAGGGGTAAGCGAGGGAAAAAAGTTTGGGAACCCCTATTCTAGTATATTAAAACACCAACCCGAATTTGGACAGTATGCTTTTTTTCCCCTTATTATCAAATCACAAAACAAAGTCTAGTCTCTAAATAAAGAAAACAGTAATGTGTTAATTTAATGGTAATAACTGTTTTTAATTGTGATTTCTTTTTGTACATAAGGGAAGGAATTAAGACGCCCTACAGTTAAGATAATGTTCTTCCATATCGGCTAATATTTTACACTTTGGTTAATCCGTCAGTTTTTTTGAAGTCCACAAAAGAAATTATAGTATACATAACACTTTGCAATACTACTATTTTTGATATATTTTCAAGATTAATGTTACCTTATGAAATGATACTATAAATCCAGAATTAGATATGTTATTTAACGTCTGTTAAATTTTATACGTTTTTTTTTCGAATTTACGTCAGTATGAATTGACTCCACTTTGCCATACTTATATACTCTTATTTCTCTCCCCACCAAATTATATGTTGGAAATATAAGGTAAATGCTCCAGTAGTGGGCCACTTAAGGGTATTTCTTCAATTATCATCTAAACTTTTGAGAAGTTTCGCTAATCTGTATTTTTTTATGGTTGTTCAAACTTTTATCTAAAATAATAATCACCTGAAATAGCAAAATAATTGTAATATAATTTTTAAAAAATTAAAAACTTAGATCACTCCTATGCACCAGAAGTGGGCATAGCAAACTTTTGATGTACCAGTAGTGGGCATACCAAAAGTGGGCCACCCAGATTTGTCAATTGTGCCAAAGAAAAAAGAATAAAATCATTATATATAGTAGTAATAACAATACATTAACATTATGCACTATAAAAAATGCAATAAAAATGGCTTGATATAGGTGAAATCTTTTATTTATAGATTCTAGTCGCATGAGATTTACATTTTTTCTCTAACAGCCAATTTTTTTTAAAAGGTATATGCTAATTATCGATCTTTCATTTTAAGTTCTGTTTGGGGCATTATGGATATTAAATCTTGATATTTTATGTTGAATAAATCTTTTTTTTCTTTTATCATCTTCCCTCTGCAGCCAGAAAAGAGCCCTTTTAAATGGTGATGGAATATTTTTCGATGGTCCAGCAATGCGATAGTTATTATTGTCTGCCTCATTACAGAGCCCAACTAATTCTTGAATATCTGTCTTTTCCTCATCAGTACTATAAAATATTTATTATTTAAATAATTGGTCAGAATGTTCCATTAGTGTACCAGTAGTGTATCAGAAGTGGGCCATGTGGCCTACTACTGGTTCTGATAAAAATAAAGCAAATCTAATTAAATAAAAAGACTTTACAAGATATAACCTTCTTATTAAATATCACAAAACAGTCTATTTGAGAGAAAACATGTACTCCAGTACTGGCCTCCCTAGGCACACTACTGGAGCATTTAGTAAAACATTGATCCAAAAGTGGGCCACCCTTCACTATCCATAAATTATCAATATTATTTAATTTAAAGATAGTTTATAATACATTCATTATATAATCAAATAATATCAAGAACAATTCATTTTAAAAACAAATAGAATTTATGTTAAAAAATAGTTGAATGAAGAGTTACCTCTTAAGGAAATCGCTAAGAATAAGCTAAAAATGCTTCTCTCAGAGACCAACTTCAGCAACAAACTTTCTAGCTCCTAACTAAACAGGAAATAAAGGCTGTGCCTTTGGTATTTAGTTGATAAGGGTTTCAGCCTACCAGAGGCAGATCTCTTATTTCACTGGAATGTTAGAATTTCTTGTTTTTCAACTTAAAAATTCAAGTGGCCCACTACTGGTACGTGGCCCACTACTGGAGCACTTACCTGTTATATTTCATATAGCGCCTAGAGCGTCTTTTTCTTGATTCTGATTTTGAAAGAGGGTGAATATTTACATTTTCTTTTTGTCACTTTATTGTTTTTGTTTTAAAGGAATTTGTTAAGTTTTTTCTTTTTCCTTTTATCCTATATTCAGTTTTTGGACAGATTCAGGCCACATAAAGGAATAAATTTTGACTGTGATCATTCCTTTATACAGAAAATTTGTCCAGTTTAGAACTGCAATGGCGTGTGGTCTCCGAAGAAGTATCGCCATTCTGGTTCTTTTCCATTTTTCTACCATTTTGATTATATTTCTTACTTTCTAAGTTTTCTTTTATGTGTTTTAATTATTTGAGAATTTCTGTTGTTGAATACTATAGTTTTTGTTGATTAATTTTAGGAAAATTTTGATGATGAAATCACTTAATGCTGCTGAGTTGAGCGCGCATAAAGGTGTATTGTTATCATTATTATTATTGTTTACTTTTTCTATTTTTATATATTTTTTCTTTTCAACGTAATTTTTGATTTTCTATTATTTATATTTCATATCTTGGAGTTAAAAAAATTTGGTTTCCTTCCAATTTTATTGAAAATTTGTTTCGATAAATGCAACCCCATTAAAAATGTTTTAATAGATAAAATATTTTTTAAATATAACTTTAATGCTCAAATTATTCTTTTGTTTTCTCGTTTTCCTGAAAGGATTTTTACTTACAAGATATTCTTTTGCTTAGTCGTTCGATAACAGAGTACTTATGAAGCCCTTAGGAACAATTTTTTAGTGTACCTGACGAGTCAAGTGCTTTTATGTGATGAGATAATGTTAAATGTTCATTAAATAATTTTGTAAATGTAATATACTTCTGTAATATAATTCTGAATATTATTAAAGACAACATTTTAACCCGGTCTTTTAAATTCGATTTTTTCAGGTTCTGTTCTTTTGTCAAAATGAAGTAAATCCATGTGCTACCAATGATGTAATACATGCTTGAAACGTATTTAAAATAAGGTTAACTCTCACTTCATTCGTAAACTGCAACAAAAGTTCAGTTCAAGTTCATACGCAATATATGTTCATATTTTATTTCACTTTTGTAAACAATGCAAGTAAACAAACCGAAATATAAAATTTAGTAACTCGATAGAGCTTTAAGAGTGAAGTATCTTTATTCAAAAAATGGAATTTATTCTACAAATTCAATACATATGTGAAAGATAATTTCAACGGATTATCCAAATTCAAAGAAGATGCAGTCGTTTAAGTCCAAAACAATTTATTTCAGAAGTAAGGTATAATCAAATTAGTTGTAGAGTACTCCATGCTAAAGATTTTTAAAAGATTATTGAATTAATAAAGTCATGGCCAGAAGTAAAGAATTGCGTCTAAAACGGCGTGAGTTGCTTAGTGCGTTAAGCGGGCCATTCACCGCTGTTCCAAACTGGAATTTTTGGAATACGGGAAGGAAAAACGTATCGTCAAGGTCGAAAACCTATGAAATTTGGAGCAAATGGATTCGAAGTGGTGGGATCCATAACACCATCCGCCGATTCCAATTTTGGAAAGAGGAGCGTGGGTGACAGGAATTTTGCGACTTTGAACCTTGTCTGAAAACAAATTTTGGAACATCCGTGAATGCTGCACCTAATTTTTCGACTAAAATGGGTGGGAAAAAAAACGGTCTTAGAACAAATGGCATAGCTTATTAGCCTTCTCGTAAATGCCCAGCTTTACATGATTAAAAAATAGGAAATTGCAACATCGCAGCGAGCTTAAATAGTATTTTAGGAACGGGGAATTACCGAATTTGAGGCTCGAGAACTAGTGCGACTCTTGCGAGTCTAAGTTGAAATAGAAGTGTCTTTATCGTAAGAATGAAGTAGAAGTAATTCGTTCGTAATTAAAAATTAACTGGCTTTAAAAAGAATTTATTTTAAATATGGGAAAACTAAATCATTTCATATACTATTTAAGAATTTATTTTGTGAACATCATTCGTTAAATTTCTATTCAAATCTTATGTACAGCGGTTTCTATTTTTTTTTTTATAATGCCTTTACAATTCTTGCTACCTTAATAAATATGAGAATGGAGAGAGTAAAAGAAATCCTACAAATTTAAGAGATTGTTGCTCGAACTCCAGGAAGTAGCCAGTGCTGAAATTTAGCCTCGTTTAGGAAACTGATTTTTTTTAGCACATTTATTCTAAATACAGACATGGAGGGGAGCTCTGTTCACAAAATTTAGTTACGAAAAATGCTAATATTTTCACATACACTTAAATTTTAATTTACATTTATTGCACACTTACCTTTTAATCAATATTTTTTAGCGTAGAAAAAATATGACCGTTTTTATAAGCTTCATTACTTCTGAACTATAAGAATAAATATACTTTGAATGCAAGATTTATCTAATTTTCTTTCTCTCTACAATTAGAAAACCGAAAATAATCTGAAACAGGTAAAAGCAAACTGAACAGGCATCCAAATATTCTAAATCAACAGTCAAAATCTCCACAATCAGTCTAAACCATCAGAAATATCTCCAATTATATCAGCGATTATTATTAATCTGCAAAAAGATGAAGCTTTTTATCTCGACCACACACACAAGTCAACGATCGATCGCGGAGGACTGGCTCGTCTCTGTTCCTAGATCTAAATTAATTACACTAATTCATCCTGATTTATCGAACAATACATAATCGTATATCATCATAATGTCAAGTTAGTCTTTCCGATTTAAAACTGCAGAAACACCACACCACTTAAGACAATTATGTCCAATGACTTAATGAACTCATACTGCTGGTAATTAATCACAACGGCCTATAATTTGAGTTGGAGAAAGACAAAGATATATGCCATTCGAAATGTCAGCTCGGATTCATGGTTTTTTGTGTCGTTCTGCGTGAACTTTATATCTGTATGTTCTATATATTTATGACCATAGCCGTCTGTGTGGGCTTTGGATAATGAAATGAACTGTTAAGGCTTCAATCATTAATCTTTCTATGGCCCCTTTCCATTGGGAGGGGCTAAGCTACTAAAAAACGGGGGATGAGATGACAGCGAAAAATTAGTCTTCATTGTTCGTGAAGGAACAGGTGAGCTTTTTTATTCAGAAGCTTTGAGAAGGCGGTGGCAGTTGCATTAATTCATGAAAAGGTGTCTTAATAATTTCGTGAGCTAGATGATATTATCTTTGCGTAAGTATATGTATTCACCCATGTTCTATTCGTCCCTCCTGTTTTTGTACATTTTGCAACGTCATCTCCCAATCAAACTTTCGTAACAAATGATCATAGCGTTCATATGATAGTTTTTAAAGGAGGAAAACAAGTATGAACTAAGTCGTGCTAATATGTTTTTCGTTCTGCGCTCTTGACAACACAGAGTTCAAGAAGGTTCAAGTTCCTGGAACTTGAAATCAAGCTTCAGTCTCAACCAACTGCATTTTACGATTATTGCCTGCAGCTTAAGTCACATGTTAGCGTCACACTGACGAAAAAAACAAAAAAAAGAGAGAATTTCCCAGTAATTTGTTTCCGAAATTCTTCGATAAAATCTTCAATTCCTTATTTGCGACTCTTACACATATTATCATGCATAATCGTTTATGTATATCATAATGCTGAACAATTATTTGAAGGCCTTGAACACACTTCAATTCCAAATTACTTTTTTGGATAAATTTTTTAATTATGCATTTGATTTTTCATTTTTTACGTTCATACACGGCGGATCTTCGGAGGAATTGGGTTTCGAACTTAGAACCCATTTGCCCCGAAGCCGATACCTTGCCGCTGGGCCACCCAGTGGCTTTTTCGCACTGGCGTTTGAGGCGCTCGCCTCGTGCCTCCAGAATCTAGGTGCCTCAAAACCTATTTGACTGACGTCGTAGGGCTTATTTTCGACATTGGGTAGGCGGAGAGGACTTCAAGGTAGAGTTGGGTTGATACCAGGTTCTGCTGTATCAGGTACAAGTTGATACTGGTACGCGCTTGTACCTGATACTTTTCCTTGATACTTTTGTATCTGATACAGCCGATACCTTCCTGTCGGTACGGAACTGGGTAGTCGGCAGTCGGGTACTGATACGAGATTTCTGCCCTGGCGATGCTAGCATGTGTTATGTGTGTGCTTTTTTAAAACTATCTATATATATATATATTTATCATTACCTGGAATAAAATTATTTCTAACGCATTTTTTAAACCTTTTTCTTGCAATGTTTATTAAGTATATAAGATTGATGGGTTTTTCTATGATTAAATAAATATAATTTGCTTTAAGCATTTCTTTATTCGAAACAAATAAGTAACTCAAACAGCAGAATTATTATTAGTAAAATAAATTGAACATAAAATTTAAATGCTGAACATGAATAGAATTTTCAGAATATAACGATTTAAAAAGTATAATTGAACAGAAAATATTTATATTTTAAAATATAAATATACGATGAAATACTTAAAAACAAAATGAAAATGAAACTGTTGCTGTCAGTCTTTTAAGTTTTAGAAAAGTCTTTACTTTTTAAAAATGCTTTAAGAAAAAATGTACAAAATTAAAATTAGCGGCTAAAGGTAACGAGCAATTTTGAAAGAGAAGGAGATAATAGTTTTTAAAGCTAAACGTCTATTAATATATAGAGTTTAATATGAGCAACTTAAAACAAAAAACATGAAATTTCTCTTTAATTAAGAAAAGAGGGAAATAGTAAAAGTATAACAAAAGTATAACATTGAGAACATATACAACAACAAAAGAGTTAAAGAGAGAGATAAAAATAATTCAATAATTATAGTTTTAAAAAACTAATTTTTTTACTTTGTCAGAAGATAATCTTGTTTTTTGTCATTTAAGATCAGTACCACTATCGAAAAAATGTGTTGTCATGGTATGGATGTCGCAATCATGCAAAAATGTTTTCCAACTAGTTTTTTTTAATACAGAAAATTGTACCTCTCTTCTCGCCGCTATTTAAATCGTTCTTTAATAAGGAAGTACCTACCCACTCCGGGGATCATTCTCAACCGAGATGTTCCTACACGCGTGTATGATGCTGAATCCTATCGTATCGTTCCTCCAAAATTAATGCATTACATATAAATCCCACGTATATCAATCCCAGCTCGGGAATCCCGCCTTCCGATACACTATTTGTTTCTCTCCTTTCCACCCCCACTCGTCATGACTTCAAAACCAGGGCCACATGCACTTCATCATCATACCTCTACCGAAAACGGGAAGCTATCCCCAACCCGGAACTACATCATTCAGATATTTTGTATCATATTAATACTTCGTCGAATAATAGCCGACCGAAAAAGAACGCGTCGGAAGCGATTACTTATCATTCGAGTCCGAGAACTGATACCGAGTACCTGATACTTTTGGTCTGTATCATTTAGGCGTATCTGATACTTTTGAGTACCTGATACAAAGTATCAAGTTGACACAGTATCACCCAACCCTACTTCAAAGCAGGTTTTGCGCCTGTGGCCTCATATTGACAAAATCCGCCACTGGGCCACCTCGGCCCGCACGATTCGGAGCAGACGGTAGTTTGCCTAAATTTATCTCTTGTAATTTTACCATACCTCTCATGTAAGCCTTTTCTTAGAAAGGAAATTTTATTTTCTAGCCATGTTTTTGGCCGAATCCTTATATTTGTTCGCTGTTAAGCCTTAAATATTTCGTACGACACTCCTAACTTTATTACAAGCATAAATTTAATTAACATGGATATTTCTGAAAATTTATGGCATGATTAAATTTCTACGTAAGGGGCCGTTCAAATATTACGTAAGCATGTTTTTGGTAATTTTTGACCCCCCCTTGTCAGCAAAAATAAGCAAATCGCAAACCCCCTCTTATAATTATGTAAGGAAACTGCAACCCCCGGTTTTTTTTTTTAACAAAACGTATAACAGTAATAATCTAGTTTTAAAAATTTTAGGACTTAATTCAAATAAAAAAAACTCGAACTCGGCTTAAAATGGAAAAAAAAATTATGTTTAATTTTCTTGCAATTTTGTTAACGAAAATTTCTTAGTTTATCACAATTTTAAAAGAACATAGCTATATTTTAAATTTAATTTTGCACATGCCCATCATCTATTCAGATGCTGACCAAGGTTGTTCAAGCCATTTTTCCATATCTGTTATTATATTACTTCCCCCTTTCTGTTATTACTTCATCGCTTTCTTCTCGGAAGGAATCTTGATAACATTCTTCGTTAATTTTTCACAATTGCCCCTATACTTTTTAAGCATGTGACAAAAGGACTGAACTTTTAGTAATCACTTTTATATCAAAAACGTAAGTTGTTATATAAAAGTAAATGAAAACTTTTTTTCCAATAAAGATCAAAACACTTTTATAACTGTCAATTACACTATTGTAACTACATAAATATGAAAGGTAACAATCATTACAATATGTAAAAATTTTTTAATCTAAAACGTAAGAAGTGAAAAAAATTAAATCTTAGATTGTTGAATGATTCATTTTTAAAGTATTTTCATAATTTATTATTGTTATTTTTTATTTAATATTTCATTCAAAACGTAAAGTCGTATTCGAACCACTTAATTTCCTAGATCTACTTTTGAAAATTGAAGAATACTTTCACTTTAAGATTGCATTGGTAAAGATAATTTATCTATTAAATTATAGAAAGATGTTAATATTAACACTTTATTACATATTACGATAATATTAACAAGAATAAGTAAAATTATTTCATACTAAGTTAATTATAAATTTAAAGTTATGATAAAATATGTTTAAAATTTTAAGAATAAATTGATTATAATTACCTTTATAAAATAATCAAGAAAAATTTATTTCTTTTTGATTGCCTTTCGCAGTTCTTCCTCAGCTCTTTTTAACACTAACTCCTCCTTTTTAGAAGAATTTTTATACTGCCGCCACACATCATTAGTTTCACATTGAATATCCTTCAAATGTTTATCTGATGAAGACTTTTTGAAACATTCAAAAAAATTTTTATACAGTATTTCTCGAAGTGAAGACATATTTCCAATTTTACTTGTTTTATGTAATGTGCGGTTTTAAAAACTCCGGAGACACCAGTCAGTAGTGCTGTCGGCCACTATGGTTACGAGGAGGTGTGAGGTGATTAGTTTGAACAAATTGGCGGAAGAAACGTTCTCGAAAACGAACGAAAAATTGTGCATAATGTTGTCGATGGAAAACAACATCATTAAGATCAGAAAAGATAGTATTGTTACAATACAACATATTGGTCCCTTTCATTCGAATCTCATCATTGGAAATAGTAGAAAGTTCTCAGAAATAAGCCTCATGCATCAAACGTTATTATGAGCTGTCACCTCCAGGTATTATAAAGAAAAGATACTATTATCCATTGTGTTCAATGAACATTCATCCTATCTATCGTTTATGTTTTTCTTGTGTGGTTAAAATGCTTGACCTCAGAACATCACTGAAAAAAAATTCAAGTTTAATTTTTTTCGAATTTAATTTTTTAATTAAATTATTTTTGCAAGTTACAAGAGATTTTCGGAAATAAAGTGATTTTAATATCTTACGTAAGCATCACTCACACCCCCTCTCCACCCTTGTCAGCAAAAATAAGCAAATCGCAAACCCCCTCCCCCTCCCTTAGGTGCTTACGTAATATTTGAACGGCCCCTAAATTTGTAGATCATATCTTAGACCATCTCTGTAATCTCCGTTGTTTTCCAGTGTTTTTAACTCCAGGATTCTTAATTCTTATAATTTGTTTTCACGTAATGTCCATAAAAAATAATATCCTTGTAGATTCCCCATCACTCTATTGAGTTAAAAATCTCTTGAAATGGAATTAATTGTAATCTATCACACCGAAAGAGGTATATTTTTTTACACCAAAAGACAACAGGTAATTAGCAAATCAATCCAGTAGCAAGATTAATGATATAGTATACAGTTAGTTATTTACACCTATTTACTTTCTGATGTATCAGTGCATAACATTTTTCCAAGCGCTGTGAAATGTTATTAGTTTTCAGAATATACTACCACAGAACAAAGAATATCTTGTTTTTCTGTAATGGAGTAAAAATATTTTGTATCATGCCTCAAAGTTGTATTCGAACTGTTTTGTACCCATAAAGTGTTGAAAATTATTGCTGTTGTTTTGAAAACAGTTACTATTTGTTGTTGCATCTGTTTTGTTGCAGAAGAACGTGCAATAATATTGTGCGATCATAGAAAGAGTAGCATCCCTTAATGTTCATTTGCTTTCAAAATTTGAGTTGTTATATTACCATAGATTCCTAATACACCAAAACTTTATCCTAACTTTTCAAGATTATAAAGACAGGCCAACCGCTAGAGATTAGGTGCATAACATGTTGGCAAATGACCTCCTTTATTGTGCAGCATGAATATCATAGTGTGCTTCCCCTATTTTTAAAGTTATTAGAAGTCCCTGATTAGTCAAGCCAGGACCGATTTTCAACTCTTAGACCCGGATTTATCCCGAATTTCAATTAAATCTTCCAGAATGTCTTGTTTTTTATAATCGTTATTTAATAGTTTATATTAAAAAAGATTAATTAGATTTAATTTTTAAAAAAGCTTGCTTCTGAAGAATTATCCTTCCCAGATTTACTGTATATAGCTTATTCGACAAAGGAAGATAAAAAAATAAATAAAATGCCCCAAGGAATAACAGTAGCAGTAATAGCAAAATATATTATTTATGCTTCTTTATGCCTACCTGCTTTTTTTAAAGTAACTAAACATTTCTTTGGTTCTGAATTTATTTTATTTATTTTTTTTTATTTTGCCATGCCCAACTTATACTGTATACTTATGGTCATCCAAATGTGACATGTGGATGAACCAGCTTGAAGGAATAGCAGTTAAAATAACAGCGAAATATATTATTTATGTTTCTTTATGTCTTGCTACTTTTTTTTAGAAATTTTTAAAAATAATTAACCGTTCCATTGGTTCTGAATTTAGTATTATTTTTTTTGGATTTTACCCAACATTACCCATCCCCCTCCGGATTGAAACTCAGAAAAACTGGTCCCTTTACGCATCACCAGGTGAAATAAAATAAATTCGAGGAAGTTTCACTCTAGAATAATAAAACGTAACCCGGACGTAATTTGCTAATCTGCACTCTTTTTAAGTCTCCATTCGATTAAGACATCCAAGAAAGAAAGTCACTATGTGCCCCTGCACCTGAATTCATTAAGATTCTTCACAGAAATAAATAGATGAACGGATATCAAATGCAGATTTACATCTCCTGTCTTCACATACTTAGGGGCTTTTTCGCGACCTGATTTTATTGGTCAATTTACTTGTTGTACGTGTTAGAATTCCCAATGAATGAATAAAAAAAATCGGTAGTTTTATTTTGAGTACCATTTGCCCTCTCACATTCTTTCTTTTTTAAAAAAAGTTTCCGTGAAGTATACTTTGTAGAAGGTTAATCTGTATATATAAAAGAGAAAGTCACTCACTGGCTCACCACCGAATCTCCCAAAGCACTGGGGCTAGAAACTTGAAATTTGGCAGGCTATTGTTTCTTGAGTAGTAGGTGCTCACTGAGAAAGGATTTTTCTGAATTTTAATTAATTAAAAATTACCCTAAATTTTAACGTTTTTCATCGTGCAAAAACCATTTTTGCATCATCTTAAAAGTTCAAGAAATTAACTTTTCAATGACACCAATTTCGTCTCCATTCGACATTCTATTTAATTTCAACTAATTTTTGAAAACGTTTTAAAACACAAAAATTTAAAGACATGAAAGTAATTTTATCCCAAGCAACAAGGTACCAATAATGTGTTACTACGCGGACGAAGTACGCTAGTCTTTATGTAACGCTGTTGCATTGCACACGTGATCGCCGAAATGACCCCTCCCCCTCTTTTCTTTCAAAACAAATACCTTATCAGTGCATTCCTCAAATATTTCACAGCAATTACCAAACACTTAAAGCGTCACTTACTTCATTTAAGTGCCCAGTTAATTGTTTCGCTCAGTTGACTAAGGAGCAGACTCTCCTTAATAATTAACCTTCTAAAAGAGTCCATCAACCATTTATAACATCTGAAGCATGCTTGGTTAGCAAATGCTCACTCTCTAGCGTCACGATTTCAAACTTCCCTTTTCTTGTTTTTTTCTCTAAAGTTTACTTCGGAGCCTTATCGATTAATTGATCGCTTAATGTATTTTTCTGAAATGCCTCAACACTTTGGACGTAGTAATTGGTGTGGCGGTGCTAATTTAGAGATAATTTCTATCCATTTTGAAAAATGTTTCGAAACCCTTCATTTTTCTCCCCTCTTCCTTTCAAGTTATGTCATTATTGATTGTCAAGAACTATAGAGAAATAATTCAAGAAACTTTCATTTACTTTTTAACTGCCATATGCAATCAAAACAAGGAATTTGTACATTTATCTAATTTAAAAACAGATGCTCCTTTTAAAAGTTGTTTAGATTTCCAGTGGTATATAGTTAGATCATGTTTAAATTAGAGGGTAGAGTTTATTTGTTTAAAAACAACAACCAAATGGTTTAAGGCAGATCAAGGTCATAACGAAATTTTATTTCCCGGTCATTCTTTTCAAAATTGTTTGCTTTTCACATTTGATTTTTTTATTCCTTAATCTATTTCTGGGGTGGAGAACCTTCTTGCACTGAAACGCCACATGAAATTCGACAGTTGGGCAAAAGGCCGCACGAGAAGAATCTTAAAGGTTATTGTTCTGTAATTATTATTATATTTCAGACAAGTATATTATTTAAATGCAAACTGTAAATAACTGGTAAGAAACTCAAAAACGGCCTCAGGTTCCCAACCACTGCTCTATTCGTTCGAATATGTTTATTTTTTTTTTAATAAATCGCTTTCTTGTGTGGTTCTCAAACAATCGCAGTTTGCGAATCCCATTACGTCCAGATTATTCTCTTCCTTATTTTTCAAGACAATTTCTCAAATAACGCATGCTCATTTTAATATAAGTTTTATTTTTGTTTTATAACCAAACAAATCTTGCAAATCGAAATTGTGAAACCTCTTTTAAGAGCTCTGATGTTTAAATTAAAAGTTCAAAATCGCATCACCTTGCAATTCAGCTTATCGAAATTAAGGTCCGATTGGTGTTGGGCATTTCTTGAAATTGGCTTGGCTCAGGAAGGTGATGCAACTGTTTGGTTTATTTGTACGTCCGGTGCAATAAGTGAGATAAGAATTCCAAAAATTCTCATTTCACAGAACTAGATTTCTTGAATACAAATTAAACTATTTGTGCACATTTAAAATGGTAGCTTAGTGTTTAGAACATATTTTTAGAAGCCTTATTCCTGAAAGAATAAAGATTGGTATAGATCGGAAATGGGAAGTTGATCTTGTTAGGCACAGGAAGAGAGTTCGCAAATATCACTTGTTAGTCTCATTCTTATTTAGATCCGTAAAAACTATAATTCTTGTAGTAGAGACAGGAAGCTTGAATAACACTGGTTATGAAGAGCTGCTGGATAATAAGCTAAAAGCATCCTGGCTTTTTGCAGTGGAAGTTCTATGAGATAGAGCGTTTCTAATTATTTCAGGAATGACGAAACATGTAAGTTAAAAGAGACATTTATTTGGACGACCACATTTACGAACATATTTACAGATTACCACATTTCCATTTTACAGGGTTGATACTTGTCCTACATCTTATAGGTACAGTACCAGCAACAGCCTACATGGCACTGAAGTCTCTCCGAGGAGAGAATGCTTAGAGGACCTACAGACCGTACCAAAATGACATAGTAAAGACAAGTATATATACTCTGCTAATAATCAGTAGATCTACATATCAGCTGCGGGAATCGAATAGACAACGTCATACGATTCCGATTAAATAGCTGCTAATATATACATGTCAAGTGAAGTGACTAGCTCAAAGAAATGACGTAAAATCTTAAAGAAAGAATGCTTCGAATCTTAGAGTAAAGGCACGAGAGACAATTTAGAAAAGATGCAAGCTTCGTAACTTAAAATGCAGAACTTCCTAACAGATCTAACAGCAAGTCAACAAGTAAACCTTCATTTGAAGGGAACAGCCATTTACGTTAAGCTGGTGATCAAATCAATTATTTCTTGTTAATCAGAATTTAGCGATAAGAAGTTTGCATTAATTTATTCAGTTGCGTTAGGAAACGTCTGTTACAGATGCTTAATTCTTTTTGTTTCAAATAATATTCAGATAAGCTTTCTGTTTTAAATGGTATATATGATACAAAAATGAAAAATATTGTCAATCAGTTGTTCAGCTTCGAGATTAATTTCAAATTGTTTTCAAGTGAGCTGTTGAAAGAAGGTTCATATTTTAAAATCCAGAATATTATCAGATAGAAGTGCGCTATAATATGAAATCTGATTATAACGGACTGTCAGAATTGACTGCAGATGTGCAGACTTCTTACCTAGAAATGTGTTATGATGAGGCTCAAATTCTTCATCTTCAAGATTTTTCAATTGTTTTTCAATTTTTAAATGTCAAGCATATTGTATTTAAACGAAATAAGCAAAGCATTTCACATTTAAAATGGATACATTTGTATATTTGAAGGAAAAAGGAACGACTTCTACATTTTGTATCTTCATTTTGAAATCAATGAATGCAGTTACAGGACTTAAAGATTTACTTATTTTCTCGAAGAAAATATGCTCACAGTAGGAGAAGACTTCAATGACTCATCGTCAAGGTAATAGCAGAAGCAAAACAAGTCAATGAATTCACAACACTTAATGAATAAGCAAAGGTAACACATATCTCACAGAAAACCTTCAATATTTCGGATCTGCTTCAGGCCTAAAAATTAAGATGAAACATTTTTTCTAAACAAAATTGTGCATAAGAGTAAGAACGAATATGTAAGAAGTATTTTATTCGTTTTTTTCTTGCTTAAATCCAAGAATGTAGCAACTTTTATTTGCAATTAATTTATTCACACTTATTCTCAAATTTTTAGTTGTTAAAGGTTTAAAAAAAAGTTTGAATTACTAAGTTTCGGACAGGCAAATGCCATTGAAAATCTTTTAGGTTCAGGTGAAGCAAAAATAAAGACTTGGAGGCAAAATTCTGGAGTGAAGCTTTGGAAATTCGAATGACTTACGATAATTATATCGTAAGTCATTCGAATTGCTTAGTCCCGAAATAATTCTATTAAAATTCTGTATTATAATACGAAAAATAAGATTAAATAAGATAAATAAGATTAAATTATAACAGTAAATTTTTGAAAGTCATCCGATTTGAAAACATTTCATTTCATTTTGCCGAATTCAATTCATTTAAATTTCTAATGAACTTAAATGCAAAGTTAATGAAAGAAATTATTCTTTGTGGGATGTTTTTCTGCATATCCTTGAAATGAAAGGAAAATCTGAAAGGAATAATATTTTTTACAATTTGTGAATCCTATGAGAATAATTTCATTTTCTTTTGACCGTCCGAAAACTTTCTATAATTCCAACTAAGCAACGAAATCATACGACACATGTTTTGAGTGGTAATAAGCTGCCTGTTCACAACCAGCGGGAGTGGCCTGCCCTAAACTTTCTCGTATACTTCCCCAAAAAGGTGCTGTTTCCCCTCCCACCGCGTGGATAAATTAGAAGACCACATACCAAATTTCAATTATATGATGTAAGTTACTAAAAGATTTGCACACATCTAAACAGCCTTTTAGCTTGCAAGCAATATCTCCGATCTGATTGTTACAAATTTACTACCGATAGTTGTAGTTGAAAATATCATGCACATTGGCAGAGTGCTTAAGAAATTAAAAAAGCATGAAGAACAGAACTGATGAATCAATTGACACTAATTTTGGTTTGTTACTTTATAACTTTACTTTTAACAACTACTTTCGTTCTGTCAGAGTAAAAATAATGCAAAATCCACTCAGAAAAAAATGCATTACGGAGTATACAAAATAAAACTAACCGCAAATCAAATATGCAACTCTTATTGAGAAAATGTTTCGGCGTGAAAGAAAAATTAAAAGAAAACACTCCATAATTAATTCACTTTTATTCGAGAAGAATTTGACAGTGAGCCAAGATAGACCGTATTACGGGAACAGCAGTAACCAGTGCGTATGCGCGTGGAGATAAAACGGATTCTCTTCAAAAGTAAATTATACGGACCGACAGACAGTCAACCCTTTGACGGATTTGGCCCAAAATTTTATACGGACCTACATTCATGACGATAAAATTGTGTATAAAATTTTATCCATCTGGCTTTTCAAGTTTTTGAGTTATAGCGTTCGCATGACCTCGAACATACAGACAGACAGACTTCCTGTTGACGGATTTTGTCCAAAATTTGATAGAAACCTACAAATTATATTTAAAGACCACATACCAAATTTCATCCCCGTAGCTCTAATAGTTTTCGAGTTATCGTGTTCACAGACAGACAGACACACATACATAATTCCAAAATTGTGTTTTTCAGATTCAGGGAGATCTAAAACGTGGAGATTCGTCAAAATCTCGAGTTCGAATTTTTTGACGATTACAATACTTTCTCTTTGTATACTTCGTATACGAGAAAGTAAAAACGGGACTTCCTGCTTCTATTACAAGTGATAATATTAATACTACTGTTTTAATAGCAACAAGTCATGAAACTATTTCGTATATTTAAACCTAATGGAATCAATTCATGTGATCTCAGAGTAATATGACGAAATCAAATGCGTAAATCATCCAACATCTGACTACAAATTGCGCAGTGCTGTGACGTAACACTACAGTCAAAAAATAAAAGGTGCTCAAAGGATTTCAGAATTATATTGGTGCTTTGCATATCACCTGAAACATGACTTGATTCCATTGTTATTGTTCATTTGGCCATTTTCTACTTAAATGTGAAGAATTCTGTTCAGCAACGGATTCCGAGACTACCACTTTTGTACGATTTTACACCGGAAAAGGTCTGTCAGGCAATGAGTCATATGAGCGCATTTCCGTAGTTCTTTGTTGGATCACACTCAGTAAAATGTAAACATCACCCTTCTATTTTGCACTTTCCCCCTATTTTGATGAAAATAACTCCGCCCGGCGCATGTGCAAAAGCGCGGAGGGTTTACGAATCCATTGGTATACAATATGTAGAATTTGCTAAATATATTTATTAAAAGTAATTTCTGAATATCAAATAACTTAAGCTGATACTTAATTCGTAAAAAAAGACTATTGTAATTAAAGTTTTCATTTACAATACATTGTTTTATTCAAGAAAGCTTTTGAGTAGTTTGTCCTTCGAAAGCATTAAGCCCATGGCACTTTTACATCAACAAAGATGCCTTAACGATTGATATGGTTCGGATTTTAGAATCAATTAATTTTCTTAATTTGAACCACATCATTCCATTTTACGTTTCGTAAGTGGCAATCATCTTTTACTATCGCGTACAAGATGTTTCCGTAAACTCATAATTTCTGGGAAAATATTTTACAGCCTGAATTTTAACAAGTAAAGATAGCGTGAGAACGAAACCGCGGCCTTTGTCAAATCGAAGTAGAACAACGATTTCTTTCTTCAAAGGGAAATTAATGACCAAATGTTGCTTTAGGCATCCAATACTAATCCAGTTTATCGAAAAGTCCGGAATTAAAATGCTGTAGGATAAGGAACACAGTGCGTGTGGTCCCCAATTGAAAATGATTTATTATACAAGCATCAAAACATGATGCCGAATTTAAAACCGAGGCCAGTCGTCTTCATCACTTCATTTGCGACAGAGGTTGTTGTGTTTTAATTTCTGGAGATAGTTTTTTTCCCCCTTCTGTTTCATCTCGCTTTGAATTGGTACATTGGCGCCAGAGATGTCACGCCTCCAATTATACCATCAAGCTGAAGACGTAAAAATTTAACTTAATCAAATGTTTGTAAAAGAAGCTTTGTGCTTGTTATGAAATTAAGGCAAGACGGTTGAAAATGGCATGGAACATAAATAACGTTTTATAACTTCATACCCGTGCCCACGAAATTAACATCAAGACTGACTCTTGCAGAAGAAATAAAGGGGGTATTACTTGCTATTGAATAAACGGTGATGCTCGGGTAGCGCCCAACTCGGACCTGTTAAACAAATTTTAATTGTTCATCGTTTATTTTTTTTATATTTTTCTCTTGCTTATATAGTTTTTTGGTTAGAAGCATCTACATTCAAAATTATATTGACGTCGCGTGGGAGTCGGCCCCAACCACAGTGAAAGGTAATGGCCATAGGAATTGAAATAGCTGTTTACATCGTTGTCATGACAATAGGGATTGAAATAACAGTTTACATCATTATCATGTCGATAGGGAAACTCTCGCGTCACAGTGACGTAGTCCGATTAGTTCCCACTGTCGCACATTGGGACGTACTGTCTATGTGAAGTACAAGGTTAAAAAAGTTGCCATTAGTGTCTATGGGAGTGATATTTCTGTGGTCCAAACAATCTCTTTGTAAAATAATGAAATATTGCATAATCCATCAGAACTCGGAACAGTGAAGATCCGCTTTTATTTATAACTGGTTTAATTTGGAATCTTAATTTAAAATATATAAAAAGACTAGTAATAGTAAATATATTAGAGTTAGTAGAAAATATATTTTAACTTTGCTGATGAACTGTTTTACTAGGGATGTAACGAATATTCGGCAACTATTCGGTATTCGGCCCTTTTGCCGAATATTCGGCAGGTCGAATAGTAAGCAGATATTCTCCCGAATATATTCAGAATAATAATTTTTTAAATGTGTTTTTAAGTACACATTTAACAAAGAATTTTGCACAATTACATTTCGGTACATTTATTATCAAAAAATCTCCTAACATTTACCAATTTTAAGTTGCATAGGTGTATTTACTAAAGTACATATGATTTATGATTGCAAAACCTGAAATTATTATGCAAGAACAATAATTTTTCAGGAGCGAGTCTGATTTGCTTGGTTTCATATACGTATAATACCAACTAGAAATGTAGCGAATATTAAGTATGAGACCTATTCGGCCCTTTTCCGAATATTCTGTCTGGCCGAATGCTAAACAGATATTCGGCAGAATAAAAATGGTAGAAATGTTTTTAAAAATGCTGTTTTAAATATATTTAATAAAGAATATTGAAGAATTACATTCCAGTACATTTATTATAAAAAAACCCTAACATTTACCAATTTTAAGTTGCATAGTACATAAGTGTATTCAATAATGTTGCATATCATTTATAGAAGTCTGTTCCATATGGTTTCATATATATATATATTACCAGCTTCTGAAAATAACGGTTACTATATATTGCTTGCAGGTGCTGAAAGATATTTTCTTGCTAAATTTGCGAACCTTTGAAATATTTTTGGATTTTTTTCCACCAATTAAGTGGAAACTCCATTCTACCTATTAGATGTTCTTTATCAAAATAGGAATTTACTTCTAGTAATTTTAATTTATTCATTCAATTTTCTTCTGTATTTGTCACTGTCATGTTCTGCAATGATGACTCTTTTATTTCTTTGAAGCAATCCTAAAATGAAGGGAGTTTCTCGTTTCTTATAAGTGGAATTAAGGTATTTAAAATATTACTTATATATATAAAGATATTAACATTTTTTAAATATAGGAATAATAAAAATTCAATTTTATTTAATCTTACATTTTTTTCCATTTAAAATTTGAAAAATATTTCATTTCAGTCTTCGTTCAACATTTTCAGTCGCTTACTAATAATCTGCTGAGATAATATCTTCACATACAGGAAGAAGGGAGGGATGTTTGGCCTGTTAGAATCATCTTTCTTATCAGCTAATTAATTTAAATTACGGAAAGCAGTAATTTGACCATGATTACAGTTAATAAAACTAACCAGTTAAAGGATTTTCCACGACGTATACTCCGAACATATAATATTTATTCCACAAGAAAATGTTCATAAATAATTGATGTTTTCTTTCTCAGTTTCATGAAATCCAAACCCGCCTTCCCGGATCTGTATTTTTGAACAAATCCGGTTTAGAAACGAGTAGCCATGCACGGTTTCTGTAAAAAATGACGGTGAAATTGTGATTCCTCCGTTTCTTGAAGGCAAAAAAGGGTTTTTGAAAAGCAATAAAAAATTTAAATGGTACAGACAAAAAAGCATTTGAATTCACCATGGTTCTTAATCCACGATTTATGTTCCGACCTGGTCGTGAGAAGAAGATCAGTGCACTTAATTTTTAAGTCTTACAGCAACTATCGTTTAGAAAGTTCGTACCGTGAACATAAAAAGTTTTCAAAACCCATTATTTCATTGTATTTTATTTGTCAATCAAACAAACTGTAAAACACCTAAATCCTTTAGGATTTCAAGAAAAAGACATGAGCTAATTATGTTTATACGACCAAAGCATGTACAATGAGACTTTGTTTAACCGTCACTAGCTTAACCGTCAGCTTTTGTTATCCGCCATCGTCTAAAAAGCAAAAAGTAACGTAGAATTATAGTTTTACTCTATATTTCTGCACATTACTACTCTTATATTAAAGTTTATATTGATCGTTTTGTAAAATTAAATACAACATGTGTAGAGGGAAGAGACTCATGTTTATATGGAATGCCGCTGTTGAAGAATTAATTCAATTTCAGGAACCATTTTTATTAGATGGCTAAGTTCCACGACACAGTACATTAAAAGGTACAAGACAGAGAACAACAACACAAGACAAGTACACCGAAGAAGAAGAAAGAGAGGCATCATGGGAAAAACCCGGATGGCTCTAGTAGCGCCACCTACCGTAAAAAGGAGAAGGCAGTGAATTGTAACCGCTACACATATATGTATTATTGACTTTTAAAGGATCTTATTTTCATTTTCGTCCCAAGGCAGCAGTGAAATCACGTGATTGTACATATGTATTAAGAGATTTCTGTTATCCGACTATTCGGTTATCCGCCACAGCCCTGATCCGGACGGTGACGGTTAATCGGAGTTCTTCTGTACTCTGATTCGAGTATGTTTTAAGATAATTTAGCTTAGCCAGTTTATACGAGGGTCATCCAGAAAATAAAGACCGTTTAGTTATACGAAATGCAAAACACAATATTTATTGGGAAAAACAATTCTGTTACATACCGGAAGCTTCCTTCACTTCTCTACATAATCACCTCTTACATTTAAACATTTGTCGTATCTGTCCACGAGCTTCAGAATTCCCATGCCATACTCTTCTGCCGCCAATTCATTAAGCCAGGTGTTCACTGCATTCAAACAAAAGATCGTAAAGGTGTTCTTTTGGCGGATTTCATGCCAAAAGGCACTACGATCAATGCAAATCGTTATTGTGAGACTCTAAGGCGAGCCATCCAAAACAGGAGGCGAGGAATGCTTTCTGGAGGAATTGTGCTTCTTCACGACAATGCCCGCTCTCACACTGCTGCTGCAACTCAAGAATTGCAGGATCAATTCGGATGGAAATTTTTGATCATCCACCCTATAGTCCGGACCTTGCTCCTAGTGATTTTCATCTTTTCCTTAAGCTGAAAGAGTTTCTGAGCGGTAAACGTTTTGGAAGTGATGGAGAGTTGGAGAATGCTGTGACCACCTGGGTTAATGAACTGGCTTCAGAAGAGTATGACATGGGAATTTTGAAGCTCATGAACAGATACGACAAATGTTTAAATGTAGGAGGTGATTATGTAGAGAAGTGAAGGAAGCTTCCAGCATGTAGCACAATTGTTTTTTCCAATAAATATTGTGTTTTTCATTTTGCATAACTAAACGGTCTTTATTTTCTGGATGACCCTCGTACATTTTATAACTGTAAATTTAATAATTAAATACTTAAATGTCGAATAAAATTATCCACAGATTCAGAAATTTTCTAGTTATTCATTAAAATGACGAATATTGCTTTCTTTTAAAATATAGAAATTTTAACCAGGACGTGAATTTGAATTATTCAAGCAATCTTTAACCATAAGAATATTTGTTGTAAAAAGAGCTGGAAGTGTTTTTTCAAAGATGGATATCATTATGGGATAAGAAATTATCTAAGATCCCTGAGACTTTTCAGAATTTTGCAGTTTATTAAAATTCTAAGCAGTTTCTTTAATTTTAACCCCAAGAGGTATAAGAAACCCTTCTTTTGTTAAATGCACTATCCCTTGGTACTGGTGAAAGTTCATACGATTCAAGAACAGAATAGTGATCTTTTTTTCTTTCTTTCGCTTTTTTTTTGTAGCCAAATTTATTCTCGAAATGTATTCGGAAAATTTTAATAATTTCAAAAAAGTTCATGTACTTATTTTATTATATTTGTAGATGAACTTTATGACTATAATCGCTTAGTTCTAACATCAAATAAAAATTTTAAAAGTGAATTACGCATATTGAGTTGGTATTCTTTTGACTACGGGAGATATTTATTCATAAGCTGCTTTAGTTATTGACGCCAATATCGATGGTTGCAGCATATAAGGGCCAATTAATTGCGTTCGATTTTAAGAGCATTCATCGCACCAGTTTGCTTTCCATTTCAAAAAGTTTATCTATTAAAAAACTGAAAATGGGGGGCGTGTATGAAAAGAAGCAAAAATATAATATTGAAAAATTATTAAAGCATTGGATGGATTATAGTTTTTAAGTACTGTATTATTGAAGCAGTATTCCACCAGTATTAAATGTTTTTTAAACATTTTTATTTAACTTGTTTCATGTTTCTAAAGATAAATAAAAATGTTTGTAAAGATAAAAAAAATTCATCTTTGTAAAGATGGAATTTTGTAACTGAATTTTCATTCACTTTCTGATGTGCTAGAGGCTTGAAATTTTGCCCACTAGTATTCTTGATGACAATACATTATTTCAATATTTTTAAAGCTTAATTATCAGTTAATCATTAATTAAATTAAATTTTGATTTCTTATCAGTGGCGCCACTTGGTAGTGAGCTTGAGAAAGAATAGATCCAAGATTAAAAGAATAGAAAATATTTAAAATAAAAGACTTCTGCTGTTTAGTGCACTAATACAAGTAGGTTTTTAAAAATTGTTTAAAATTTTTTTCTCATTTACTTCAGAAAAAAATTTGTTATATTCGTTGAAAAAAAGCTTAAAACGCATTTAGTTTACCTTGTTGTGGGTCCTTTTCATCTCTTATTTATTAAATGACTTTTGTCCAAGTGAATATTTTTTAAAGTGCTTTTTCTAAAAAAAATTTCTTTACAAGATGGCGAATTCTAAAACTGTTTTCAAGTTGCACCTACTTGTAGAACATCATCGGTCGAAATATTTCAAGTAAATAAATTGTCCAATTTGGATGTTCGGATGCATCTTCGAAACTTTTATTCACATTAGAGTGCCAGTAATGTACGGCGGAACCTCCGGAATGTTCGGATAATCTGAACATTTGTTTTTAATTTTCTGAAAATTTTTTATTAAAAATGAAGGAAAATAACAGTTAGTAATCAGAAACAAAGCTAATGTTTATTCCTAACTTAAAAGAAACATTTGAGTTGGTACTTAAAAATGAATACAGCACTTAATTAGTAGAAACAAAATCGGTTATTTTCTTTTGACGTAAGGAGCTAAATCTGCTTGACGATGCGAATCGTCTTCCCGTATTCTTTCAGAGTATCCAAAATCAATATTCTATTGCAGCGGTTCCCAACCTCTTTGATTGTGTGGACCACCTGTTGTATAAAAAATATTTTGAGACCCACTAACTAAATATACAAGTAAGAAAAGCAGAACACATATAATATCTTTTTATATTATATGCGCGTATATTTCAGCAATTAGTGAAGCTTTACTGTAAAAGAATTAAAAATATATCTTTATATATAAAAGGGAAATACCATGACTCACTCATCACGAAATCTTCCAAACCACTGGGACTAGAAACTTGAAATTAGGCAGGCGGTTGCTTCTTGGGGAGTAGGTGCTCACTAAGACAGGATTTTTCGAAATTTTAATTAGAATTTAAATTATTTAAAAATTACCTTAAATTTTAACGTTTTTCCGGAATAACTTCCGATCCTATTATCACAAAAAAAAACCATTTTTACATCATCTTAAAGATAAAAAAAAATTAGCTTTTCAGTGACACCAGTTTTATGTTCATGCGACATTTTGTTCAATTTTAATTAATGTTTCAAAATGTTTTAAAACATGAATTGTAACATTTTTTTATTGTTGTAAATAAAATTCAAACCGTCTTAATATTTCAGCAAATCTTTTATTCACGCGCTTTTGCAATTGTTACGGTTTTGATAGTATAAATTGTTTTCTTGCGAAATTAACTCCAAAGCAGAATTTTCACTTTAGTATTCATTGCATTGTTGAAATATTTTATCGCACCTGCTTCAAAGTAATATTTTTATAAAGCGTGGCAACAGATATTTGATTTCAGGTTTGTTTTTATTGTGTGTGAGGTAGAGTGAAATGATTTTCTTCCCTTCTTCAAGCATTTAATCTCATGCTTTTCTGCCATTTTCAAATTATGAGGCATGAATTACAAAAAGGCAATAGTGTTCGGGAAAACTAACTAATTTTTAAATTTTATTGCCTACCTCCTATAATCCCGGGTCTTTTAGATGTCTATGCATTTTTTGCCGCCTCCCTTTTTGTACCCACTGGTTCACAAGGACGTCCAGCATGTTCGTCTTTCGCGACCCTATTCAGCGTTAATCATTCTACCGATGAGTAATAGATGAATTGATTGAGAGTTATTTGAAACTCAGTTCGTTAGCTGCGATGCATCATACAGAAATGTATCGCTGGAATTTTAAAATTTACGTCTTTAAATATTGTACTATCTGTCAAATACAATAAAATATTCAGCTTTTTGTTCATCTTTACTGAGTTTCGCGGCTGAAACTGCGACGGGTAATGTTATAATTAATATAAAATACAAAAATAAAAACTAATTTAAACTGGCGAATCAGCTGGTCGCCGAAGGCGGCTAATTGTTTATAAAACAAAATACAAGTGACGACTCTTGAAGCTTCCCTGACTTCGACTCTTGACTAGCGTTCTGCGACCTACTAATGGCCACAAGTGGGTCGCGGCCCATAGGTTGGGAACCGCTGTTCTATTGCATTTGGTATATCAAGAATATTTTACCGAATTTTCTGGATAGTCCGAATTTCCCGGAATCCGAACAGAGGTCGGCCCCAATTAGTTCGGATTCGCGAAGTTTTACCGTATTACATTATTCGGGGTTACCATAAACAGGGAATTATGGAGGCGATGGCGCGAATGTTAATCTCGCGAACAAGGTATTAGTTACGGAAATAAGTAGAGCTAAATCTAGCTGTAAAAACAAAGATTATCTCGCTTTCAGGTATTAATTTATTTGTTCATCGTATTGTTATTTTGAGAATTTATATCGTTTAATTTTAGAAATTTCATTTCTAAAAATTAAGAAGCCCGCTTATTAGTGGATGTTAGTACTTATTATTTATTAAATCTACTGCTTTTCTCGGTTTAAGAAATAAATGATTAAAAAATCCTTCTCCGTTCAAAAAATTCCCGTACTTCTTGAATATTTTTGAATCATGAATCATGCCCTTTCCCACAAAACGAGGGAGAAGTCACATGTGACCTACTAGTCAGAAACAATTCTCCAGTCCAGATACGTACAGCGCATGCGCATAGTTGTGATTACAAGCATTTAAAACTTCCCATTTTAGGGAAGGCCAAGCCGTGGGTGCTCCATCTCGATTAAGCACCGGTTCACAGGTCCCTTCTGGTGTCACATTTCCTGTTAGAACATCACATTCCAGTACTTCCACAACTAGCTTATGCTCCTGATTTCACCCCATGTGCCCTTTTTTACCTCGGTTGAAGAATTTGCTTAAAGCTGGACATTTACCATTGATGTGTTCCAATCCATTTGGAGGGCATCTTAGCAGACCGTTTCCATTTTCAGGCCATAAAATTTGGTGGGTCATTCACAGGCCGGACTGCATAGACCGCACCTACGAGAAACCCGTTTCCCTATGCTACTGCGCCCCCTTCTCCCCCCGCTTTCAAAATGGGTCCCCCATCCTGATTTCCCCATACTAAGTCCCAAACACACATCCCCTCACCCATTTTGTGATTTTTGCTTTTGTGAGAGAGTCTCGGTCCCCCTAACCGACTATTGTATTTCAGTTTTATTGCCTAGTGGGGCGAATGAAAATCCAAATCGGATGGAATTCCAACTTTTCCCTCGGTCTACACAAATTTTCATCAGTTTCTTATATTGACGAAGGAGTTTGTCATCCTGTATTCCAAAAAAGCGGAACGGATTACTGGTGAATATATCGCTTATGAACGGTGGTCAAAATGCATAGTTCCGCAAGGTGGTTACTTCGAAGGAAACACCAAATAAACAGGTTTTATCAGCATTCATTCTTCCGAAATAAAATATGTTCAGAAACTTTTAGCACATAGTAGAATGAGAATGTAAACAGACAATCAACAACAGAAGATGGAAAATATTTCTTTTTAAAGAAATGAAGACAAATATTTAAAAAATTAACTGCAAAAACATAATCTTCCAATCAGGCTTTAAAAATCTTTTGTACTTTCAAAATAGTTATTTAAATAGTCAAAATAAAAATGATAAGACATAAATTAGTTGAAATTTACCGTAATGATGAACATGAAACAATAACTTAAATTATTTAAAAATGGATATTTCTTTGAAGATGTATAAAATTAGATTGGCATCTAATTATCTAATAGTTATTATTATGCAGTTTGATAAAGCTGATGTTATTGGATAAAATGCAACAAATTACTTTTTGCATTGTCTACCTTTTGACATAATGTTAAAAACTATCGGTTCATTGAACAGCAACTAGTTATATAATTTGAAAAACTATCAACAAATTTTGTAGGATAACTGTCAGCTAAGCTTAATTTTCTCTTCTTTTCTCTTGACGCTTTTTTAATCTCAAGTGGATCTCATTTTGTATTCAATTCTTCGTGGAATGTAGAAATAAAACCATGCAAAGTTCAACGTCCGGGTTATGTAAATGGATGTATTTCAAGAATAAAATGCAAAGAAAAAGACGACACTGTCATCAAAATTAGTGGCAAGGAAAAGTTAGATTCGCCTGTTGGGAAGTTTCTTTTAATTTAAAAGTGTTTCCAACAACAGGAGAAAAGAAAAATAATTGACACCGTGGTTATTATATGTTATTGACAGTTACTGCTCTATTTGAAGTTTTACGATTTTTGTCACGTTCTTTTTCTGAAGATTTTTTGAATTTTATCGCTTTTAGTTAGTATGCGCGTATAGTGAGTGAGAAGGACGATTGCTATGACGGAATTTGCCCTTATTCAGATGTATTTCTTTAATCACAGCTCGTAAGCTGAATTCCCGAGTACTTTTTAAATTCTGAGCAGTTTTTTCAAGAATTTATTAGGTACAAATTGTTCTTGAGTGAGTTGTTAGCGAAGAAATATGTTTTTTTTAAATTTATAATGGTTCCCCCCCCCATGCTTTTGCAGTCATATCAGTCTCCTGCGTGAAGTGGCAGATTAATGTTATGTTCGATTTGACATTTTATTCTAATTGCTTGATTTTAAAAAATCATCTTTTTCACTGAATTTTTTATTGGTGTTACAAAATGTTCTAATTTAATAGTGTCGTTATGATCAGAACCGCATTATCATTTAGCGAATAGGTATTTGCATGGGATTGGGGGCCAAACAAATGCCCATTTAGAGTGAGCAACCCTTTCCCCTTCGGGGTGTGCTGCATTGAGATGCAGGATTCCCCGGAAGAGGCCCCCCCCCCCCACGCACGCAAGATAAACTTTTTAAGTTGATATTGGGAGTCGAACGTTTTCAAAAACAAACCGGAAAAAAGAAAGTTCAGAAGAAATTAATAAATAATGATGAACTTTTAAATCGATTTTTGAACATTACAATTATTGACATTTTATTGTAATTGTTTGATTTTGAAAAATAATCTTTTTTACTGAATCTTTTATTGGTGCTCAGCAAGTAAGCTTCAGAATTTCATTTCTCTTAAAATGTGATAGAATGGTTTAATGTTCAAAATTTAGACCTCCCTGAGTCCGAAAAACACAATTTTGGAATCATGTCTGTCTGTCTGTGAACACGATAACTCGAAAACTATTAGAGATACGGGAATGAAATTTGGTATGCGATCTTTACACATAATTTGTAGGTTTCTGTCAAATTTTGGACAAAATCCGTCTACGGGAAGTCTATCTGTCCGCGTTCATATGAACGCTATAACTCAAAAACTTCAATATCTAGATGGATGAAATTTTGTACACAGTTTTATCAACCTGAATCTAGGTCCGTATAAAATTTTGAGCCAAATCCGTCAACGGGTTGACTGTCTGTCGGTCTGTATATTCGCATACTTTTGAACGCAATAACTTCTTAACAAAATTACTTAGATATATGAAATTTTGTATGTGTCATTTCTAACCTTAATTGTAAATTGATGTCCAGTTTTTGCGTCAATCAATCCTTTAAAAAAGGGTGTTCATATTGTAAATTTGGTTTTCTTTATCTTACGCAACCCTATTGCGTAATCACATCAGCTTCTGATTCGACTTCCGCCTTCTGCGTTAAACCTTCATGCGACCTTCGGAAACTCGTGGTATCACGTTTCTCTTATTTTTTTCTCCACTGCGTTAGGGACTCCGTCTTTACTGTCTTTTAGCTTATTTTTTCTCTACATATGTTAGGGTGTATACGAGAAAGTATAGGGGAGACCACTCCCGCTGGTTTGGATTTGCGATTTCAGAGGCATTTTGGTTAACGCAAGCTCGGTTGAATTCCGTCATATTCTCTGATGTAAATCCGGACATTTTGAAGTGCCGAACTCTAGCGTGGACATGAGTTTGCAATCCAGACTGTCCGTACGGAATCCGGTCGTATATATAATATAATGATGAATTGTTATTTTGTTCGATTGGGAAACGCGTACTCACTGGTTGCAGTGAACTTGAGAAATAAAATGCTTCCAATCCTTCATGACTTGTAACTATATCCTATTCTGTTTGCATAATCCGCATGATGATTCCATACATCATAATCAATTATTTGTTTCTTGTCTACAGATTGGATTTACCAGAATAATCTCAAATCCATCATCTGGAATGAAACAAGAGAATTCCAACGACTTCGCTCTCGTCCCATCTCAGAAAAGGATTTCATTTCTGGCACATAAACCATCTCGCATGTCACATGTCTCAGATAAAAGAGGAGTTGAGCCGCGTGGCCTCGCTTGTCACAAATGAAATACTGACCAGCGAAGCAGTATTCGTTTATTTTTTTCTTCCTGCTCGGTTTTTTTTGGATTATTTTTCTTTTGGTAAGTTGGCAACATTTCCAGCAAAATATCTGTGAGATTATGGTAAAGAAGGAATGTTCACGCTACGAATTAGTCCGTGGGGGGAAAGGAATGACGAGTTCATCAAGAACTTTTGACTGATATTATGAGTTTTACTTTTGGCAGTAGTAGTAAATCCATCATGTTTATGGAGAACATCGAGCTTCTTGGAAAAGAACATTTCAGCTGCCATTCAAATTCTATGTTAGTGAGATAGGATATCCTACATTAGCTGCGAGTATTAGGACGCGTATTACTTTTAGACATTTTTTAAAGCTTTTTTCAAACCGTAGGAGGCAGAACATGCTATCTCATCATGATCTGTAAAGATACGGGTGTGAACACATGGGTGTATTTTCAAATATCCAAAAGTTTATTTAGAGAGTAATTGCGGTTGTTTCCTTGACACGCTGATGGGACATTCAATGCTGCTTGGCGTAATTGGTTATTTTAGGAATTCGAAAATTATGTTTTTTTCACATTTGAAGTCAATAAAAAATTTCCCGCGTTTTAAAAAACATTTAATTATAAAAAAGTGTCTAATTATACATTAAATGAAGGATAGTGCCTACTTTCCTGTGTAATAGGAGTGCTGCCTCAGAAAAGTTTTTATATTGAGTTTTTTTAAGTAAGCGTTTTTATATTTAAACAACGACAAGAGCATCGCGAAGTATCAATCTAGTCAGAAGCCAATGCGGTTAAGTCCTTTTTTATATAGATATGTACTAGCTGATATGCCCGGCGTTGCTCGGGATAAAAATATTTTCAAGTCCAAGTACTTAACACTTTCAATTTACTAAAAGTGTTTTTCATGGAAGCGTCTTTCGTTGATTTTAGTTAACCAACTGACCCTTGGGACCAACAGTGAAACACCCTTCTTTTTTTTTCTCCTTAGTTTCAATCATTTGGCAAGAATCTCGTAGTCCTTCGTACTCCATTTCTCATCATTGCTACGGCGACAGCAGAATCTCTTTCATATCTTTTAATTTTTTCCATTATCCGGACTACAATTTTCTCCTCTTTAGTGTTTTTGTCACTGACCGGAAAAAAACCGCATTGTGTTCTTTCTTTTTCTCCTTAGGCTCTCTCCCTCCGGTAGGAAGTGGGTTCAACATTCTTGAGGGATTTTAAGTACTCATTATGATCATTAAAAATTTGTGAAATTAAATGAAGCATTGCGGAGAGAGAGTAATTAACATCATTGTATTGTGGCCCAAACATATTGAAAGACGTATATGCTACGAAATAAAAGCTAAATAAAATTTCTGCCTTTCTGTTAACATTCAAAGAAAACAATATTTTTATCATAACTTTCACAATGGCAAAAATACCGGAATGAAGGATGTGATAAAACGATCAATGGTTTGAATTTAATTACAATAACAGAAAGCATTGTTACAAATTGTGTATGAAATAAATTTGAAATGTTTATTAAATTAAGAAAAAGAACACATAACATTTAATTTGAAATCATTAAAAAAAGATGATTTTCTGCTCTTTAAGATGGTATGTAAATAATTACGTGAAATATCCTTTTCTGAAATTATTAGCGAAAAACTGAGATAAAACTCCGAAAATTGGCTTAATTTTCGTTATTTAATTAAATATCTTAGGAAATAATTTTGTTTGAAAGAGTAGAATTATTCTAAGAACGGACCCCAGAATGATGTGCAAATTTCATGTCAAGACTATTCACCGTTTAGGAGGAGTTCTCGCGACAGATATACCGTTAGAACATCTCTTTCCCCTCGCTTTTTCCTCTTCCTATGATAGGAACCGGACTAAGTAGCCTTGAAGGGTTAGCACACACTCATTAGGATCAGTTAAAAATTTGTGAAAATTAAACAAAACATCGAGAGAATAATCCACTAACGTTATTGGATCACTGTGTAACCGTATTAAAAGCTGTAAATGCCACGACAACAGAAAACCGGAAATGAAAAGTCTCCTTTGTTGTTTATGGTCAAAGAAAGCAATATTTTCTTATATTAACTTTAGCACTGGCAAAAGCCCGCGAACGAAACACTAATTTGACTTGAATTTATTTCTATAAGAATAAAAAGTATTGTTAGAAATTGCGTTAAAAATATTTTTTAACCTTAATAACAATCAGATAAAACACTTCATCGCAATCGAATTAATAGCATTAAAAATGGCATAAAAATAATTGTTGTCTAATAAATATTTCAGAAGTTATTGGCGAAAAACGTCTAAGCATTAGGCTTAACAGCGGCTAATTTTTATTTAATTAAATATCTTAAGAACTAATTAACTCTGAAAGTTGAAAATAGCACCGTTGACCTAGAAATATGCTCTAGAATGTCATGTGTAAATTTCATGTCGCTACCGTTCACCGTTTAAGAGGAGTTCTTGTGACTGACAGACAGACAGATACATGTATTTTCTGCTTTATATTATAGATATTTATAAAAATAAGCAAAATTTACAGAAATAAAGGTAAATTAGTTCAAAGTCTAACCGTTGCCTAGCAACGGAGTAGCTATAAATTTGCATTATTTCAAAATCGTCAGCACGTAATTAAAAATTATTAAACTTTAAAAAATTAATAAAAATTGAAGGAAAGATGTCACAGAAATAGAATTGGTATCATTGAAAAGGTAAAATTTTGAACTTTAAGCTGGTATAAAAATATTTTTTTGTCGGACAATTTGCTCCGAAGTTACGGCGGAGAAACGGTTTCGGTTAATTTCTAATTAACTGCCTGTTTAATTCACTTTTGGACTTAGAAAAGTTTATAAGTGCCTTCCCCTTGTGTTAAATAATGAGTGTACAAAATTTGGTTGAAAACTGTCCATTGGTTTAGGAGGAGATGTGGAACACAGCCACATACCCACAATGACTTTTATTTATATTAAGACGGATATTTTAAGTTTTTAACTTTCTTAAATCATTTTTAATGACACCTCATTTTCAATTTCTTCTATTTCCATCGTAATAAGTGCACTACACCTTTCATTTCCAGTCACGAGTCTTCCGGGAAAATCCCCTTTTTGCCGTATATAATTTCCCAGCGCATTGTTAAACTGCCTTTTTTTATTTCGACATGTAGACTGACAACAACAGCGCGCTGCTTCGCGCCTTCTTTCATTCTGGTCATGGAGCTACGCATAAAATGATCCCTTTACCTGTGAAAAGGTAACCTATCTTCAATGATTGAATAAAAGAGGATTGAATCATCTAAAGTCTTTTCCTTGACTCAGATATTCTACATTTCACCTTTAATAAAGATGTTTCATATATTTTCTGATTTTTAAAAATTTCACTGCCTGTAGATAGTTCGTTTTGTTCCATCGCCTAACCTTTGAAAAAGGACTTTCTATCTATTATAATCAAATTAATAAACCGAAAAGTTTAAAAATTAACGCATTAAAATATTAATTAATACGTTAAGTCTCAATTTTTGTTTTCTGCACTTAATCGCATTGCCTTCTGAGTGACTCAATTAAGTATGAAAACACAAATTAAAAAGCAATTATCTATTATTTTTTAAGAAATCAGCTTTTATTATACATAATTTAAGACACAATAATTATGTTGTTCCGAGTTTTAATGTTACTTACAGAAATAGTCAGGTTGTGGTTGTTCAGTCCCCTCTCCCACATTTCCTTGTCCAGGTCCCAAGACATTTCCCTATCACGTTCTCATTAAAAAGTGGTAAATTATGGAAGCCCTAGGATGGGGAATAGAATAGGCATTTCGCCAATCATACGTAATATCGTATTTTCCTAATACGTAACTCTTTAGACAATTCCGGAATTATTCTTTTACGAATCACGTATTTATTTATTTCTATCACAGATTTAAGTCTCAGGTTGCTATGCGAAAGGCCAGAATACTCCTCTTTACTTTTAAAAATAAGCAAAATGGCTAAAACAGTTAAATTTATATATATATAAAGCCAGAGATGGAAGTAACACGGTCACGTGGTTCGGCTTCGCTACGTGCCAAAGAGGGGGAAATCCAGACTTTCTGTCTACGTCTACAAATCAGAATACACATTGAGATACTGTTTTGATTCTTTTATTAATATAATCTTTCAGCATTTTTGTTTGCTTTTTTTCTCTGAGGAAACACTGTATTCTCTTTTTTTTAATTTTATGTTGATTCATCGACGGACATGGAACTCCATTAATATTAAATAGAAGTTATAGTTCAGCAACGGATTCCGAGACTACCACTTTTGGACCATTTGACACCGGAAAGGGGTGTCAGGCAATGAGTCATATGAGCGCATTTCCGGAGTCCTTTGTTAGATCACGCTCAGTAAAATGTAAACATCGCCCTTCCGTTCTTCACTTTCCCCTATTTTGATGAAAATAACTCCGCCCGGCGCATGTGCAAAAGCGCGGAGGGTTTCCGAATCCGTTGCTATACAACATGTTGTTTACTTTCTTTCGTACTTAATTTTGGAAAAATTGAATATTTGTTTTGTTTATATTTAATATTTTTTTCCTTAACCGTTCTTATACTGAAAGTCTTCTTTTACTTAAAGATTTTTCACTCATCAATTCAGAATTTTTTTATTTTATATTTGATAATGCATTTTTTGGTAGTGGATTTAGCATTATTTTACTCGGAAAAAACGAAAAACGAAAGTTAGTGTCAATTGATTCATCAGTTCTGTTTTTCATGCTTTTTTTTTTATTTCTTAAGCACTCTGGCAATCTGCATCAGACTTTCTTCAACAACTTTCGTTTGTAAATTTGTGACAATCAGATCTGAGACGTTGTTGACAAGCTAAAAGTCCGTCTTAGACGGTCAGAAATCTTCTAGTTTATATATATTTTTTGAAGTAAGTGAGTTTTGAAAAATCATTTTTTATTGGAAGTGTACCACTCACTCATCCAATATCACTGTTGAATTCTTTCCAAAATAAAGTTAATCGGAAAAAAGAAATACATCATTTTAATAACAAAAACTAATTTATAATACATCACTTTTGCATAAAAACAAATACATACCAGATTTCAGATTTAACTGCTCGAGTGTCAGACGATGCGACTACAGTCTTGTTCAGTGCTTTTGCTGCGATACTGATGATATGCTATGATATACCATCGGTATACATTCAAGACTTAATTTATAATCATTTATAAATTAAGTCTTGAACTTAAATTTATGTAACTTCAGGAAAACTATTGAAAAAATGCCTGTCCTTTTTCCTTAACCGCATGAGTGTCATGGTCTTTCGAAAAATCCTGACGGAAATTTCACAAAAGGAGACAGAACACAAGATTCCATCTACAAATGTCAATATTCTACGAGCAAATAAATATAATATTAGACAGAAGGCGCAGTTATACTATTTAGGGTAAAAAACAGTAATAATTCCAAAATTAATAGCTGAATGTGAGCAGTTGCTGTTCATACGATCTTTTGAACTCACAATTTGCTCTAGTTAATCCTTCCCCCCCCCACACACACACACCTTGAAAAACTTCGGGAACCGTCAGTTGAGATATTTCTGTTGTTTCCTTACAAAAAAGGATGGGCGTTGAGGAGAGACCTTAAATTCGCAGAGACTTACTTGCTCGAGATTTTTACATCACAATTTTATCACCAATTTGGAAAGAAAACGCCAATATAGACAAACCCTACCCTTCTCTTTTTACATTATTAAAGTGTGTGAAGAGGCTAATTATTTTTGGGCGTAGCATAGCCAGATCTGAATAAGGCGCCATAAAACCAAAAACAACAGCTTATTGTTTTTGTAAACTTTGTCTTAAGTACCACAGCGAAAGCTATGCAATGGCTTACGCTGGAAATAGGATCATTTGCTATTTATTATAGATAAAATATCAACTTAAACCCATACAAATAACATTTAGTACAAATTCGAAATACATTTTTATAGGTGCTTGAATAATTTCGCAACCGTTCTATTTTTATTTAAGTGGCTTTTAAGAGTTTGAATTCCGAAGTATCTTCCGTGTAATATTTCACTAAAGGAATGCCAAACTGGAATGTTTTTTTAAATGATTTATTGATGCCTGTCCAGTTCAATGTTTCTAAGCGTAGGATCAACGAAACATATATGCAGCCTTCCTTATTATTCATATTTGAGAAGTAAATTTCGTATAATCCTGCGTATTCTTTGATTTACTACCTTAATCCTGACGGACATTTCTGAAATTACTTGGCACAACGCAAAGTAACTCATTACAATCACAGAACAAGATTCTACAAAGAACACCCGCTAGGTCTGGTCTATACCTTCACAGTTGCGTGTCAATTTAGCAGGCATGGATTTTAGACCGCAAGAAAAAATAAAACACAAATAATCTCAGGTATTTGTAAACTAGTTCTTGTGAGCTCGAAGGGGGTTCAGTCTTAAACAAGATCAGGGAAGGAAAAGTCACACCTGTAACCTTAACTTTCCAGAAGAAACTTGACTGAGCTAAGGTTAAACTTCTTCTAAATCTTGCTGATCTCGGTATGTGGTCTCAGTTGGTATAATCGCACTCAGTGCATCAAGAGTTTGGCTTTGCTTTCGCACGTGACTTGTATTTCGTGATCTCAAGATTTGCAGTCTTTAGCTGAAGACATCAGCACGCGGAATAAGAAACAAGACTGTTAATGAAGGAGATATTTTAGACCTTACATTTCTGATAAAGGCATATCTGTAAGGAAGAAATATCTTTCTTTTCTGAAAAGAAAAAAAGTGATTTCTCAGGTTGTGCAAATCTTCTTATCGTCTGAGACAAATTGTTGAGAAAGTAGGTGATATACGAGTTCGTAGTGAATCTAGATGTCTAGTACTTTGAAGTTGAATTTGCTACAAATTTCAGTCCGAAATAGCAAAATATATAAAAAAAAATGTTATCAGTTTTAGTTGACAAAAAGAAAAGAGTTCTGTTTTATTTGTATAAAAAGGTTTTTGTTCTTCACTCCATTGAAGCTAAATTTCCATTTTATGTCTACTTTCTACAAGAGATAGTAGGATTTGTTTTATAAGGAAAAGTATCAGTTGTATTCAATGCATATTCAGTAAACTTTCGATAAGATTTCGTTTGTGGTTACTGTATTTTTAATGACACGTTAATACCAATAAGCTGTAAATAATGAAAAAAGGAAGTAAGGATAATTCTCTCAGTAAAAGATGTTTGCTTTTGAAAAAAAAATTAATTTTAAAATATTCACCTCTAACTTTTTATGAATGAGATTTTCCGAATCTACACCATTAGGAAGGCGGAATGACATACATTCGCTGATTGCATTTTATTGAAGATCAAATAGGTTAAATTTGAGATATGAAAACTTGTCAGTTCAGCCTCTGATTCCTTTAAACGAAGCTATATTAGATACCGAACTGACCTCAGTTACAAATTGCAAGCGATACATCTTATGGCTTCAACATCTGAAAGCATTATATTGCCAACGTGTGAGCAGAGGTATCACCTTCTTAACATAGCCAGTTTTCAAATCCTTCTTTTCATTAAAAATGTTTTTAATGAGGAAACGTCTATAATCATCGTAATTTTCCTTTCCTCTTTCCTAGCTATCTGTAATGGTAAATAAATTGCTGTTTGTCTTCTCCAGTGGTTTGAAACAACGTTAAATAGCTTGAGGTGACGTATTGGCATCATTAGTACCTCTTGGGCTGACCTCACCGTGACGTTGCAAAACACTTAACACCGGGGAGGCGTTTCCAATTTCAAACTTCCATTCCATTACTCGAAAAGAAAAATCGCAAGGAAGCTAAAATGTGATATTTTGACACCTGTGAGCTTTCGGAACGCTCTGGAGATGAGGTACCGTTGGGTGGAATTGTCCCTTCTGGCAGTATTCTTTTCAGTTTTTAGGATCAGGTGCAAAGAAGCCTCTTGTCGATCGAACTGTAATTGGAGATTTTCATTGATGTGTGCAGAAGAAAAATGATTCCACAGTTTGATTAGGGCCGATGTTCAGTTGTAACTAACCATGTCAGAAATCAGCCCTTCAGAACGCTAGTTTTAATTTGGTGTTTCTTCAGTTCAGGCACGAGATTTTAGCCCAGATTCGGATCTTCAACTGACAGAACGATGTACGAGTTGTATTTAAGCTTTCTATCTTACCAAGTAAATCGAAGACAAGCAGTGTCTCTGCATTGGAACTAAAATAATGGAAAAAACAAGGCACTAAAACAATAACATTATTAAAAATTCTGAGCGTAAATATTTGTTTTAAGATGCTCAAAGAACTCCGCGCAAGTTATTTGAATAGGATGAAAAGAACAATTAATTGAACAATTTTCGATCAAATGCAGAAAGTGCCTTTAATGGTTACACAATTATAATTTCATTTCTTTTCTCTTTATTATTTACTTTCTCGTATAAGTTACCACCAGATAAAATCCAAATTAAGAAATTGGAAATAGCATTGGTAAAACGTCCATGGAAAAGGCATTTTGGATGCTTTTAGAATTTTTTTATTGTTGATGTCTGACACATAAACCTAACCATTTTTTATCAAAATCTATAAGCGACATCCTTGTGTCTAAGTATATACAGGGTTCGTACGCTCCTTGAAAATTCCTTAAAAACTCCTTGGAAACGATTTTCATTTTCAAACACTATGGAAACTCCTTGAATTTGGGTTTTACTCCTTATAAACTCCTTGATTTTCAATTTTTAATCTTTCTTTTATTAAATGTGTACGACGTTTCACCGATAAAAATAATTCTAAATCTGCGCCGTATGAATTTACCCAGTATTTTGCGTTGCTTTTGCCACGATTTGATGTTCATCTCCTAGCAGCAGTGGCGAATCTAGGATTCGGGTCTGGGGGAGGATGAGGTCATAAAAATTTTGTATCGTCGTGATGAATGCCAAACCTCATAGCTTATGTAAAGCAAAACACTTTAACTTTACAGACTTTCCTCACCTGACAATAAGAATCATAAAGAACACTACAATACTTTCGATAATTTAATAAAAAATACAATGAAATAACTAACCAAAAAATGTTTTCGATCGAGTCATCGCTACAAGTACAAGCGGAATGACCAGAAAAGTAGGAAAATTTTCGTGCCCGTCAAGCCAGAAAGCAATGTTGTCATGATTTTATTATTTTTCTTAAAAAGATGAAAATTAAGAACAAACAGTTGTAGTGATTTTAAATAACATCAACAATTTTGGTTTAGCTCTGGGGAGGGGGCTGCAACCCGATACTCCCCCCCCCTGGATTCGCCACTGCCTAGCAGTATCCAAAATTTAATAATTGGTTTTTAAGTGCCTATCAGTAATAACCAAAACAATAGAATGGTGCAAATTGAGAATGTTATTTCTCTTGGATTATTTCGAAAAATTAACTGTATTTCTTTAAATTTTGGTTTGTTATAAAGGACATATATTGTGATGTTGGAGTTGAAGGAAAATAGATGCTATTAATCAATTTTAGCTAAATTATTTTTAATAATCAAGAAATTTTGTTAATTTTATTTTCTTCGCGTACTATTTTATAAGCAATGAAAATGACAAAAAACAGTTTCTAATATCTAAATCCACGTCTCTCTTTGCACCTCTATATTTTAAATACTGGATCACTGTGCACTACATAAGGTGCACAGTGAGGCATGGAAATTATTTAAGAATTTAAATTCTAAAAAAAATTAATGGAAATAGTTTTTATTTGAAACATGGTAAATCATGGTATGAAATGAACTATTTGAACTTTTGGGGTAGTTGTATAATTTTATAAAAAATTGTGTGTCCACTCTACTTTCATATAAATAGATTTTACATGGCATGCTTGGATAAACTTAGTAAAGTTCTTAGTAAAAACTTATAAAAGAAATAAATATAAACACATTTATTTTAGTTATTAGCAATGTTTTAAATACTCTAATATAATTTTTGTGTACTTTAAAAAGGGAACCCTTTTTCATGCGTAAATATTGACTCCTTGAAAATTTTGGAAAATATTCCTTGAAAACTCCTAAATACTCCTTGATTTAATTTTAAAAAATCAGTAAGAACCCTGATATAAGAATACTCCTTAGTTTTTCTCTGTCTACAATACCGAATGTAGATGCTAGGAGTAATAAACTGTCGTATTGAAAAGTTATTTGGATGTACAGTACAAAAAAAGTAGATTCTTAAATACATCTTCTGCTGATAATATCTCAGCCTTTAAGTAAATGAAACGAATCAAGATAGGGAGAATCTAATGATTTTAATTTGTGTTGATCAGTTCCTCAAGCCCTAATGTACGGACATGATTCTTTAATTATTTTTTAAGGCTGAATAAAGTGAAGATTCTCCCTATCTTGATTCGTTTCATTTACTTAAAAGCTGAGATATTATCAGCAGAAGATGTATTTAAGAATCTACATTTTTTGTACTAGACATCCAAATAACTTTTCAATACGACAGTTTATTACTTAGATTTAAATGAATTTATTCATTTGTTTTTGGTTGGTTGGTGTGGTTTTAATGGCACAAGGGCCAATTTGGCCATACTGCGCCAAACGTTCGTTGTTTTCAAGTCGCATAAAAATTTTAAAATGCTGAAATTGAGAGAACTAAATGAATTTAAAAAATTGTACTTCCTTTAAAAAAGTAAAAACATTGACGCCAGGATTGGTCCCCAAGATGTCAATTAAATCAATGATATGTGCTCCAAAGTGAGCTTGTCTTTGAGAATAAAAGTTTTTACACTGACATAAAATATGCTCAACATTTAAAATGCAGTTGCACCCGTTACATATAGGGGCTGGATCAGAATGTAAAAGGTGGCGATGAGTTAAAAATGTATGTCCTACTCTTAGCCTTGTCAAAATGACATCGTGTTTCCGAATAGTGAGGTTTCCAAAACCTTTGATTGAAGGCTGTATTTTATAAAGTTTATTGTTTGACTGCCCGTCCCAGATTCTTTGCCATACTCGATGTTGAGATAGCTTAACGGCCTGCAAGGCATCAATCAAAGGCACAAACGCTTCTCGAGATGCATTAGCACTCTTTGCAGCCTTATCCGCACGCTCATTTCCTGGAATTCCTACATGTCCAGGAATCCAACAGTATTTGATTTTCGATTTTTTGAGTGTATGATGGAGGTGAAGGCATTGCATCACTAAAGGATGCTTATTATGTTTAGCACTTCTTAGAGCATTAATACCACTCCTAGAATCTGTATAAATAATGGCTTTTTTTAAATTCAATGTACTAATTTTCAAAAGCCCCAAGTAGATTGCATAGAGTTATTGTTTTTAACATTTCGAATATGAAATTGAGAAGTACGTTATTCAGTCTACTGAGATTAAAATAATTATTAAATTACTATATAATTAACTGGCAGTACGCGCACGGCGTTGCCCGTGGAATCAGAACTTCAATAAAATGGAGGGAAAAATACCCACAACGACTCGAAAAAGTTTTGAAAACAAAATCAAAACAAAAGACACGCATTATTGATTTTCCCGCTTATTTTTCTTTGCGATAATGACATTTATCAAAACAGAAATGTATATATTATTGAGATGACGATGACGCGAATGTAATGACGTCACCTGCCGGAAGGAATCGGATTGTAGAAATGCATGCTGGAAATGAAAGCATATGACGTCACCTGCCGCGAGTATAAGCTAAAATTACAGAAATAGTTTAGTTTAGTTATATTAACGTTGCGTTTTGAAGCAAGGCTATTTTGGGAGGGACCTCTACAGAAATAGTTATGAATAACAATTTAAAAAATTAGCTTTTCAACTTGTAGTAGTCTAATAGGTTGACAGGATTTCTTCTCAAAATGCTGTTTCGAGTTGGTGCAAGTGGAACCAAACTATCATTACATTTCTAGAGTTTAGTTTTGAAATGTCATTACTTCTGTCAGGGCCGGCCCGAACAAAGGCGGGGCCTGGTACAAAGTTGATTTGCGGGGCCTTGAAACTGATTTCGTGAAACAAAATATTTTATTGCATTAGGATTTTATGATTTGGATTGTTTTCACGGATGCCAGACGGTGTAATTTGTGTTTCGCGATTTTGACTTTTCAATAACTGTTAATTATATATTTCGTCAGTTTGTTGGACATTTTCGGTTTTTAAAAATTCTGCAAGGGAGTTCCTCCCGTTTTCAGCAATTTTCTTTCTTTTTCTATGTTTTTCTTAAATTTATCAGATCCACACGTGTGTTTCCTTTCGGCATCTCTGTGTCTAGTCATATTCCGAAATTGTCCAAAAATAATATAAAATAATATAAAATATTAAGAACAATTTTTTAGTACTATGCTTACAACAAACAACAATGAAATATATTATTTAGTAATTTTCAGTAATATATTATATTAAACATTTGTCTTCCCTTTAAATACCAATATTTTATTTATTTCCCCACCAAACGTACGATGTACTATCATCTGTTACAACGCAAGCATAATGAAACACATTGTTTCCACTTTTCTTACTCTGTTTTGGCTATGCAGTGAGATTCAAAGCCCCTCCAACCTTTCCTTTGATCGGTCGACGTGAAATGTGCACATATCGCGTGATTATATTCGAATGCAAGGATTAAAATAAAAAATTAGAATGCATTTTTAATTTGCAAAATCAGTCAGCTGAGCGGGGCCTTTAGAAAACGCGGGGGCTAGTGCGGCCGCACCGTTTGTACCGCCCTCCGACCGGCCCTGACTTGTGTTACTAAGCATTTTAATGTTAGAACCGAAAGAAAACTTCTATCGTTCTATCTTAACCCTTTCAAATTCACTATATCTTTCGTTTTGAAAATTAACTAAATTTATTTCAAAAATGAGTTTTAGACATGTAGCTGATCATAAATATGTAAAGGGGAAAAAATTAAGCATTTTTTTTTTTATTTTCAAGAAATTTGTGGTTCCTCAGTGAAACCAATGAACGGTAACTGTTTTTTTCCCTCCGAATAAGTTATCAACGAAATGCAATTTAAATTATATATTTAATTTATAAATATACGTGAATATTCAGGATAGTCATCCTTCATAAAATTCAATATTACTTTCGAAGATTCAATTTTAAAAATATCAATTTGTGCTAGAATCCTCATCATTTTGTTTCTCTTAGATATCAAAAGCAATTTAGCTCTTGTAATGTCGATGTCTCTGTGAATATTAACGGTATTGAATTGGAATTTTTATATAAGTTGGCCTATATATCTCACTCTTAAGTTATGAAAGAAAAATTACGCTACGTTTCACCCATGCGCAGTAAAAAAAATATATCAATGTGTGGTTTCACTGCGAAACCAATGAACGCAAAAGGGTTAAAACGGAAAATAAAAGTATCAACAATGCAATATCAGTAATGCAATATCAACAGTTTTGTTCATTCTAACTGAATGAGTCTCAGACTAATCAGAATAGCCCAAATCCATTCTCATGGTGCAACTTCTCAATACAAGTATTCGAACCGAATTGCGTTTCTATTATCTCCATTTCGTGTGATTGTCCATCGCCTACCAATGACAGAAAGCATTAAAATCTTTGGAAGGTACGAATTACAAATAGGTGAAGACATCTTAACAATGGTGCTACTACAAGATTCAGAGCGTAATGAGGATAAAAATAATTAAATTATTCATATAGGCACCTAGTAGTACCATAAACTTAATTATATGCCACTGCTTGGGTGGTGTTTACAGTTAACAAATAGTAACTAGAATTGCATTCAGAAGCCTTGAGCCCCGAATACCGTAAATTTTCTATGTTCTTTTCTGAAAGTACGGGTTCATCTTTGTCTTGAAGCGTATTTTAACTCGATTACTTTTTCTACGATTTATCGATTTCCTATTCAGATTATCATATGTATCATAAATAATAGTATGGAAAAACTGAAATTTGCTTTCTTCACAAGAATACTGTAACGCAAGTCCTTTCCGGTGGAAGTAAGAGAATATTGCAGGACAAATTCATCGACACAAATGAATAACTGAATGCTGGCTGAGAATTTCATGAGTAAAAGTTAAAATATTCAGCTAAATAAAGAGCGACTTTTAAATTATTGATGTCGTGAGTCGAGTTAACTGGCATGTAAGAAGACCGATCTTAGATCGAGGTGTGACTGAGGTCTGATCCGAGATCGATATCATGACAAGTACATGATATCCATCTTCAACCAGAATATTTCACCAAGGCATAATTATAAGGCTATGTACTATTGCTTGAACCGAAGTCCTGAGCAAACTGGGCAACTGCCCGTGACGCCAAAGTTTGAGGTGGTGCCAAAAGTAATATGTTTTTAAAATTTGTTATTTTAGTTTTTATGAACCACTATATAATCTTAAATATAGCTGAGTTTAAGAATTTCACCATAATTTTATTAAGTCATATTTGCAGATAAAACTTACATGTTTCTAACTAAAAATTTGTTTGACATTTAGAATACAGACTTTAAACAATTTTTAAAAAATACGTTGTTTGGGGTGGCGCCATATTGTTGTCTTGTCGGTTGGTAAAAGTTTCTTCGGGCCTTTCCTGGCTTGGACGGTGTACTTGGTAGTAACAGAAGCGGGACAGAATAATGCACAAACAATTATTGGCAGTGGCATAGCTAGGGGGGCGGCAAAATCAGACATGTAGGAAAAAGTTTTATAACTAACAAGAGCAGTGCCACTAGTTCATTGTGTACATTAAAAAATGACTATTGTGATTAACTCATATTTTTGCTTTTTTTTGGTCAATTTGCCAATGTGTGAAAGAAAGACTGGTAGTGGACGCGCGATTTCGCATCCTATCTGCAGAGATCGAGGGTGTCACTCGACGAATTGAGTTATTAAAAAAATTTTTCCCCTGGAGTATATATTTTTTATTTTGAAGTTCATTTAATTTGTAAAGGAAGAGCGGCATGTTGTAAGTTCGACCCGGGCGGCAAAAGTTGCAGCTATGCCACTGATTATTGGTAGGAAATATAAAAAGCAGGATTTGTAGCAGTAAAGCCCATCTATCTGGTAACCCTAGACAGCGTGACTCTCATATGAACTCTCATATTATTCTTTTCTCTGTGCTTAAAACGCAATTTCACAAAGCGTGTCAAAAACAATGAAAATTGTTGCATATGCCTGCACTGAACGTCACTTACTGCTTTTGATGTATATTTCAAGGTGAAACAAAACACATGTGGTTATATAATATATAATGGCTTAGAGGAATCAATAGCTGACAATAACGCATTCATTATAAAGGAGTGGAAGGTCTTCAACAAAATATTTTCTGGGATGAACGACTTGCCGAATAAAAGACTCACTATGTAATCGAAAATTGAATCGGAACACATTCTCTGTCTTCTGGTTCATTATCTCTCTTGTAATCGGGCAGAAGCGTCCAATCAGTTTCAGTCAGTGCGATCAGATATCGTTCTTTATTACTGTCTTTTATCTCCCTAAAGGATATTATGATTAAAGAAATTTATTGCACGCTTTAAGGAAAGTCTTGTAATCTGTTTTACTTGTCTTTTGAATTGTCTTGAATGCGCGGATTTATAATACATATCAGTTTTTAGTTAAAGGGGATTTATTGTTGCTTTACTAAATTTTTCAAAAAGAAAATTCTTTGTCAGGATTGAATATAATAAGCAAAATTTTGAAATGCGTTTGCATGTTAACACATTCATACCTTGCATAAAAATATGAAAATCATTATCGCGTTGTGTTTTTCACAGATTTTACATTTTTATGAGTCCGTTGTATTATTCTGTTCTTTTTCAAGTTGTCAAAATCACAGCTTACAAAAATATATCAAATAGCAAATAAAAGTTAATGCTTATTTCATTTGAATCTGATCTGCATTTATTCTGAATGACTTTGGTTTTCTCAGTCGAGATGGGGATTGATGAAAAATTAGAGAAAAGACACCGAAGCTCGTTTTGTGTTGAAGTGGATCGCACATCAGAACGTTGCACTGTTTGATAGATTGTCTGTTTCGTCAAAATAAATAGTATTTTCATATTTCATATATAGAATGGAATATGCTTCTGGTCAGACGTGTAATGCTTTTTTATAGTTCGGTTATGGTTATATTCACGGATAAACTCTTTTCTAGGAAACGTGATAAATTTTTACCTAGTCTTTTTTCTTCCTCTCTCGTTTAAGCAGTGTTTCGCAAATAAACATTAAGTACCAAAAAGAGCAGCAGAAAATTTCATTCTTGCTCTCTGAAAATTTGCCTACACTAATGTTACTTATAATTAAATGAGAAAGTAAGAACTTAAATATGTGTCACATTTGCTTAAAGAGGCAAATTGGCACAAATCTGTGGATCATGAAATCTTCTAATCTGAGACAATGCATTAAAAATTAAAGGTTAAGAGTCTTTGTTTCAAAATAAACCATCTCTTCATGTTCCGCAGGTGGTCGAATTCTTTGAACGGCGCCGGAGGAGTTACATTCCGTATGTAGGACGCACATCATTAATTATGCAACAGAATATCAAATTATAAATCTGAAAAAGAATCTATTGGCTGTAATGTTTCAATTTATATTCTATTATTTGTCAATTTAATTGGTTTGCTGTCTCTTACTGTTTTCTTCCGAATTCTCTTATACGAGCTTAATTGTAGTAATGAAGAGTTTGGATAAAGAATTACAACTCTGTTAAATTCAGAAATATGTTTTGTTGTTCCTCGGATTTTAATTAAATTGAATCGCTGCAGAATAATCTTTTTTTATAAAGAATTCGTTTCATACAAATTACAAGATGTTCACAAATTATTGTCGGAGTTTCTTTACCTCATAACTTTTGTTTAAACAACCTGGCGATAATTATTACTACCTCTGTCCCATAATAATAGTAGCAAGTGAATATTTAAACGGGAATTATTGGCGAATACAGCTGTAAGTTATGTTGTAGCGCTGCTAAATTGTTGATTTGCGAAGCCTTCAATCAAAATCAATGTTTCATGACATCTGTCATTTGTTTTGACACATCTTTCAATTTTTAGGTTAACATAATTATGTATTACGAATTATAATTATTTTTCTAATTTCATCCGCTGATCGAAATCATTTGTTTTATATCATTTGAATATCAACCCATTTAAAAGTAAGATGAAGAGAAAAGAGAGTTTTCAAGCAAAGATCTAGTTGCGATTGTCCAGTTCATTAAGCTCACGCATATAGGGAAAGCAAAGCTTCACAGCCAAGGGATCCTACCTACAAGTTTAAAATGCAGCAACGAAATTATTGAAAAATCCAGAAAATATCTGAACACTCAAAAAAATTAGGAGTAATATTTTTAATTTATTGTTTCATTTAATCTAGTTTTTTTATAACAAATGTTGCGTTCTATATTTATTTTATTTTGCTACTATTATTATGGGACAAATTAAATTAATCAACTGCTACTATTATTATGGGACAGAGGGAGTATTACATATTCATGAAGTACAACTCAAAAAGTTTTTTTTTTAATAAGACAAAGTTAAGTTCATTTCCACCTGACAGTATTTCACGGCATGTAACCCATCGGCACTTGACGGGAAATCGAGTTCAGTCTCGATGTGTGTAGTTAAGGTTAGTAAAATGTATGCAATCTTCATACAAGAGCAGATAAGTATTTAAGCATCTTGGACGAAATCAGAACAGCAAAACTTTTAAGAGGTGGCAGCTACTAAAAAAACCTAGAGCACAAAAGTTGACACTTCAAGACTGAGCTCACTTTCCAGCCGAGTGCCGATGGGTTACATGTCCCGAAAAGCTGCCATGTGGAAATTAAATGAACTTTGTTTGTGTTATTAAAAAACTTTTTGAGTTGTACTTTATAAATATGTAATAAGATTTATCGTCATCCTTTAATCAAAAGTTATGAGGTAAAGAAATCCCAACAATAATTTGTGGACACTCTGTATATTCCATGCATTACTGATTCATTCTTGTAACGATAAAGAGCTTTCTTCATAAAATTTGTACCGTTGAAATTTTTTTTTCTTTCCTGTATCATCAATCGTAACTACGTGTTCAAAAAATTACGATTGCATGACTTCCGTGACAGAATCGTGCCGTCTGTCCTCAAAGAAAAAAATTCGAAAAGAGAGAATAAAAGAATTAAAAATCTACCAAGATGGCCACAGTGGCTATTAATTGCTCTTTAAATCGAAGGACCCGACGACCCAAATTCTCCTTGGTTGACCTGAAAAAATGAATAAAGGACCTTTTTTCCTCTTCCTCTAGTAATAAGCAAGGATGAAACGGGGGAAATAAACATAACGAATAAATGTCTGTCATAAAAGAACACCGCGCCGACAGATTTAAGCCTTTCAATTACTTTTTGGCGTTATTTGAACTCATCCCTCCAGAGGAACTCGCCAACTGATTAAGGCGGCGAGCAATCTCATTTATGTCCAATTACCAGACCTTGTAGTCTTATCGGTATAAATACGGTGCGGTGATTCAGTGCTGAAAGAACGCATAATACGGCCATTGAGTTATGAAAAAAAGAAAGAAAGAACCGAACGGTCTTCAAGAGCGGGGCTGGTATGCCGCATGCGTAAATTAGACTGGATGAGAAGAAACAGAAAATATCTGCAATTCTGAAGGACACTGGACTTGCTCTAGGAACGTTATTTTCTTCGCCGAAGTGAGTGGGCACTCGCAACGCATGCAGGGTCAAATAAACTAGTTTTTGACAAGTGCTGTCAAAAGCTTAAAATCAACTGCTTAAGTGTGAGAGTTATACAATGTTACAATTCTAATAGACGCTATACAATGTCTTAATTTTGTCAAACGTTTCGTCTGACATGCGCTATCAATCATGTAAAATAAATTGTTTTATGAGCGGAAAATTAATACCAAGCCTTCTAAGAACTGTCAGAGAATTGGACAAAAAAATCTATTAGGTTTTCTGAAAAACTTCCTTACAAAATGCTTCAATCGAACGCTATCTATCTGAATATTATCTATTTAATACTAAAACTTAAACTAACTGTTCTTGTAGTAAGTATTTCCCAATTCATCTTAGAAAAAAATTCTAAGCTCGATTTTACACAGGAATGACACAATGTACTAGGGAAAATACGTTACGTTTTTATGAATTACAGAAATGCTTAATATAACTATGTATTATTGCTTATTGCTATTATAAATAAATAAACTTAGTGAGAAATTAGTCAAATATATGTTTATTTATTTGGGGGGAGGTATCCAAAATGAATCAATCAAAGCCCCATAGAAATCTAAACTAAATTGATGATACCAATTGTTGTTAACCGATAACTATCGGTTTATGAACAGTTCGGTTAGCGAATGTCGCTTTGACCGAATTGCGTTTGTTAAATCGATTTTCGGCAATTCAATTTAAATTTGATACACTTCAAGTATGCTACGGACGATAATAATAAAAAATATTAAAAATCTCCAACAATTTTTATTTCGTAATTTGAAGCCTATTTTTTGATAAATATGGGTATATTCCAGAAAACGCTTCCCCCCCCCCCCCGCCCCCGATTAGCCACTGAGATATTTTTGCATAATACAGTAGAACCCCGGGAATCCGGATTATCCGGGAAATTCGGTAAACTACTCTTGATATACCAAAAGCAGTCCAGTATTGACTCTGGGTGCTGTGTGAAGGCATACGGAAAGAGCACGCGGCGATTCGCACGGTGCAATAGCAAACAAATTGAGACTAAAAAGAAAATATCTGAGTTTGTTTCTCCTAATTGAAGTGCTGTATTCATTCTTCAAGACCCTTTCGCATACTTCTTTTAAGTTAGTAATAAACATTCGCTTTGTTTCTGATTCGTAATTGTTATTGTTCCTACATTTTTCAGTAAAAATTTTCAGAACATTGAAAGAAGATGTTCGGATTATCCGAAATTTCGGATTCCTGGGGTTCGGATTCCCGGTGTTCTACTGTAATAAAATTATGAGGTAAAATACACATATGGTGCATATTTTCTAGTTTTTAAAATGAGCCACCCACAGCGAATTCTTGGAGTAACATTTCGGAATGAATTACAAAGAAGTATCTTCTGAGTTCTTCAAGTATCTTTTAGATATGACTTAGAGTGGCTATCTGTTTGAGCGTCTTTGAAAGTAGTGCACTCTATGGAAGATGAAATATTGTTTGCTGAAACTGATACTCACCCGAGATTTTGATTAGATTAGGAATTAGGGCGGAAAAAAGTTTCTAAATAGTAGCAAATCGATTTATAAACAGATGTATCGGTTGTCAGCAGAGGATATGTTGGTGTGTGTTGAGTAAAACGCGTGATTTGTGATACAGGATTGTATATTTTTGTAGCAAAAAAAAAAAAAAAAATGCAGGAAATGTATGGATAAAACTGTTTTTATCCATATATAGGACAGAGCCATTTTCTAAGAATAAACATTCATAAAATAATAATAATTAATAATAATTTGTTTTTTTATTCTTTTTATTTTTCTTTAATTTCAAATGTTAACAGCTAATCATAAGTTTGATTATTATTTTTTAAACTTTAAACTGCCTAGTTTTTTTTCAGAAATATAATTTGCAAGATTTGGAACTTATTAGTTCATTTTTAAATACATTTAATAATAAAAGCAGAATCGTAAGTTTAGAAAATTTTTCAATGAAAGTGGGATAATGATTTGCTAATATAGTTAAGTTGGTGAGAAACATCATGTTATCATTTATCACGAATTATAAATTATTAACATGCTTCTGATATACTTGGTATGTTGTGCATTGTAATATCACAAATGTATCAGATATAAATATAGTAGGCATTCAGTTTGGGAGAGGGTCTAGACTTATTCCTACTATCAAGCCTTCTGATATATGTCAGTTTCAACCTTTTTGCTATATTCCTATTTTCCTTTGTCTATTCCTTTCTATATTCTTTTGTCTATATCTTTCCATATTCCTTTGTCTATATCTTGCCATATTCCTTCGTCTATATCTTGCCATATTCCTTTGTCTATACTTATAAAAGTCAATGTTTGCGCGCGCGCGTGTGTGTGTGCGATATCCAGATGAATCTATCGCACATACAGTCATGAAATTTGGTACACAGGTAGACGTAATGGTGACTCAATGCACCTCGAAGTCAGAATTTTAAAATTTAATCTAGAAAATTTTTTTATTTAATGTTTTGTGTCATTTTGGCACGTTTACGGCTGTAGTATCTTTTCTAAAGATCGTTGAGAAACAATCAATGCACCATCGGATAGAACAAACAATTTTCGTTCTAATGAAGTTTGTTTTGAATTTCTAACGCAATTTACTGAATTTTGAGAAATCTTTAAATAATAGTCACTTTTATGGTAATTTTTGATAAGGAATTTTTCAAATTCTCGCATCTGACGTTCTAAAAAACTCTATAGTTTTCATTTTTTTCAGCTTATAACTGGAACGTTTCTGTCGGATTCAAAACAAGAACGGTTAAAATATCTTATTCCGTTTTTTTTTAAATTAATTTCTCCCTGATCAGTTCAAGCAGTTTTTTTGCTAGCGAGATTTGACAGCGAGCCTTTCTCCGGACCATCCCAGAATGCATTGTTGCAATTTCATTGACTGGTGGTGACCTTCCTCGCAGGAGGTGACGTAATATGCTTTCTACTATCCGATTCCTACCGGTGACGTCATTACATTCGTATCATTGTCGAAAATCAATAATGTGTATCTTTTGTTTTGATTTTCAAAACTTTTTCGTGTCATTGTGGCATTTCCCCATTTTGTTGAAGTCCTGATTCCACGGGCAACGCCGTGCGCATACTGCTTTGTCTATATATATATATATATATAAGATGATTTCTTTGTTGCAGTCGTTAAATAAAAACACAGACCGAGTTATATACTAATTTTCATTTATTATGGGAGAATGGCAGTGCATCTTAGTTGAAAGCGAACAGAAAATTCCTGCATTTCCTCAGGTAGGGATTTAACATATAGACACGTGATCAAAGCGAAGAGAATAATAGCTATTTTTAGTAAATTACATAAGTGTTTTAGGGGAAAAGTATGGAAAAGAATTCGCTTATTTCGAGATTTATGTTGGCGCGTGGAAGCTATTAAAATATTCTTCTAGTAATAAATATGCCAAACGCAAGATTTAGTATACCTCCAGCGAGGGAAATAAAACGAAACTGGAGTTTAAGAAAAGTGGTTTTGGAATACATTAAGATTATTATGTAATAATCTTACTTAATTTTACTTTAAATTCTAATATTATATATTTTGAAGTCTTAATGTATTCCAAAATCACTTTTCTTAAACTCCAGTTTCGTTCTATTTCCCGCGCTGGAGGTTTATTAAATCTCTCGTTTTGACATATTTATTACTAGAAGAATATTTTAATAGCTTCCACGCGCGCACAAATCGCGAAATCAGCGACTCCTTGACGCCATGCATTTTCCCATAAACACTTACGTAATTTACTAAAAATAGCAATTATTCCCTTCATTTTGATCACGTGTCTATCTGTTAAATCCCTACCTGAGGAAAAAGCAGGGATTTTCTGTTCTCTTTTGGCTTGAAAACTTCAACTAAGATGTACATTCCGTCACTCTCCCATAATAAAGGAAAATTAGTTTATAACTCGGACTGTTTTTTATTTAACGACTACAACAACGAAAACATTGTATATATATAGAGAGAGAGAGAGACAAAGGACGAAAACTTTTTTAAGAAAAGCAGGGCATTTTTACCTTTCTTATATTATTGAAATTACGATGCAAAACAAATATCAGAAAAACTTAATTTTGAATATCTTGTATAATAATCTTTAGCATCATTTTTTAATACTGACTAATTATTTTATAATTGGCTAGATAATATTACTTAATAGAAATAGTATCAAAACTTTTCTTAACTAGCATCAGAATAAAAATTATAGCCATTTATTATATCAAATATATATATATCATCATCATATATATCAAAAAAATAATTTTATTTAACTATTTACAAAAAAAAAAAAATGTGTTTAGTCGTACGTAAAAGTTTTGAAGAACTCTCTTGCCAGCTTTAAAAATTAATTAAACTCCGGTTATTCACAGTTCGCGCTACAGTCCACACCCCGATAAATGAAACATCTCAAATTAATTGGTAAAGCCATATTTAGCTCTAGTATGTGAAATACAAGACTGAAGATTGAAATTTCGTTACAGTCGTCTTTTGAATTTCATTACAATCTATAATATAAAACAGAAAATACACGTGTCTGTCTGTCGGTCGGTCACAAAAACTCCTTCTAAACGGTGAACGGTAGCGACGTGAAATTTGCACACGACATTCTAGAGCACATTTCTAGGTCATCTGTGCTATTTTCAACTTTCAGAATCAATTAGTTCTTAAGATATTTAATTAAATAATGAAATTTAAGCCGTTTTAAGCCTAATTATTAAAAGTTTTTCGCCAATAACGTCTGAAATATTTATCGCACGAAAATAATTTTACAAAATCTTAAAGAGCAAAAAAATTATCTTTTTAATGATAGTTATTCCATTACTGTACATTTTTTTTTCTCTAATTGTAATTAACGTTTCAAAATTTAATTTTAACGCAATTTTTAACTATACTTTCTATTCTTGTAAAATTAAATTCCTGCCAATTTACTGTTTGCCACTGTTAAAGTTAAGATAAGAAATATGGTTTTCTTTGGAAATTTTTATTTCCAAAGCAGACTTTTCATTTCCGTTTTCATGTCGTGGCATATACCTCTTTAATATGGTTGCACAGTAATTGGATTATTGTGCACTTGGATTATTTACTCTTTCCAAGAGATGTTTTGTTTAATTTTCAAATTAAACAAAAGCTTTAAGCTTTTTAAAAGATCCTTATAAGTGTGTTAAGTCCTTCAAGGTTACTTAGTCCGGTTCCTATCGAAGTTAGAGGAACTAGGAAGACAAAAAAAGGTGTTTTACCGGTCTATCTATCTGTCACAATAAGTCTTCCTAAACGATTAATAGTATAGAGATGAAATTTGCACATGGCATTCTGGGGACCATTTCTAGATCAATTGTACTTTTTTCAATTTTTAAAAAATATTATTTCTTAAAATATTTAATCAAATAAAAATTAAGCCGATTTTCGGAGTTTTCCCCTCATTTTTTGGCCAATAACTTCTGAAATATGAATTGCAATAATATGATTTATATACCCTCTTAAAGAGCAGAAAATTTTCTTCTTACTGTTCTGAATTTACATGGTATACATTCTTTTCCCCAAACTTAATAAACATTTCGAAATTCATTTCAAACGTATTTTGTAACAATGCTTTCTATTACTGTAATTAAATTCAAACCGATTTATTGCTTTAACAAATCCTTCATTCCCACATTGCCATGTTTTTACTACTGTTAAAGTAATGATAAAAAATATTGCTGTGGTTGAATATTTACAGAAATGCAGAATTTTTGCTTCCGCGTGTACATCTTTCATTTTGTTTGCATAGTAATCCAATGACGTTACTTATTTACTTTCTCTATGCGATGCTTCATTTAATTTTTGAAAATTTTTAGATGATTACACTGATCGTGTAAATTCCTTCAAGGTTACCGAGTCCGGTTAGTACCGAAAGGACGAAACCTAAGGAGAAATAGAAGGAATACTCTGCAGCGTTTTCCCGATAAGACCCATAAACACGAAAAAGAAGAGAATGGTACTTCGGATAATGGTAATAAAATCAATGATGTAAAAAAGCCTCTGTTGTCGCCTTAGCAATGATGAAGAAGAAAAAATGGAGTATCAAAGATTGTTAGTTTCGTGCCAGATGGTACGAAAGCCATAGACTCTATTAGCCATAGACATAGAAGAGAGGGGTTGAACTGCTAGCAAAAGGGGTCAGATAACACTGTAGTGTACGAAAGAAAACCGAAAGACGCTTCTGCGAAAAACTCTTTTATTAAGCTTAAAATATTATATACACTTAGAGTTGAAAATATTTTTATCCTGAGCAATGCCGGATATATGATATACTATATAAATAAATTTAAACTAAAATTTGAATAAAAATGATTCATTAATTTAAGAGTGGTGCAATTTCTATATTACGGAGATGTTTTCTACAAATATTAGTTTTTATTATTGTTTTTCTTGTTAGAAAGCAGTAATATAATTTTGGATTACTTAAGAGTAGGTCTGAAGTCTAACTACAATGTTGTTGTATTAATAATGAAGAATAATAAAACAGATTAAATGAGTTCCACCTACATTCTTAAAATGAAAAAGGAGAAAAATTACATCAAAAGGGAGTAAAATTATTTTTAACTGCCCTCAAGGTTTTAAAATGTAAATTTAGAAGATACAATTGAAATTTACATTACAAAATCTAGTTGAATTGAAGAAGCGCGTCTTATTGTCTCTTATTCTCCCCATTACGATTTAGCATTGTAATAATTAGGTGATACAGTTTGGTTGGTACTTAAGGAAAGTCCACGGCCGCCTACTCTTATTCGCTCTAGAGAAGAATAACACGGTGAAAAAATTAAATTACATTAGCATCTCATTATACAGGCATTTTGTAAAGAAGTGGGTGCTTGCCCTAAAAACCGTGGCCTTGTTTACAATCAAAATCCACCACAGATTGCTGAAAAAACGCCCTTGCACAGCTTAACTAATTGGGTCTGTTTGTAATATTATATTCTATTTTTAATATAAAAAATTATTCAACATACCTGTATGTCTTACTTTGAAGTATTATAGCAGATTGTTATTCCAAGCAAAGGATAAACAATCTACGTTTTGAACGCAGCTGTGTAAATAATTCAGATTCGTTTGAATAGCAAACTAAGTTAATTATTATTTCTAAGAAAATATATTTCAAGATATTTTTGTAGGTGAATTGATAGAATAAATTTTGGCAAAACAACAATTTCTATATCAAAAAACCTCCTGGTGGCTGAATAGACATAAATAACTTGAATGGTTATGCATGTGGAATATAATTCAACAATAATTGTCAGGAAATAGACGAATTTATAGAATTCGACAATTCAAAGCATCGTATTTATTTAAATTAGTACAATGTAAATGTTTATATTTATTATTTAATGCAATATCATTATGATATCGCCGTCGTCGAAAAACACTGTACAGCTAAAAAAAAGTTTTTGAATTAATACAATGTAAATGTTTATATTTATTGTTTAATGCGATATTATTATGATATCGCATCCGACGAAAAACACTGCACAGCTAAAAAAAGAAGTTTTTGAATTAAATGCATAGCGAGTAAGTTTGAACCTATCTGATCAGAAATCTGTTTCCGATATTTGCAGCTAAGTGTCGCTCTTTGTATTTATTTTCGTTGCTTCATACTTACTTAAAGTAGATTTAAATCAAAACTTATTTTTTTAGTTATTGTGTGTTCTTAGTGTGCGATAGGTTTAAAGATATAAAAATGACAGTTTATATGATAAACTTAAAACATATAAATAGTTGGAAAGAAGCTTTAATAAAAGAAGCAGGTGTACATTAAACAAATTTCGAGGGGCTAATATATGTAGCGCAATTTTTTAAATTAAATTTATATGTATTTTTGCATAACAAAATGAAAATTTTATGAAAATATCGCTACGAATTATTATTTTTTTTATTTATTGAATAAAATTATGCATTGTTGTATGTAGTTAATACCAGCACTTTAACAGGTTTTTAATGCAGGTATTTTCTAACATTCGCTTGTACTTTTATTATATTTATAACACCCACACACCTATTTAGATGGATATGCCTGTCAGAAAAAAATACAGAAATATTAGTATTATATGTTAAAAAATATAGCATTTTTCAAAGCTTTTTTACAAAATTAAAATCGAAACGATATTTTTATATTTTCTCAAGTATATGGAAGATATGAATAAATTCAATTTGCTGCCTATCAAAATGCATAACATCAAATAAAGTACTTGTTCATTTGAACTTCGGACAGAATACGAAAGACATTTCTTTTGATACGCAGATGATAAAATTTAAAACTTGTTATTTTAGCAGTATAGTTCTGAAATAACAAGTTTAGAATTTCGTTCTTTTTTAAATTTATTCAACCCTTTTTTATTTCTTTAAAGAATTATTATTTGTTTAACGCTTTTTTCACTGTAATTTTTTCAAAACACTAGAATACTGTTGCAAAACGCAACCAAAGTTGCAAACAAAATAGGGCAATAAATAATCAATTCGAGACTATTTAATTTCAAGGAGTGGTGAAAGAACTTAACGGAAATCATTGTATGCGTGAAGTCTTGAGAAAAGTTGACAGCGGAGAAAAATAGACAGTTCCTCTTTCTCCGCCCAAAGAAACAGTCATCATTAGATAGACTTCCTGCTCATCCAAAATTGATTACTCAGCTGAAAAGCGAAAAATGTTCCATTATGATATGTGCCAGAACCGTTCTTGCAGAAGTAATTAGGTTTGACTAAATATCCTAGTGTTATTTGCTTATTTGAGACAAAATATTTTCACGCTTGCCACACTGCTTATTTCGCAGAGGTAATTTTATATGGAAATCCAGCTTTATTGAAAAGCTTGAATTCACTAAAACCCACTGAACGCAAAATGCCTCTTTTGAATATGTCTAGTTTCTTTATTTGCTCTATTAAACAAATAAGCTTCAAATAAAAATAAGCTTCAAATAATTCAAAGTATTCATTTCTTTGGATAATAGAAACTCAGCAAAAGAAAAAAAAATGTCATTAACAGACGATTGGCTTTGATTGCAATTTAAAATCAAATGATTTTTCGGTTTAAAGTTTTGAATTTGTAATTATTATTTCGAATCACAAGAAAAGTAACGTTAAAAGAATGTTTGCAATGTATCTTTGTAAAATCGCTTTTATATCATTAACCATAACTGACGTCAGTTATGGTTAACGTTTCAAGAGCGACTAGACCTTATATTCCTTCGTACCTACCGTTAAAGGAGCGTCTGTGATATTATCTTGGTAAAAATCAACAGCAAAATAAAAATCGATTTACCAAACGAATTACAGATCTCTAAACTGATTTTATTATGGAATGCAAACTACATGAGGATGAAATACAAACAACAAATATAAATTATTTTCTTTGCATTTAATGGATTGCAGTTGTTTGATATTTGTGTAAAAACTGCAATCCATTTCTGAGATTCAATTCATTCAGGCTAAGTATCAAATGTGACGTTTAATTACTTTGTATTGTTATAGTTTGAGATGTGATTATATTCCTTATTTATATATTTCTCGTATTATATTTTGTACTAGCTGTTATGCCTGGCGTTGCTAGGGGTTAACATACATTCATGCCTAGTATTTTTGATGTAAAAACTACTTTTGTATAGAAAATTATAATATCCAGAATTCTTTTATCGTCTGAAACGTTTTTTTAAATTAAAATGAGAATATCAATTGAATCAGACGATTTTTAAAAACCATCGATAAATAATTTTCTCCATAAGTTATTAATATTTGTTGCATAGTTACTTCAAATTTCGTTTATAAATCTTGCAGTATAAGAAAGATTTTAACGGATGTTTTGGGACAAATAATTACATAGTAAATTTTTCACTAAGAAAAAGCGTTAAAATAAATATGAATAAAAAATAATAAAATTAGTCTTCATCCAGAATTCTACTAATGTGATATAGCAGCAGTTCTTCTGTATTGTTCTTCACCAATAAAAAAAGTGTTATAAATTGTGTGTGAATTTTATACACAATTTTTGAGAATTTTTTAAAATGAAGGTGACAAATTGAACGGAAATGAAACTTTTGTCATGAAAATCTAATTTTTTAAACTTTTAATATGGTGTAAAAATAGTTTTTGTGATATCTATACTTATAAAAGTCAATGTTTGCGTATGTGTGTGTGCGATATCCAGACGAATCTATCGCACTTACAGCCATGAAATTTGGCACACAGGTAGTCGTAATGGTGACTCAATGCACCTCGAAGAAGGAATTTTAAAATTTAATCTAGAAATTTTTTTTATTTAATGTTTTGTGTTGTTTTGGGTCATTTTTGGCACGTTTACAGCTGTAGTATCTTTTCTATTGATTGTTGAAAAACAATCAATGCACCATCGGATAGAACAAACAATTTTCGTTCTAATGAAGTTTGTTTTGAATTTCTAACGCAATTTACTGAATTTTGAGAAATTTTTAAATAATAGTCACTTTTATGGTAATTTTTGATAAAGATTTTTTCAAATTCGTGCATCTAACGCTCTATCAACTCCATAATTTTCATTTTTTTTTCAGCTTATAACTCGAACGTTTCTGTCGGATTTAAAACAAGAACCGTTAAAATACCTTTCTCCGTCTTTTTAAATTAATTGTACCTTGATCAGTTCAAACAGTTTTTTTGCAAGCCAGCTTTCTCAGCGAGACATTCTCCGGAACGAGTTAACATTCCCCATCATGCATTGTTACAATCTCATTGGTTGGTGAGTGACCTTCGTCGCGGCAGGTGACGTCATATGCTATCGCGTTCTTCTCAGAGAAGATACATTAACTGAATGAATTCGATAATTATATTCGGCAGTGTCTTAAAATGCTTCTTTGTCTCGCATATTTTGCATGCTGGTTTGTCGCATTTATTAATATTGTTTTGGATTAACGTACTCGGTACTGTTTTCCTAAATTCAAATAATGCGTATCTTGTGTTTTTATTTTGTTTTCAAAACTTTTTCATGTCATTTGTGGGAGGTGTTTTTTTTTCTTTCATTTTGTTGAAGTCAAGATAGCACGGGCAATGCCGTGCGCGTATTGCTAGTAATATATATTTTCGAAAAATATCACGGAAAATGCCAAAATATTGCTTAATTTTCAATTAACTGAAATTTTAATTAGCTTTGGGGCCTCTTGACAGTTTACAGTAATCTTTCTCTCTTCTTATATAAAATAGATGATACATTCGGCGTTGCTCAGGATTAAAATACTTTTGTATAAAATATTATGAAAAACAAAATCCTTTTATCGTGTGAAACGTTTTTAAATTAAAATTAAAACATCAATTAAAACAAACGATTTTTAAAAAACGCCTAAAACCAATTTTCTCCGTAATATTTGTTATATAAGTACTTCAAATTTTTTTCACAAATACTGAAATTTAAGAAAGGTTTTAATAGATTTTTTGGGACGATAAATTACTTTTTGATTAATAAAAAACATGAAAATAAACCAAATCAAAAGTTTTTTCTTGTATGAATTGTCTCCTTTTAAACTTTTCTTTTAGTGTTTTCCAGAATTTTTTAAAATGTTTTTTGGCAACAGTTCGTCGTTTGTGAATTTTTGTTCATCAACATTAAAGAAATAATGCTACAAATTGTGCATAAAATTAATTTTGAGAAATTTATTAAAATGACAGAAAAAAATTGTACGGAAATGAAATTAGTGTAACTGAGAAGCTAATTCTTTTAAAAATATGGTGTAAAATTAGTTTTTGTTAGATAACATTTCCGGAAGATATATTCGGTAAAACGCCAAAATTTTTCTAAATTTTTAATTATCTTTTGGACTTTGAAAAGTTGACAGTGACCTTCATCTTGTTTTTAAGACCTCATGTGCATAAAAATATGTACAATAAACATTCAAAACCACAGCCTCCCAACTACAGATATTAAGGCTACAACGACATACATTATTAAACCAATGCTTGCCTGTAAGCGACATTTCTGGAGCGTGTTGTTGTCAAACATCTATTTTCATCTGCTTACAAAAGCTTCACTATCTTTGCCTTTGTAGGAATTTGAACGATTGACTGTTTTCGTTTAGGCATTGTTAAAACACAACTCCGAATCTCATAATACTCATAGTTATGTATTTTCAATTAAAGTATTACTTATTTATTATTTCGCAGAAAAAGCTGGTAAAATATGACAGGCGATATTAACTGCAGTGATTTTTTAATCTAATTAAATAAGCTTTAGAATTCTTTAATATCCAATGAAAACATTGCCAAACGACATTTGAAAAAAATACACAGAAAAATAAAAAAAATAATGGTAAAGTAATTATACTGTTGGCTAGCAATAGGCCGCAGGACATGGGCAGCTAACTCGGCAAGAAAATGCAAAATTATTATTAAGTAGCGGGGAAACTTGAAAATTCAATATAAAGACAGAAAACATTAAATATCTATTAAAAATGCAATGTTCTACAACGAACCAACTCAATTTAAATTATAAAACATCAAAATATATTTCAACTGCAGCCAAATTGTGCGGTTCTCCCGACCAATCGGAAAGCCGCAAACTGGTTCGCAGAATATGCTTTGTTTTCGTTTCAATTGGCTGCTGCTTGTTGATTTGTATCTAACAAAAACCTAATTTTTATAATTTAAATGAAGGAAATGCACATAAACAGTCGACAATAAAGCTAGAGATCTTTGTCATTATTTGGAAGTTAAACTTTCACTCAGAAGCTTTCTTTACTGAAAGTTTTTCGAATTATGATGTGAATAAGAACGTGTTTTATTTTATCTACTTAAATGGTATTCAATAAAATTTTGGTATGAGCATCTCTGACCTTTTAGTACAACAAAAGAGATTCTTCCATATTTCTGCAACAAAAAGAATCAACAGTGTACTTGCAAAGTATTCATAATTTATACAGTATTTTATTGTATATTTATTTGTGTCTGAATTGAATAAACAGCATTTTTGTTGAGATAAAACAAACACAATAATATTTATTCATGTCAATTACTTTTAAAGAAACATTAAACTGAAATGTGGATATTAAGGATTTCATAGATATTTGATTGATTACAAAACTTCTTGAGGTTTTCACTATTCATACAATAGTTATTTTTAAACTGTCAGAATACTAATAAGAAGATTTAGCAACTTCAATATGCTTGGTGAATTACCTGAATGAATACCAGCTTGTTTAGAATCAATATGTGTGCATAATAAACTTAATCAGTATTTTCCAACATTAATATAATATCAAAAATTATTTCAAAATTTTACTTACATGTATGCATTCATAAATAAAATTACAGCCATTTTCAAATAACATTAGTTTATTATAGAAATATCTGTATAATACTGTTTTAAAGTATAACTAAAGCAGCATTATTAGTCTTTTACACATAATGATGCATTGTTTACATTTCTGAGCAAGTATTCAAAACATATTTCCTATATATCTGAAGCTTCTTGCTATGCAGCTACTTATAAAAGTGAACTCGCATTTTAAATATTCTTTTGCTGATATCTCTTAGATGTTTTAAAAATTCTCGGTATGCAATTGACAATTTCACATATTTGCTTTTCAAAAAATTCATATATCTGCTTAGTTGTAAATTGTGTATGCATGCAAATACAATCATTTTCAAAAAACATAGGCTCACATAATTAAAGGCTAAAATACTTTTAAAAAATATGTACAAAATAACATTACAATTTTTTATGCATAACAGTTCCTTGTTTACATTGACGAAAAAATATTCAATACATATTTTATATGTGATGTTGAAGATTCTTATAATTATATAGTTTCTTGCAAAGATATACAGGCATTTAAAACATCCATCTTAATAAAATATACATAGATACATTTTTTTTAACATTATTTTCAAAATTATGCAAATATTATAAAATTTCTGTGTCCATTATTTTATTTATGAATGAGTAATGTTCTTTATACAAATAGTACAGTAAATAAATATATAAGTTATTAGTATTTTAATCAGCATTATCAGGTAAATAAACACATTCTATACAATTTACTGAGGTGCAGTTTGGAGGAATTACAAGAACATCTTCCAATAGAGCATCTATTATTTTTCCATTTGCAGTGAACATTATTAATGCTGAAGGAACTGGCTCTTGAGGCATGTGATAATAATCTACTTCCATCCATGCTGTGAAGGACACAGTGCAATAATAAACTTCTGTTTATTCCAGCCTGGTAATTTGCTTAATAATGATTAAATATGTTTTTGAAGAAAATTTTGATTTGGAGGAAGATTGGTATCTGATAAGCAAGATTTTAAGATTCAAAGTGAAACTTAAAATTTATACCCAAAAACTGGGTATTTTGCAAAAAAAAGTATTTACGAATGGAGGATTCAACATTTAAATTTATAAATACTCAAAAACTTTTTTTGCATTAAAGTATTTATGAATGTGGATTAAAAAGTAAAGTATCCGAAAACTGGATATTTTGATTGGGGAAAAAAGTATTTGAGAAGTATGCTTCAAAATGAAACCCAAAATTTATAAATAATCAAGAATATATTTTGTAAAAAAAAGTATTTGCAAATGAGGATTCAAAATGAAACATAAAATTTATATATATATATATATAATACATAAGGTATAATATTTTTAAATTAAAGTTCTGACCAAATTTTTTTTTAAAAATGCTTTCAGAATTTAGAATAAAATATTCCAGAACTTAAACTAGATCGGAGGATAATTTACCTTTTTTGGTTTGAAGGAATGACACTTAAAATGAAATAATAATTTTGAAAACTGTTTATGCTATACGGATATGAAATTTCTGATTGTTAATTTTCTCAGAATCCCATGCTACAAGTCGGCCAGTCTTGTTTTGATTTAATGAGGAGTGGTTTACTCTCTTCACATGTATTAATATTATGGAAAAATTTATGTTGGAAAGAAAAAAAGCACTTGTTCGGAACTTTTTAATGTTAAAAAAGATAAAACTGTACTGTGATGTTGAGTATAAACATGCCAATGTAACCAAATTGGGAAAACACGTAAAAAAATGTTTCAAATATCCGGTTGGGTTAAAAAATGGTTTTTGAAAAAAATGCCTGGTACATTTTCAAATAATATAAAAGTTTCAGCAATAACTATTATTCAGCACATTCACTATAATTTTTAAAACTATTATAACTGAAACATCTGGTAACTTTTCATCAGAAATTGTCTGGTTCTTTGACTTATTAATCCAAAAAGAATTATGAACAATTGTATCTTTCAGTTTAGTTTCCATTATCAGCTCTTTAAAATTTTAAAACCCAATACACATTCCCTTTTTAAAAAATTAGTTTAAGAAAGAGTTTTTTTTAAAGCTAAAATAACTCTTTTTTTAATAAGCAGCGAATACAAAATTATTCATTGTAATTAAAAAGGGTATTTTCATTTAAATCATGTATTTTATGTTAGAAGCATGATGTAGTAATGCATTTGATTTTTCTGATTAAATATTTTAGTTTTTATAAAACTTAATTGGTTTAATTTTTATTGATTAAATTTTTTTTGATCATTTAAAATTAAATTATATTATTTATCTCGGTGTCTATTTACAGACCATTATATGTATTTTATATGAATAGAGTGAATTTAAAACTAAATACCCAGGTAAATGCCCATTTGGGGTATCTACCCTTAAAAATAAATACCCAGGTATTTTACATCACTGATTATAGACTTTGTTGGGAATTATTTTCTGTGAAAAAAGCTTGTAATTGTGGCTTTACTTTTGTTTCTTTTTCATCGGTCAAAATCCATCGATCTGCACATAATTTAATTTTTTTCCAAGACTTAAATCTTAGCAACACTGAAAAGCATCTACATAGTCTTCCACTACGTGGATTTTGCATCCTAGGATGGAAAAGGAAATGTTGTATTTGGTCGCTAAAGTCAAAACCTCCGAAAAATAAATCGCGCGCGCAAAAAAAAAAAAAAAAAACCCATCCACCGCGCAACGAAAGATTTCTTCCTGGCTCCTGATTGGCTGAATTGTGGTTTTCTCAGCGATAGTGATTCTGTATAAGGCATTCTGATTGGTCAGAATAATGGAAATTTTATAACTTTAATTTCTTTGTATTAATTAATTTTAGTCGATCCAATGTAGAACATTGAATTATAATTTTTTTGATTTCATATTCTTTTCTTTGGTTAATTTCAAAAGTTTCCCCGCAACCTGATAATATTACATGAACGATAGCGAGGCATGTCCTGCGGCCTACAACGGAGTATCATTAAATTTGCTTTATTTCAAAATCGTCTGCGCGTAATCAACTATTTATTAAGTTTTGAAAAATTAATAAAAATTGAAGGAAAAAATTTCACAGATATAAAATTGGTATTATTAAAAAGGTAAAATTTTGAACTTTAAGATGATATAAAAATATTTTTTGGTGATAATTTGCTCCGAACTTACAGCAGAAAAACGGTTTCGGTTAATTTCTAATTAACTGACTGTTTAATTAACTTTTGCGCTTTGAAAAGTTGACAGGTATCTTCCCCTTGTCCTAAATAATAAGTATGCAAAATTTGGTTAAAATCAGAGCAGTGGTTTAGGAGGAGATGTGGAACATACATACAAACATACAATGGCGTTTATTTAGATTAAAATGGCAACAGATAGTGTACTTTTTGCTGTTGACATTACATATTTTTTTTCTTCGTTATCTTTTTCCCAAAACGATCTAACGTATATTTGAATTCATTTTTCGTCATTAAATATTTAATATTTTTCTAGACTCTTTTTTTTATTATTCTGCTAAATAAATACCATCATGTATGCATTATTTAAACTACCATTTCTTATCCCAAGAATTTTATTGTAAGGAAAGAATGAAACATTAATCTGTATATCTGAAATTCCATGCATTTATTCCATCAGCAACTATAAAGATAATACGTATCTTTTTATGATGATGATATTTCTTCTAGAAAATCTCTAACATTGACAATTAAATACACGATTTTTTACACAGTGGCGATTTTTGCCTTAAATATTCAAAATCGTTTGAACTTGTAATAATATTGATTCACAATTAATTGCTCGATAATTGATTATATCGATTGATCAGACACTATCTAGAAATTACAACAGACTGTACTTTGTCTGTTCATTAATCTAACGCTAAAACATTCGTCTAAATCTTCACATTCCATTCTATTCTTAACTATCGCAGCTGTCGAGGAAAAAAAGGCGCGAAAAGTGGTGCGATTTCGTAATAACCCATATCATCAAACACCCGTTTTGCAACAGTCGACAATTTATAACGTTAACGAAGCACAACAGTTCTATTTGTCGAACATGATACCGTTATCTTGTTTCCACTTTTCCTCTTTTATCTCTTCTGTCTTCAAGAGATCCTGTATTAGTAACACTTTCCCGCACGCTTTTCCTGAGCCACAGTCGTTGTTGTTTTTTTTCCATCTTCTTTTTGAATTTCAGCCTACTTGAAAAGAAACTCTTATTATGCAAAAGTTGAATGAAGTATCCTTCAAGCTGATAAGAGTCTCACTTCTAGACTTTTTTGCTTTTGTTTTTATTACTTGAAAACGATTCGAGTAGCAATTTGACCTTTTCTGAGATTGCCGATGTCCAAACATGGTATCCGGAGCAGGTTTTTACTAAAGAGTTATGACCTCCGCTTGCCAGACTTGCATAAAACATCCATTGATTCTTCAGCGAACTGGCAAGAAAAGTGCTTTTGGAAGAACTTCTAAGCTTGTGACATCACCAAGTGACTCACGTGTTAAAAGAACCTTAGTTTTCTGGAGCTAAAGGTTGTATTTAGCACAAGAATTCACTTCACTTTCGAACATAGATATTTCTTGAAGAATGGCAACAGTTGGTCATTACTGAAGATGAAAAGAGCATTGAAAAATGGTCCCTGAAAGTTCAAGGGAAAAAACTGGTTGCTTTTTAAAGATTCGCCATTTACAAAAGGTGCTTTGCTTGAAAATTCGTGACTGAAGAATTTCGAATATTACAATAGCGATAACGCTTTAGAATGTGTTGACTACCGGCTTTTTTTTTTAATTCAAAGACCGGATGATAATTAGAAGGGGGAAAAGTTAGAAAAAGAATTCTTTACATTGATTTAAAGAAAAAAACAATTTCAAAAAGAAGCGGAAAGTTTTTTAAACCATTATTAATCTTCTTTTTTACACCCACTCAAAAAAATAACTGTAACTGCAAGTTGTTAGAAAGCACACGTCTACATTATAAACATTATTCATTCATTTTGTTCTAAGAAATATGTATGAACCCAAATTTTTGCTGATGGCAAAAATTGAAGCGGAGCGGCAAAAATTGAATGAAGAGCTTTAGTTGCTTCAGGTGAATGGCCTCATGTTTTATTTTAACGAAGCGGTCATTTTGTTAATAAAACGTACATTTCAACAGATATTCTTACGGTTATAAAATCCAGTTGTTTGCGCTGAAAATTTTGAAATCTAATTGACTTGTCTCCTTCTTATCCAAAAAAACATACTCTCTTGTCCAGCAACTTTTTTTACCTCTTAAATTAGTTTGTTGAATAAAGCGATGTATCTATATGTGAAACGAAATCAAATTGATGCTTTTTCCTATATTATTTTATAATTAAGAAACTCCTTAATTTTAATAATCTATGTGATTTTCCATGATGCTTCATAAATCTAAATCTGGTATAAATTAAATCTTAATAAATTAAAATTATATTGATAACTTTAAATATTTCTGGTAAACTTTCAGAGCTTTTAAAATATTTAAGAAAATAATTGTTTATTCTGTTTTAAATTATTTTTCCCAGGATGATTTATTATTTTATAAAAAGATTTATTTTATGAGTTATATTATTATTAAATGTGTCCAACCTTTTGTCCTCTGACGCAGAAATGAATCCGAATACCAAACCGTATCATTTTCAACTTTGTTACCCATTGAATGTTTTAATTTGCCTCGTTATAATTTTAAAATTAAAAGGACAACAATGTAAGAGAAGATGAAACTTACAGAATGATACTATGAGAAGACTCGAACAACATCATTCTAAAATTTAAATATTTCTTCAAGAATGCCATTTCTAGCTGAACCACGTAAATTATTCAAAGAATTTTACTACAGTTAAGTTATGGCAAAATCCGTTGAAAATTATGTTAATTTATAGTAAATAACTAAAAAAAAAATCAAAATTATTTTAAACATTCTGTATGTAATATACTATCTTCCGAATACTATTTTTAAACCTTTTTCTTCTCATCATATCCGATATAAAAATACAATAAAATTATTGATTCAGGGAAGCTTTTCAAGGATTTCTCTTGGCCTACAAGCGATTAGATTCTGACTCTATTCTAACGGTTTCAGTCCTACCAATCAATACTCTCGACTCCATCGCGTCGCGCCGTATAGTCTGCAAGCCTCTTTTCTCTATTTTATCATCATTTAGTTTTTCCAGTCTGGCAACGCTGCAAGAAATGATGGATTTCCTGAGACCGATTTCGTCTCTTGTTTGCTTCTTTTATTTCCTTTTGAATAGTTAAGAATCTGAAAGGACAATATCAATTAATATAATAATGCATTCTTTAGAATATAACCTTGCTTTTGGTAAGAATAAATACGAAGCAGAAGACAATAAAAATTTACTTAAATTTACCAAACAAAAATAATAGATAATTTAATCTACGATCATGACTAAATATAATTTTTTCTTACTATTTTTTGAAAAACAATTACGCTTTTTCTTTAGCTGACCTTTATAAATTTTACGAACCATGACCAAGAAAAATTGACATTCAGCATTTTTTTAAGAGAACAATCAAGAAAATCCATTTGCAGTCAATCAATCAATAGATCATCTAAAGAATGTAATATATGTAGATTTAAATTATTTAGGAGGAATCGTGACACAGCACAGTACGTAAGTGACCTCCAAAAAGTCATGAGAATTATTGCATAATGCATATTTCTTAGAAATTTTTTAAAGTAAGCACGAAAATTATATTTTCCTCTGAAAAAATAAAAATAAATCAGAAAATTGCTAAAAATCAAAGACTTCATTAAATTGAAGTTTTGATTATAAAAATTCAATTTAGATAGAAAGAAATAGCTTATTTAAGGCAATTTCCAAGGTTATATTTTCTAAAAATATTTTTGGTTATCTGCGCATTTGCACTATAGTTAATGGCATTAGTTTGACTCTGTTCTTGGTTTCAGAACACTCAATAGATAGAATCTAAATCTGTACAAATTTTAAAATAAATTCGCGGTATAATTTTAAGAAAATTGTGGTGGCTAAAATTAAACAAAAAAAACTTTACATCCATAAATTTTGAACAATATGCTATAAAACTCTATTATTAAAAAAATTTAATGGTATTATATATAACACTAATATGATCTGAGAATTTTTGAGGAATAATTACTAAATACGTATTCTTCCACAGAAATATAGTATTCCTTAGAAAATATTTTCTAGGCTGCTAAGGATGGATTTGTTTTTTCGTGCATCATGGAGAAAGAGACCTAGAAAAGAGTGAATATAATAGTTTAACCATCTAATCTGATAACAATAATCATCCATTATTCAAATGCTGAATTATAAGTCCCGCGAAGCTAAGCGCTAAGAACGAGAGCAAAATTTCCGTATCCTATTGAAACTGGTTGTTCTTCTTTGTTTGGTGATAATTTTTAAGAAAACGTAGGTTATACCATTCTCTTCTTACTTCCATCTTTTTATTCTAGTAATACTGTTCGTATGTTGCGAACACTTACAGTATTGATTGATACTTAGAATTTCTAGGATGCCTGGTAGATTGGTTTTCTAATATTTAATATATATCTGAAATTTCTGTGGTCCAAGTATAGCAGTATACTTATCTTTAAAAAATTAGCTTTGGGAAATGTAAGTTTTCACCGATACTTTATTTCAGAACCATATTATTTAGTTGAGTGAGCTAAATCACTTCGATGATAATTTTCCATAACAGGAAAAAAAATCAGGTGAGGCTAACCTCTTGACCTTCTACACATGCTTTTCTAAGGTCCACATTGAAGAGTCAATAACATTTATATGCATAAAAAAACACGCACAACGAACTTGCACGCACACAAAGTACAAAGTGCATTCTGTACAAAGAGGACTGAGCTGAATTGTGAGCTATTTGCGTTTTTAAGGAACACCCATCCGGATAATACATTTTTTTTTTCTTTTTCTTTCTTTATATTTTTCCCCGAGTCCCGTTGAACCGGAAACAACATATAAAGAGTAAAGGCCACAAATACCACCCTGAATGTATACAACCTCTCCGAAGACTTCATATTTCTTTGCGCCATTTTCTTAAGACTCTTTTAACATCCATCGAATGTTTATTCGAGATCGGGACACGTGTGTTCCGTAAAACGAAAATTTGTTCTACTCCTTTTTTTCATAGTTCTGTCTCTTTTTTTTACACATTGTGTGTGCGTTGGAAAGGGGGCTCTTTTTTTGTTTGTGTTTATAGAAGTTTGCGTGTGCTGTTTCTAAAGAGGTACAAAGTTCTGAGATCGAAACACTTTAAGTGGTCGGTTTGTAAATTTTAAGATGCAATAAAATTTAAACGCAAAGAAGATAAAAATCTTTCATGATGTAATGCAGTAAATGATCGGTTAAAGATTATAATATTTTCAAATTTATGTGCCATATCCGGATTGTTTGTTTACTGATCAACGATTTATTACAATATATAATGGGATGAAAAGGCAGATTTTATCGCAAAATTAGTTACCGAACATAGCCCATACATTAACTGGATTGCATCAGAGGATATTCTTTCCCATATGAAGCACAACGCCAAAAAAAGAACTTCAGGAAATTACAGAGATAGTAAATATTATGAAGAACTTGGAGAAATCCCAGACATCAGATCCATCTTCAAATGGACAAGAACAGAAGAGAAGACATAATCTGCGCCAGAATTTTTAGTAAAACATTAATAACTCCAGGCCTTTTGAATAAATTTAATCTTTCAGACAATCCAATGTGTAATACATGCAACGTTATAAACAATCTGGATCATATTTTACTTCACTGCTCTAGATATTCAACCATTCGTGGCCATCTCTGGAACAAACTTGGACTTGTTTCTTCAGCAACCTTCAGATTTAAGGAACTCTCAAGCAAAGTCTTTGAAAATAAACAGAATCTTCATATTTTCCTCCAGAACCTGAAGTTTTTTGACATTTTTTAATTTGAACCTTTTGTGAATACGGGGATGATAGCCTTTGCAGCTAAAAATCCAAAAAAAACCCTCAAACCTCAATCAATATAATGGGAATTTGATTAATTCATGCACACAGAAATAAATGGAGACAAAATAAATAAATAAATTATATAACTTCTGACTACATCTATTTATATATAATAACAATCATACATACGTTTATATACGCAATAAAAATGATACATACGTTTATGTACGCAATAATAATGATGATACCTTTTCTGTGATGAGCACAGTCTTTGATGCTCCATTCTTTTTATCCTTCATGCCTAGCATCAGATTTTTTAAACTAGAAACTCAGAATAGCTATAAGAATTCAGAGAACTGAAATCATCTACGCAGGATCGACCACCTCTACAAAGGGGCCTGGGTGGAAAAAATCTTGAGGGGACCTAAAATATTTTTTCAGTGACCAAAATAAAAGGATTCAAAATAAACATATTTAATAAAAAATGTATTTTTTTAAATATAAGATTTTTTTTGTTAGTACATTTATCATATTTGAAGGTTAAAGGGAGCTTGATGATTATGCTTTTGTTGCAACTCCTAGTAATTATATTATCTTCCTTCCGACTTTATGTTTCGACTTAAGAAAAGAAATAACTTCTTCCGATGGTTTGCATTCTTCTTTAGAATGGGTACTGGAATTTGTAGGCTCACCAGAAAGCTTTCAGATTAGTATTTTAATGTATATAATTTTTCGTTTTTATAAATGTAAAAAAAAATGAAAAGTGAGCTTTAAGCTCATGATCATTTCGGGAAAACTCCCTCAAATCTGGGGCCTGGGTGCATTGCACACGCCAGACACCTCTACTGAAGCTTAGATGGCCGGCTCTTCAGCCACGTGGCACATAGATAGGTTAAGCATGTAGTCCTTTATGTCCTTTCAGAAACAATTCAGTGATATAAAATCAAAAACCCCCCCAAAAAAATTTCAAAACCGAAATTTGACAATTTGGAACTACAGCAGAATCTTCCTTTGCTTTGATGTCTCAAAATAATTATTCTTATTTTTTTTTTCCTTCTTGGATTTTAAAAAGAAGACTTTGTTCTAATTGTCTAAGATATGAAGCAGCAAATTTATCTTCCGCTTTTGTTTGGGAAGAAGGCTAAGGATGACAATGGCCTAGTTGTTGTTATGTCTCGACGAATTTTAAAATATATGCACAATCTTCCTGTTTCGATTAGTTAAAGAAATCTGATGATGATTTAAATATTCAATGGAGCAGATAATTTATTTCTTTAGTTAAAAAAACTAATTCGCTTTTTTTTTCTCGCCAATGTCTTGTACATTTTTACTTTTATTACTGCTAATGTATTTAAAAAAAGACATAACCATTTTAACTAACAATACTATTTTTAAATGCACTTGAAAATCTAAAGTTGATTTTTCGCTCAGAAATATTTTATTCTCCGTCTATTCTGAGAAATTCAAAAATTTACTAATATCAAATTGCTTGACATTTTTTCAAATCATTTTTTTTACTTCCATTATTTCTTCGCCAGCCACACATATATGCATATTTTTAGCACCTCAAACATATCTTAATGAAAAAAGATGTAAAAGGATAATGCAAAAAATAAACTTCGTAAGAAGCTCCAGCTAACATCAGAATGTAGCATTGTTTTCAACATTTTCTTTATACTTGCCTGACTTAATGAAAGTTTTCGCTTCTGCTTCACGCATGCGCTTGAAACGAATTTGTATTTATAATAAACGAAGTAATTCGAAAATATAGAAAATTTATCAAAACTAATGGAACTTCTCATCGAATTAAGAAAAATATTCTAAGAAACCAATATGTACAATAGGAAAGGAAGCCCCAATAAATAAATCATTGAGCCGAAACCCCATTTTAACCGAACACTACGACCTACCGACTTACCACACCCTAATCGACTCTTGACTCACCAAACTAGCAAAATTTCAGTCACCACTAAGCCCGTAAACCATGTCCACAATTATATCTATATTTTTTTAAAAATTAAACTCTAAAATTATAAATGAATCTTTTAATTAATCTGAATATCCGTCTCCTTTTCAACCCTGACTTTGTATTAAATAGTGTTTATTATGTGCAAATTAACCCTGTTATACCACTTTTTAGAAACAATAGCAAGAAATAAAATATTATAGGCTCTTCAACCTAGGCCAAGAGTCGACAGCATTTTTTTCGTAAAGAGCCATCTTTTAGATTTATATTTAGCAAATTAATATTTACAGAGTCGCAAGTCAGCAACTTGAATTCTGAAATATACATTTTTGAAAACTGAGCCTAAAATGGATTTTTGTTTAAATGAGATTATTTTTGTTTGGTTAAATGTACTTAAAATATGCTGTACTTCAATTATATTTTATCAATGTTACAATAGTTATAATTATAACTATAAATTATTATTATTAAAATAAAAAAACAAGTCAGCAACTTGAATTCTGAAATATACATTTTTGCAAACTGAGCCTGAAATGTGTTTTTTTTTGTTTAAGTGAGATTAGTTTTCTTTGGTTAAATGTACTAAAAAATATATTGTAATTCAAATATATTTTATCAATGTTACAATAGTTGTAATTATATCTATAAGTTATTATTAAAATAAAAATTAAGTGATTTTAAACATTCTTGCGTATAAATTATAATTTTTCTTTCATCAAACAGTACGCTAGGATTTCAGATGTCTCTAATTATGATAAAGAAGAATGTTTGTGTTGGTGCTCTACAGGGTAGATCAGGGGTGTAGTGGAGCCGGCAGTGCTTTTTTTTCACGATAAATAAATAAGAAAAAATTGTTGGAACGTCCTTAAAACAGCTTGATTTTTGTCACCCAGGTTAGAGCGTTCTGGCACTGGTTTTAGAGCGTCCCGAAACTGCTGATTTTGCGACTACACCACTGGGGTAGATCAGCTATCAGTAATGTTGTTTTCATAAATGTGATTATGAAATAATAATCATCGCAGAAGAAATGTTGGGATGTTAACATATTTAATGCGCAAAAATAGAATTAATAGTAGATGGATCAGTATTTTTTTAAAGACGAGTGATTTATTTCGTTGCTTTTATTGAACATTGTAAGAAATAGAGATTTGAATCTAAACAATAACTTCAAATAATAGCTTTGTTCATTTCTTGATGTTTTCAGCTGCAAAACATAAATAAATAAGTAAATAAATAAATAAATAAAAAATGAATTACCGATAGTAAAAAGAGACAGTAAAGTCGTACGTCTAACAAACCAAAACAAAAATTGACCAATTACGTAGAACCGAGTTAAAGAACAGAATCAGAAAGAAAATTCTTTTTCGGGCGGATACCTCGTAAACTCTGATTATACTGATTCATTGAAATTAATCGTGCATTTGCCGTAATAAACATTCATTAAAATTAATTGTGCATATTCAAAAAGGCGAAATCTTTTTTAAGAATAGAGTTTTAAAACAAACAAAGATAATTTGCTGTAATTTACCATTAAAAATGAAGCAGTCTAGCGGATAATGACAGTGTAATTCTTAAAAACGTTTAGGTTAGTTATAAAAAAGGATACATATAATAAAAACAGCATGATACATAAAATAGCAATATACAGTACTAAGCATTTTTACTATACTATATTTAATGTAATTTCTGCTCGTGAAGAAATTATTTCGTGGGAAATACAATCCTTAGTTTTTTCTCTCCCTCCTCACTATTCTAAATTCATTGTAAAGTCCTCCTCGCACTTTACATTAATAAAATAGTTTTTTATGTTCAGCTTAATAAAAGTTTATGAATAAAATGGGCTTATTTTTCACATATTTTAATGATTTTTTTGAATCAGCTGAAAAGATTTCAACTTAGGTTGAAATATTTCATTTTAGATGCCATTTAAAATTGCTTTAGTTCCGATTTTAAGATTGTGGTTTTTACATTTAGCGCATTTTTGAATGAAGTGGTCATATGTTGTTCCAGGAGCCTCCCCCCCTAAAAAATTCCTTTAACAGTTTGTGAATTGAGCTTATTGCCTTTGTTACCTGTCTTCTGATCTTGCGTTTTAAAGAGTTATCGTCAGATTAAAAACCGCACATTGCTTGTCAAAGAACAACTAGAATTCTTAACTAATGTCGTGTGTACTGACTATTCTGCAATGAAGAAATTTGATTTTATAATAGAAAACAGTATGATTAAGCCTGACGAAGGAGGTGGGATCAAGTTCCAATTAATGAGCAAAATCCTGCAAATAAGGTAGCACATAATCATAGAGATGTAGTAATTAGAAATAAAGAGATGAACAGATGTTTTTCAAAAACTTATATACTTAGTACGTTTATTGCGGTTCGATGCTGACATATTTTAGAAATTTTGGAGATCTTCATTCGTGCTTGTGATTTTCATGGATTATATTCCTTTCTGTTATTAATATTGAAATTATAAAACAACTAATATGCTATTTAAAATTTTTGTGCATTCAAAGACGAAATGTATCTGTTATTCCTTTTTCCTCTTTTTTCAAGTGTCTAGTTCGTCAGATTTATTTTGAATTTACAAAACCGAGAAACATCAGAATTTTTCTGCTGGATGTTTATTCCAAATTCAGCTGAATATAAGAACGCCAAAAGTGATTGGAATAAATTTCTTTCTGAAGTTAATTAGGAATAAGGGTTAGGTTAATTAAGGAATAGTTTGAATTAGGATAGTATGAATCTTTCTGTTTTAATCTTTTGATGTTTTAATTCGAAGCTCAGTAATTAGTTCGTGAAAGATTATTTCCTTCCGACTTTTAATATAGTTTACATTCAAATTATCTCCCCTTTTCTCAGTTTTACTTCAAATTTCTACAAAATTTTAACTCTTTAAGTTGTATTATTAAATGATACTTTTTGAAAGCTTTTAATTCATCTTAGCACTGTAGTACGACGATATACGAGGCTGGCGGCCACTCCGAGTCAAACAACTATCCGAAAGTTTTATGCTAAATTGAAATTTTCGCCGGAAAATTTTTATGCGCTCACAATTTACGTATAGAATGATTTAAAGTTTATGAATTATCTTTGATTCGGAATTTTTTTTGCGATTAAGGTCACCGAGTGTATTTGGAATTGAAATTACTTTAACGACAAATTAAATGCAACGTTTAAGTTTTTAAAATTAAACAAAATACAACGGGTTTCATTCTATCTTTCTTATTGCTTGAGAAGCTAGGAAAGTTCTCGCATCGTAGGCAGAAATGAAGACCTGCTAATTCTATTTTTGACGCCTCTTTACTCGGAAGACGTTATTAACCATTAACACGTCTTAATCCCGAGAATGAAAGAAAGAAATATTATTTCAAGACACTTATTCATTTCATGACAAATAATTTTTTCCCCTCTTCAATAAATTACAAAAATACTTCGACATGATGAAAAAACTAACTGGCGTGAAAGAATATCAATTAATTACATAACCTAAACAAGATTAATTTAAGTATACAAGTTCAAACAACCTACGTTCCGAAAAGTCGTCCCTGTTACAGGGATTGCTTTTTTGTCTTCGGTAACTGGCATGTCAGTCATGGTTTAACAAGGTGACACTGACACACACTATTAGCATTCTTCCAGCGCATATTTTGGAGTGTATGAAATGGTATCTTCCAATCTCTTTTTTTTTTATTTCCTCTTGCAATTTTTCAGGAAAGTTATTCCCTCCACGTAGTCTATTAATCAATGTCAAGGCGTTGAAATGCGATATCCAATCTCCCGTCCCTTGCATTTTACCGTCTTTCTTGTAGATTTTTTTCAGAGATAAGCCATTTAGGAAAAGACAGTGTAGATGCTCACTTTCTATTTACTTCAAAGAAATTATGTTTACTGTCTTTAAATTTACTACCTTTCCTAAATACTTGCCACAAGTCGTGAACACATCTCAAGCACTAATGTAATTTGTGTTTAGAACTAAAACAGGAATTTTCGTCTAAATATTTTTTATTAACATGTATATATCTATTTGTTTACTTTCAAAGACTAGCCTTGTTATAGAATAAGATAAGAACGTGACTTAAGTTTTCATTTTTAGCTAGAAGTTCATGTACGTGCTGTAATTTGTTTTTAGTCTTTATCTGAACTGAGGGCCTAAGATATTCATCGCGATTTCCATAGCAGACTAGAACAGTTATTTATTTTCAAAACTGTGTAAAAGTACTGAAAAATATCGAGAAGATCGCTTTTAATAGCCAAATGTAGTTAACAAGCTGTTATTTACAGCTTCTAATAGAAGTACAAAGGAAGTATATCATATATATCAGGCGTGCAAGCATGTAAACTACACACCAGCCGAAGTCATGCGATGGCAAGAGAGGCCGCTGCAAAGGTTCAAAGGAAGAATAAAGAACTTCGTCTTATTTTAGTAAGGATGGTAATTAAATTACAATGAGGTGCAAAGCTAAAGTTTTGAATCGAAAATTACGAATGCATTTGGAAAAGGAATAAAATATAAGAAATTTTGTTGTAATGCAACAAACTTTTGTTTTCTATTATATATGTTTGTTATTTCCCATTAAAAACGCACACCATCGTGGCATTTATGGAATAAAATTGGCCCCCTTCTGGTGAGTGAAGCTCTAATGTCCCAAAAATAAATAAAAATAGTTCTAAAATTTATAATCCGCAGTAGTTCATATGAATGCTTAACGAACGGTTTTTAAATGTCAGATTCATGTGTTTCAAGAACTATCAAATTAAATAGTTCTAGTATGATAGTGAAAAAATCATCCTCACAAACTGTTATTCTTATAGAGATCATTACGTAGTCACAGTTTGCAAACTGTAGTTACTTTTCACACAGTTTTTACAAATAATATATTTCAGAGATACAGCAAAAGACTGAAAACGAAACGCATAAACCGACACACAGGAAAAACGTAGCACAGTTTTCATGGTAACATAAAGATAGAGATAGTGATTGCAATTTTTCTATTCTCAAATAGTTTGCTGAATAAATTAAATCATGGTTAATTAATAGTATTAATTTAATACAACAAACGAGGATGGTGAAGCAGAATTTTGGTAAGGTAAGTTCTTGCTATTCTTTATGGCAATGGGAAGGAATTTATGAATTAAAACGGAGTGACCGAATCAGTCTAAAGGAAGAATACCTTCATCTCCCCTTTTTTAAATTTTTTTTAATAATTAGATATTTTAATATTTCTGGGATTTTTTAATTTTATTTAATTTTGGTTATTCGAATACCCCCAGTCTGTCGTTGCGCCAGGGTCCTAAAATTTCTCGGATTGAAGTTCAGAAGATTTAATCCCTTTAGTGTAGTAAACTTGCTTTGTAAAAAATATTATCACAGAGATTGTAAACGTAGTTTACTAACGGAAACGGAAATCAGTACCTTTGTTATTTGTCGCAAAAATTATAATCCATGTTTGTTGGCTTATATATCATGTACATAGATATTTTTGGTGCTGGTTCTAATCTTACCTGGTCTTGCAGATATAACTAAGCCTGTGAGTGAAGGATTCAGGATAAAGGGTAATTGTGGCATGACATCTTCTGTTGGTCAAAGTTATCTTTGAGCACTTGAGGTAAAAAATCTTATTTATCTCCAGGTAGGTGTAGGTGTCTTCCAGGAGGACTTCCACACATTTCTGTATCTCTTGGAGAAAAGCTTCCAGCAGCCGGAACTACCGCAACGAGCCATTCATTGCTAAAGCTTACTTTGGATTTTACATATTGATGTTTGATATTGTTGCAAAAGTCTTTCCGTGGGTGTATGGTGTAAACAGTCCAACACGCAGGATAATGAAAAATGAAGGTTTATTTACAAATATGCAGAAAAACACGTAGCACAGGTACAGGAAACAATAGTTCTTGCACAGATTACCAATGTAAATAGACAACATTTCACAGGTAATAACAGTTCAGCACTTTGATATTTAACAACACAAACAGTCAGCAAATAACTAGTAACGACAATAACTGCACTTTCAATAGCGCTCAGCTCACCAGCTTCCTACCTCGCACTGCGGACGAAGCTCTAAAGTCGTTCCCAATGGATCAACACAACACTCCGTCATCCAAGCGCTCTCCTTATATAGTCTCCCGCGGCAGGCTGTGACGTCACATGGAATCTTCTAGTACATTCAAGCGTATCTTCTCTCCTAATGGAAATATCGAGAAGATTCCAGCACCTTTGAGATCCCATATTTCGTCCCCAAATTTGTCGCCAAGGTCGGGGAACAAGACGTGGCTGCTACTAGTCATCCCATACTTATCCCTGTAAAACTCTCTTCCCAACCATAAGACTCACATTGCTGGGAAGCGACTTTCCATTTTTTTAACAATATATATTGATTAATATAGTGCTGGTTAAGAACACAACCAGAGGCACAGAGCGGTATCGATGGAAGAATGTTATGGCCACTGGAGAGGACCCATAACCTTCTTCCATCGATTCATGTTGCTCAATTTGCCATGTCTTGACCCACTTAGCCATTGGTGGGCACATATTTTTTTACAAACTCTTAATGGAAAAACCCGCATCTGTGGCAGTCCATTAAATATAATTTTAAAAAGTAGTATATTCTACCCTTGCCAATTTGCCTCTTGATAACTTGTCTACTCGCATTTGTAAAAATGTTTCTGGCCGCGTGATGAAAACAATAATTCGTTACTTATGAACTTGTGTGCATAAAATAACCATTGTTCGGTTCAGATAAGATGAACAGTCATCCCGGATTAGACGGCCATTCCCAGATTTCGACTGTTAGTCCTGGGTTAAACAATGTCTCCGTTCAGGATTAAATGGCCGGGATTGTTCCGGATTTTACTAATAAGTAAAGAGTTCATATTTAAAAAAATTAATTAGATTTAATTTTTTAAAAAGTCAACTAGAATAGTTCATTTTATATAAAAATAAAATTCCCTTTCCCAGCTTTTGCTAAGTGATTAGATATGCTGGATTAACTGAGATAGTTTCGGTTTTCCACTCTTTGTTTCGCCAAGAAAAATAGTCCTTGATTGAGAAAAGCGTTCTGTATTTGAATCAGATGTCTTGGATTGCACTGTTTTATACTCATTATAAATAGTTTATGCTATAAAAAAAATTTAAATAAATGGAATTCTTAAATAGTTGGATTGTGAAGAACTTTCCTTTCCAACTTTTACTATGCGTAAAAATGATATCCTTAATATGACTAATGCAGATACAGATGAATCAACCTGAAGGAAAAATAGTATAATGAATGTTATAGGCAAAATGTTTTATTTATGCCTCTTTAATTTGGGTTGTTTTGTTTTCTTGGAAATTTTTATATTCAACTATTTAAATGTCTGTTATTTTTTTAAAATTTATTTTTTTGGATTTTGTCTTATATTTCCTTCCCCATTCCCCAAACCAGCGTCAAGGATTATGCACTCGAGTTCCAGAGCGTCGGAATACAGAAAATCTGATAACTTCGTTTCAGACGGCTAATCTTTAAATACAGTGAAACTTCGATTAACCGTCAGCTTCTGTTATCCGTCACCGTCTAAAAAGTAAAATGTAACGTAGGTTTATAGCATTACAGGTGTTAATGTACATTACCACTCGTATATTGAAATTTATATTGATCATATTATAAAATTAAATACAACATGTATGCATTATTGATTTTTAAAGGATTTCATTTTTGTCCCAGCAGTGAAATCATGTTACTGCACATATGTGTTAAGATATTTCTGTAATCCGTCTATTTGGTTATCCGTCACACCCCTGATCCGGACAGAGACAGTTAATCGAAGTGTTACTGTGGTAGATAAGAATTATTGCAAATAAGAGTTTGAGAATATATACATAATAGAGAGAACATGAAAATTCTACTAATAATATTGTGAAAAAGTTTAACTTCTGAAATAACTGCTATTAAATAGGAGAATCACTTCTGAGATTTGTTTTATAGTTCTACATTAGATTCAACACAATTGAATGCGAATGTTTACTGATCGGTTTAAAGACTAGCACTTTTCGGTGATTTTACTCCGGAAAAGGGTGACAGGCAATGAGTAAGATGAGCTCACTTCCGGAGTTCTTTGTTAGGTAAAATAAAATGTTAACATCCCGCCCCTCCATTTTTCACTTCACCCCTATTTTGGTAAAATCAACTCTGCCTGGTGCATGCGCGAAAGGGTTTCGGTATCCGAGAATCGTCTATAGCTGCAGTATTGAGCAAACTACAAGTGAGGTCAACAATTTTCTAGGCGGGAAATAGTCAAATTCAGAAAGCGGGATTGGGAGAGGGGGGATGAGAGAGTAATGATATATAATAAAACAAACTTTAATAGCTGATCGACTTTGCTTTAGATACTCGTTTAGGTAATAACCTTCTTGGTAAAAATAAATAAAAGAAACCAATGCTAAATTTATATCGAATATACTGTGCAATTATTAAATGGATATTATAACTTTTTTAAAATTTAGAAGTGACCGTATAAGTACAGTAATTCGTGTCTTGTCTCTTCTTTTGAAAGTATGTAATTACTTCTTTCCAACCCGTTATTCAAATGAAGTCACATTTAAATATTTCATGTCAAACTCTGAATGAGTGGGCAAGGTTGACAAGTGTATATCAATCTAGAGGCAAATGTGGAAGTTAATATGAGATTTGAGGTTAAAAAACTGCTTAGGAAAAATTGGGAACAACTTTTTTACAAAGATTGTTCCAGACAAAATTACCGACACTTATTAAAGTAAAGTTTGTTTACATGAAAAATATAACTTAATGATATTTATTTATTTTTATAGCTTTCTGAAGGCGGCAAGATTAATGATATGTGTGTAACATATGAAGTATTTACGATCGTTACATTACGAAGCATTTACATCTAATTTATTGATAAGAATCACCTGGCTGAAAAAAGTAAGAAATGGAAAGATTTTGAGTTCAATTTGAATACAAAAAAACCCCTTTAAGATATATGTTGAAAGCATTGAAATTATTCTAATAATTATAATAAGTGTATGGTCATATTTACATATATAAAGGCATATTTTCCATCTAAAATATGCTTGGCCACATAAATCTTTTAGAAATGAAGACAGGTCTTTCAAAAATCCTATTCTTTAAGTGAAGAAAAAAAATGTCTTTTTATACAAAATATTGTAAAATTTTAATTTTCGGCGCCTGCAAAGAGAAAGAAGATTGTTTAAATCAGAAATTTCATATAATAAGATGACACAAAATTTATGAAATCGAAAATTTTTAACAAAAGAAATGAAATATTTTTGTGAATTAAACAATACACTATATATATATATATATATAATAATTTCGTATGATGTAGTCATTAAAGTAATAAAAAGGCCGAATAACGAGCTATTTTTCATTTATTTATCAATATATTCGAGAGTGGCGGATATACGTCCATCTAATACGAGGTTTACAAGCCAAAAGAGAACGAAAAATCCCTGTGTTCTTTCAGATAGGGGATTAACATATAAACACGTGGTTAAAGTGAAGGGAATATAAGCTATTTTTAGCAAATTACGTAGGTGTTTTAGGGAAAAGTCTGGCGCTAACAAGTCGCTCAGTCATGATTATCTGTGGGTGCCTGGAAGCGATTTAAGTATTATTTTAACAAAATAACGGAAATAAAACGAAACTGGAGTTTAAGCAAAGTGATTTTGGAATATATTAGTATTGTACGAAGATTTTAAAATATATATTATTAGAATTTAAAGTAAAATTAAGTGAGATTATTAAATATATATCCTACGACCTTTGTGTACTAAACATTTATCAGCCACATTACATAAAATAATTTTATTATAAGGAAACAACAAGTAAACTAAAAGAAGCGAGTTGGTCAACCAGTTTGAACAACGGTTCGTGTTTTGAGTGTGTGTATATACTTCGAAAGTGACCAGATTTCCTTGATAGTCCAATTTTAAATTGTTTGACCCAATTAAAAAAACATCCTGGATTTTCCCCTATTCAGAATAAACTGTCCCAAATTATCTCGTATTTTGAATTTTAAATAAATAGTTAATTTTCAAAAAGAGATAAATTTGATTTAATTTTTTTTAATTAACTTCTGATGAATTTCTTCTTCCCATTTTTTACCGTATAGAAAATATAGTCACCCTGCTTTATTAATTCTCATATCGAGTATTCTCAATTTCATCCGTAGGTTTGTGCTGTCATTCGTGTCTCTGGTAAAGTGACCAAACGTCTCGGGCTTCGACTTACTGCCCCGACCTGACACCCTCCCTCCAAAATCGAGAATGTCCGGTGGTATTAAAAAATACTAATGTTATTAATAAAAAAAATATTGTCTCTTTAATGCTTCTGAGGTGTACAGAGAAAAAAAGGAGTGGAGGCAGGGTTGATAAAACTAAGATATCATTTGATCTGAAGACATTGTCAGTATGTTCACAATACGTTGGTTGCTAGTAGAGTTTCCAATCTCTACTTATAAAAGGAAGTGTTTGTTTGTGTATGTGAGATGTCCAGACGAATCTACCGCACTTACAGCTATGAAATTCGGAACACTGGTAGTTGTATTGGTGACTCAACGCTCCTCGAAACCCGAATATTAAAATTTAATCTAGAAAAGTTTTTATTTAATATTTTATGTTGTTTGGGTTTTTTCGCACGTTTTTTGTCGATCCATTAGAAATAATGATCATAGAAAAACAATCGATGCATTTTTGGTCGATCCATTAAAAATAATGATCGTAGAAAAACAATCGTGCACCATCGGGTAGAACAAACAATTATCGTTTTAATGAAGTTTGTTTTGAACGTCTAACGTAATTTACTGAATTTTGAGAAATTTTTTTTAAATAGTCGGTTTTCCCTAAATATTTAAAGAATTAAAACATATATTCCTACATCCGACGTTCTAATTTCGTAATCGCTTTCAAATTTTTTGAGGTAATAACTGGAACATATCTCCCTGATTTTAAAAAATAACGGTTAAAATAACTTCTTTCTTTCATTTTTAATTAATTCTTTTCCGTGTTGAGCTGAAAGCTTTTCCTTGCAAAACGGAGCAATAGAGTTGAATGTTTCCACCAAGGACACGGTTTTGCTAATAGCATTGGAGGAGGGGGAAGGGTTGATGAAGGGAAGGTACTGTCAATATGCGATCCAGAGAGAAATCCGAATATTATTCGAATTATTACTCACTATCTAATTGAATTATTACTCAATATATATATATAAAAGCAGGTTAGGCAAAGTTTTTTTTTTCTTTGTGCACATCTGTGTGTTAAGTTCTGATCAATTTACCCTTCTACTTCAAGCTCATGATAGACTATTATTTAATCTCGGTGGAATACGTTTTGATTTATGTATTTGATTTGTTTGTTTTACACTTATTGATAGTTGAGCATACTAGAACACATGTTAATGTTGCTCTCAAGTTTCTGCGTGTTCGTTCAGTAAAAATTCACAAACGAAACTGAAAAAAAATGAAATATGACTTCAAGGAACTATTTACATTATGTGGCTTCAAAGTTTAAAACTGAAGCTGAAAATTTCATCTCTTTTTTCATTCTCCGATTCATTTTGGATGTATTTCAATACCATAGAAATTATCTTTATCTTTCGAAGCGTATTGATCCATTTGGAGTCATTTAAAATTTCATTCGGTTTTCACTTTTCAACATTTTACCTGGTTTATAGGAGTCATTCTTATAAATCCTAAAATTATTTTTTTCTCCAAAAAATAACGGTTTATTTGGTACTGTAACTTCAATTTGAAATCATTTCGTTGGATGGCTTTAATTCAAAATATCTAATGTCACTTACAAACTATTTTAAACAGGATCCAAAGATTTTATTACGTCAGACTTACTGAATTATTACTCCTTTTTAGCGGGCGAACCAGCTGGTTGTTCCGATAATCGTGAAAATTGTTTTTACTCAGTTTAAATTCTAATAGCATCATTTGCAACAAACTTTATAATTTAATTGCCGTTTTTTTAAACTTATCTTTATTTCATATCATTGTCGCTAAGAAAAATAAGCGAACAAAATCAATAATATGTTCATTTTATTTTGTTTCTATTTGGTTTTCAAAACTTTATTTTGTGTCATTGTGAGCCTTTTCTTATTTTGTTGAAGTCATGATGCCACAGGCAACTCTGTGCGAGTACTGCTAGAGTCTAATAAAAGGAGATATGATGTTTTACGATAATAGTTTTTTTAAAAAAAGTCAGCAATTACTTTTTTAAAAGCAAGATCTGATGTTTCTGCAATGAACTTAATATTAACATTTTTTTGCGTCGGTCACGTAGAAGTACGTCTTTCTGTAGTACGTATAGTTCCAGATGCAGCTCAAAATGTGCACTGGCGTAGCAAGGGTAACCGGCACCGGAGACCTAGAATTTGATTTTCGTATCTCCCATTTCATTCACTGGATTCTGGCTTTAAAAATAAAAATACATTGAAAGTATTGCCTTCGCTGCGCCCCCAAGTTCGTTTGAATGCTGTTAAACGTAGTTCAACTTACTTCGTAACCCGAAATCTTTGCGGCCGCGTTTGAAATATCGTATGTTGCCAAACCTTTTTCTATGGCAGTTAATCCGTAGTCTTAGTCGAGCTTCAAACCCTTTCAACTCGGTTTTAGACTGCAAATTTGTAACTCGTATGGTACGCAGAAATACAAAGTAATCCAACAGTCTGTTGTTTTATTCCTTAATAATTATTATTAACAGGAGACAGAAACGTTTTATGTACCAGGTTTCTCTACAATTACCTTTTAATGTCTTCTCGATAAAGTGGAATACAATCTGCACTGTACTCAAAAACTATTATTAACTTATAACTTAAATTATATCAACTAATGTCAACTATCATGCAATATATCTCCTATGAACTGTTTTCTATTGCCACAATAATCTAAAATTTGCTTTTCATACACATATTTTTTCACAACTATATTACAAATGAAGTTGTTTGTTTACTGCAAATCGAAGTATAAAATTAAAATTCATAAATAATATAAACAATTTACTTAAAAGATAATAAATTGAGTGTGAGATTGTCAGGAAGTTTTCGAAAATATTTTTTCGAATAAAAAAAAATGCTTTGTTAAAGAAAAAATTACTCCCTTCCTATTTGCAAGGAAACTAAATAGTTTGGGGATTCTGAAATAACTCACTTCAGGAAATGGCATAAGAACTTAAACTGTTCACCCGAAAACACTTTTAGGACGAACAAATAAACTGACCCCCTTCGAAAAAATAAAAACCACATTCAGAAATCTATTTCAATCCATAAAACTTAGTGACCGATTCTACATTGCTCACAAAACCGTAAACTTTTAAGACGGGGCTGACATTTTTTTTCTTTCCTCTCTTCCAAGTGTCATCGATACTGAAAAAAGAAAAAGATAAAAGTTAGCTGAGACGAAACCGATCCTTCGTTGTGGGCGGTAGTTGGGAAGATGGTCTCGCCAGTTGAGTAATTTCTCAGATTACTGAAAAGCGGTAGCTCGGCAAAGAGGTCAAAAGATTTATTGAACGTTGATGGAATAGTATTGTAGAAAGGGCTTATAAGCCGGTTGAGAACCCAACTATCTTCTTCACTTACTCAAAGCTTGAGGTAAAAACAGTTAATCTTCGTTTGAAGTGGTGTGGATGAAGACAAACTGGAGCAGTCGCAGAAGTACCAACCTGAAGAACAGTTCTATGATTATCAATGGCCACTTAAATTGCTGATATCAGACAGGGATTTCGGTGCTGGGATTTTCTGCTCTTTTAAAGTGGCGTGGAAGTGGGTTCTGGTTTTTATGATGATAGTGAATTTTTTCATTAGTTAGAGTTATTGGTTACGCTTGTCTAATTTATTATAAAGTAATTAATAATGATGTGATAGGATAAGTCGATGCTGGTCCGTTTATTTCGATGCTTGGATGTTCAAATAAATTATATGTGACATGTATTAATTTGTACTGAACTTGATATCTTATATACTAACGTTTCTACGAACTATTTCATTGAGTTTAAAAAGTTCTTAAGATCGAAAAAACGTGGCGGAAAAGAGGGTAGGGGGAGGGGACTCGAACTTTTATTAGACATTTTTTTTTAAATGTGTGAACCATGATTGGATCTTGTGTAATTTCTAGGACGAATCATATTTTCCATCTATGTAGATGTATTTCACGGTATTAATTTGTGGCAATTTGATGTGAAATATGTTTTTAATTTGTGGTAATATAATATACTTATTCTCTGAAAAAGTACGTAATATGTAGAATGTTTTATCTGATAATAAGGAAAAAAGTTTCAATTTTTTGTTTGTTTTTTGTTCGCCTTTCATATTAGATAACTAAATTTTTAATAGAAAAATCTAAAAAAGCAATTTTTAATCTAAAACTGTCACACGAGTATAAATAATACAATATTTGAACTATAATCGGTGACAACTCAAGTTTACAGTTCGTAGAATGCTACCTGATGTATCACTACGCTCCGTTAACTAATCCTGTGTATGACCCTAATGTATTTTAAAATAATTGATAGATTTTAAGGTAACTTAGTTTTAAACACCTGTAACCAACATTCTTTACGGTTCGGTTGCTGAAATGGCATCAGGCACGGGGGCATGGGGCGGCGTTCTGTAACCAACATTCTATGTATTAAAACTTTATAATGAAAAAGGAAATTGTTCAATATCATTTAGCTCTTTCTACAATCATAAGACGCGTAGAAACATTATTGCGTCATTTACTCGTAATGACTCATTCGTATCTTTCTGCATACTGTCAACATGGGATGTTGGGGCCGCTTTGGCCTAGTTGTAAGATCTCGGGACCAGGAACGGAGCGCTCCTTGTTCGAAACCCAATTCCATCTGAGATCCGTCGTGTATGGGGGCCTGGTGAACGCTAAATCTTATGTCGAGGGTCAAATGTTCTACTGCGTAATAAGTTCGGAGAGTGAGATGGTGGCCCAGGTATCATCCTCTCCATCTGATGACGATTTAAAATTACAAGGTCCGTCTCAAAATGACCCTCTTGTTACTCCGAAGCGGGGGGCGAATATAAAAGAACATGAGTTGTCATTGAATACTGATATGTTCTTAATGTTGTTGTGAAATGTTCTTACAATCGTATTACGCATAAAAGTTTTTGAATTAAAACACGAGATCTTTACGTATGCACGTTTAGGGTGACATATGCAATTTCTGGCGAGATTTTTATGTATGCAGTTTTAAGGCGACATGTGAGATTTATCCCTCCAATGGAAAACTGTTCACTTTTAACTTTTTAAAATAACCCGATGAATGCATTATTTATGGGATATTTCATAAGTATAGATAATTACATCACATTCGATTATCTTTATTATCTAAGGATATATTCATTAAATTCATAATTTTTTTCGCATTTTTCTCAATGGCTTCACATTCCTTCGAAGCATGTACCGGTTATCCTTGATATGAGCTGCTGAAAACATGTGGATGGAAATATTATACGACATACCTAATTTTACACGCACACTTACAAAGCTCATTTCATACTTCATCTCCATAACCAGCAACGTCTAATGAAGTAATAAATCAGATAGACAACATCTAAATAACGATCCTGTTTGAGAAAGTGGAAAATAATCAAGTCAATATATATCGACTGATCGAAAAATTAACCAATGAAAGAAAGAAAGAGGAAGGTGAAATGAGATTATGCAACAAAAAAAGTGAAAAATAATCCACCTAACATGCTTTGCAGGCGTGATATTGCAAATCTAATTAGCGAGATATCGGCGATCATCCAATCCTACCATCGTGAAGTCACCTCTTCCAAGAAATATGACACCACCATAGGACCGGACCAACGTGGCTTCAGAGATATCTTCCCTGACTTCAGGTTAATAGCTATTACTTTGAGAGATACTGGAATTCATTTATCTTTGGCGACTTGACTTCTCAGCGAGCCATCATTTTGCGGAGGATTATTCTTTCGGTAAGATCAAATCCATCAGCACGTTTCGGTCTCACGGTTGCGATGAAATTCTACATCGTAATTAACTAAATTGCTGCTTCCTCACAATAACTGTATATCAATTTTTATTAATGATGTACATTTAGGAAGGATAGACACATTTGGCACACCTTGAGAGAGGTAAGCGTTCCTGTGTGAACGATCATCTCGCCAAATAGATAAGAATGATGGCTATAGTAAATGGATATCGGCAGGCAAGAAAATAATGTGCTTGTTAAAAAGTCAGCACTCTACTAAAGAGTTCTTTCATCTTAAGTGTGTTATGGAAAGAATAGATACTGAATTTTTTTTCTTCTATTATTGGCATTTTTTTTAATACGCGGAATGCATTTGAACAGAAAAAACTCTTGATGGAACTAACCAGTATCCCACAATTTTACCACTAATTTTAAAATTATCAAATTTTCTTTGTGGTTCATAACGCGTTAAACTGAGTAAATACAACTAATGCAATTATTTATGTCAATTTTTTTTATTTTGAATGGAAAATTTCAGACTGATATAATGAAGTTGCCATGTCACAATCGCAAGGCAAAAGTAACTCCATATGCCATCTAACTGCATGTTGTATTACGCTGAGCTGTGACGTCACTTCTTTTTTTTTTTTTCTTCCTGCAAGATGCGCAATGGATTTAAAAATTAAATTGGCAAGATGAGTTTGATATTTATCGTGTGAGCATGAATTGAAACCTTTATACCTTTTTTATTTGGTTAACTGCTGAAAATTGCAGTGAGGAATAGAAAGATATATAAGGCATGATAAAAAAGGAATATTTTAAAATTTGCTTCTAAAATCAGAAACTCAAGTTGACACAGTTTATCTGTGTCACGAACATTAATATTCCTAAGTACTTTGATATTTTGATTTTGTTGCGAAGTAAAAGGATTAAAGAATTTTGACCTCAGCGTCTGTAAGTGTAAGCTGCCTTAAGATATTTATACCGATTGGCTTAAACAGAATTTTAGATTTTGTAAGTCCTTAGGTCTGCTAGTAGGCAAATGGAATGCCCTGGGAAAAGTATCTTGGTTCTATACTTAAAAGACACTCTAAAATTCTTTATTATAAGTATTGATGCTATAATTCCTAATTCAGATTGGGAGCTCTTAGACAAAAAATTGCGTTTGTTACAAGACTGTTTAGCACTTTTATCAATATGTGCAAAATTATGTTGTTTTATTATTTGTTAAAGTAAATACAAACCCTACGGCTGTACAATTATTAATTTTTGCTGCCAAAGACAGCGTACCATAGCACTTTTTAATTTTATTGAATTAGTTTTGGAAACATTAATTTTTTTCCTATAAAACAATTTGGCTTGAACAAAATTTGTTTCAGTTAGGGTGGCACTTTTAAGCGGCTGACAACTGTAATTGAATGGAATTTGTTCTCATTTGGCGGGGGCGAGGAAAGTACAAATTATTACAGATGAAAGCAATTTTTCTTATGACTTGTGTCCTAGCAGCCATGACAAGGAGCGGAAAACTAATACTTTTCCCTGATCGATACTTATTCTTACTATGTCACTGGCAGTTAGTCATATATTTAATGACAACTCGCACTTACGTTTGCCATGTGACTGTGATGTCACATAAATTGACTCCACGCAGCGAAATAAGCCCCGACGACAAAAGGCGGTGGAAATATTCCAGTTCATCCTCATCTTCATCAAGCCCGACAGAACTAGCAAAAATCCCCTTAGGGATCGCACACCCGGAAAGGAATATCAAAATCCTTTTCTTATCTCGCATAGTTGCTTTTTATCTAAAGATGCTCGTGAGTCGTAGAAAACAGTCATTCTGTCTGGCGAACGGCGGATTCACGCACGATAAACATGGACACCCAAATGCCTTAAAAACTTCAAAAGAACATCCACATCATTCGTCGGTGCTATCATTTTAATCGTTCTATTTTTGCCTCCAATGATCCCTAGAAAAGCATTATTGTGTTTGAACAAGATAAAAAGGCCCGTCTGGCACCATGGAGTTCTAAGTTTATGGCGCTTCCTCGAGTAAACTGTTCTTAACATTCCCTTCTGCATGAAAACAGGCCGTTTGTTTCTACAGGAATAGCATTTTTCCCAATCCACACTTCCTGGAACTTTTGTGAGAATATTTAGAAGAGAATAACCTTCCTATCTTCTTGCCGTTTCTTGTACCAGAAAGTAGAGCGCTAGGAATTGAGCGTATTGAATGATGCGGGATTGAAAGAGTTACTTAGTTTCCTTGATAGAAGAATGAGCAATGGAAAGGTTTTCTATAGCACTGATAAAAGACACTGAACATCATAAAAGAAATTTGTCATGGAAACGCAACAACTTTATTTTCTTTTTTACCTTTTCTTTCCTATACGAAATACACAAAGAGAAAGAATTGTAGTCTTCAAAAAATTTGACCTCGAAATTTTGATGAATCTCTACATTTTAGACTTCCCTGAATCCAAAAATGGTCTTTCAATGAACACAATAAGTCAAAAACGATAGATTTAAAAGAATAAATTCTGTTAGTCTTAATTAGTCTTAACACCAAAATTGTAGACCTGTATCAAATTTTGAAGGAAATCCGCCCGCGGGAAGTCTATTTGTCTGTCCGTTTTTATCTAACTAAAATAACAAGTCAATTCTTTAATGTTTGAATGACTTACATCTATTTTCATTAGTGCATTTTTTCCATTCTTAATCTAATATTCAATTATATGAATCAAACTAATACCCTATCATTTATTAAATTGGCGAAGACAAGTTTTAAACTATTTTCCACTCGCGATCCCTTTTTCGGTGAAAAAACTTTTTTGGCGACTCCAAAGGTGGAAAATGAATTAGAAAACGAAGCGTTGGTTAATGATAACTAAAAGGAAATTCAATTAAAAATTATTTAGAAAATTTTACTAAAATCTTTACATTCGAAAATTTTTTTCTTAACTAATTTTTCTTTATTAATCGTCGATATAAATCCAAACTATCGAATTCTCTATATAATTCTGTAGTTTATTCGATAGTTTGCATTTGTATCGATGAAGAGTGAAAGGAAAAGGCCCTGTGAGAAGTTTCGAGACGCTAATTCTTTTCTGCGGGATCCATAGTTTAAGGAGCCCTGGGCTAAAGGAACTCCTTTTGTTTCGCCGAAGGTCAACGGGTTCCAAACTAACCAAAAATAAAAATTTGATGATCTGCTTTCAAGCAGACTGGGGGAAACCATTCGGTGGTTCTTTTGATCTCTTTAGTTTACATCGTAGATAAGTTTTTTTTTTTTGAGAAAACCTCTATAAAGGTATTTCCTTCCTGTATGCTGTTGGAAAGAAGATTCATCTTATCAATGGGCACTCTTCCGTAGGTAAACATTATTCTCTCTCTTTCAATGTGGTTGTGCTCTAGACAAAGGACTTTTCTGTAGTGGCCAGTTTCCTTTCATTGATTTTTCCCCTTCCGTTCTGTCAGATTTTATTTGTAATGACACAAGTAACTAAGAAATAAAAATTATTCTACAGTAAAACTTCGATTAACCGTCATTCGTTTAACCGGCAGTTTCTGTTATCCTTTCTCGTCTAAAAAAATCTAATCCGTCATTTGTGTACATTTCTACCAGGACCGGATTAAGCCCTGTAGGGCCCCATAGGCAATGATAGTTTTGGAGGCCCCTTGTTGCCTAACCAACTTCCAAAACCGGATATTTTTGTTGATTTTAATTTATTCTGTATATAAGCAGTTTTAAGTAGTAAATTTTGGAAACATAACAAAACATCTGATTGCGAGTCACTTTCAAGAGAGTTGGTTTCAGTAACTCTCATATAAAAAAAATTAAAATTTTAAACAAAGTAGTAAACAAATTATGAAACTTTTTCTACAAAACTAAATACTATTTAATTATAGTATCAGAGATTTTTTAAATAATAAAGAAACATATTTTTAAGAATTATAAAACAATATTAGAAGTAGCAGAAGTTAATTGATTAGGAATGTTGTTAGAATAATATTCCGAAATTTAAACGATACTTGATGCTAATTTGAATAAATTCGAAGGCACAGTCTCTGTAAGTTAAATGAAAGTAAAAAATTAAATTACTCTGAAAATACCGCTAAAAAAATCCTGAGGTCTCGGGGCCCCCTAAAGTTGCGGGGCCCATAGGCAGTTCTTATTTTGCCTAATTAATAATCCGGGCCTGACTACTATTATTATATTAAGGTTTATATTGGTCATTTTTCAAAACTAAATACAATGTGTATGTATTATTCACTTTTAAAGGCTTTTATTTCCATTTTCGTTCCAAATCAACAGTGAAATCACTTTACTATACGCATGTATTAAGAAATTTCTGTAATCCGTCTATTCGGTTATCCGTCACAGCCCTGGTCCGGACGGTGACGGTTAATAGAGGTTTTACTGTATTTGTTTTTAACTTAGTTTCTATCTATTCAGAATTAACTTTAATCACCAATCATGTTTTGTTTGATTATACGCAATAAAAGTTCGGTTACTCAATTAGTACGCCATTAATGACTTTCGTTCTGATAATAAGTTCAAAGCTTCAATTGCTTTGATGAATTAGCAATTAAACATGTTCAACTGATAGATACTCACCTTTTGAATAATTAAATAATTGTAAAGCACTTGTTAGCCACTTTATAAATTTAATGAACCGAATCGTAACTACTTCTGATCTTCTAAAGCTCTACAAAAATAAAAATAAAAACAAAAACTTTTTAAAAATTCTTTCAGTGATTCAAATGGATAACAAGAATGATAAAGGAAAAACTTTGCCACTTTTAGTTATCAGTTTAATCTGAATCGATGTAATGGATTGAAATTTTACAATACTGCTTGTCTTTTCGAACTAAAAAGATTTATTATAGTGATCTCAATGACGTCAAAAAGAGATTTTGACAGATCCCACTCTTGTAGTTTCACGATTCTTTGAGTGCAGAAAGTTTAATAAACTTCTTTAAGAACTACTTAAACTTTCTTACTTAATTTAAATAAGGGTCTTTGTTCGAATGGAATGCTTTCCCGGATGACAGTGTATGTGTCAAAAAAAAAAAATGTTGTGAAGTCGAAAACGGTGGAAGTGTGCTGTAAAAATAAGTAAATAAAATAATTAAAATTTGTATTTAAAAAAATAAGCAATTTTTTGTTGATTATAATAACTTGATACAAATGATGACTCTAGCATTGAAGAACGTGATCACGTTGTCCATAAGAAAATAGCTGAAGCCGAATAATTGTCGAGACTGAAGAATAATAATGTGCGCTAAAAACTATTGAGAGAAGTTGTGGAGGAAGGTTGATCAGTGGCGTAGCGACCGGAGGGCAAGGGGGGGGGGTATAGATGCCCCGGGCGCCAGTTTAAAGGGGCGCCATGCAGCCACAACCTACTGCATGCAGGCCACTTTTAATTAGACACATGATGAGGGGGAGTAAAAATAATACAATACTCGTGGCACCATTTACGTTTGTTAACCATTGCTGAAGATTGGGATTTTAAATAAAATCATATTCTCTATGCACCATTTACTTTCGGAACGCCACTGCCATGGTAACAAAACGTTAATGCGTTTATTTATTATGCTTTTTACAGGCAAATACGATGAGGGGATCCCCTCGTGCGCACACCTCAACTATAGAGATAGACGACGTAAATGTGCCGTCAGTTTATTTAATGTATATGTTATTTAATGCATGGATGCGTTTAAAAAACAGTATTTTATAGGATCTTTTCAAAATAATACTGGAATTTGTAAATATTTTATTGTAATTTCTTCTATGTTTGCGCCCTAGGCCATGGCCTAGGTTGGCCCTTAGGGAAATCCGGCCCTGAGTAAAATGTCAGCCTCTTTCCAGATGAATATTGTAAATGAAACTGGCGTTTGTTCAAATATGTCGTGACAGAATCCTGGGTTTATGATCGTGATCGTTCTTTTCAGTTGTTCCAGACTACAGGCTAGTGATTTATGCCGACCTACTGATTGTTGCTCATTAGGTTTGCAGAAAGAATGTTGAAGATTTATCATTCTTTTCGTTCAATAGCGGCTAAAAATTACGAGATTCATAAATGCGTTTTCTGAAGATGATATTAATCTAACAAATCGTATAAAAAAATAAGAGTAGGTTGTCTAGAATTTTTCTAGTTTTATTTAATTTCATACATTGTGCAAGGTTTTTCAGTTCTATTTTTATATCACTTATTTGGCACATTTTTGATAATGAGCACTATATATCAAACCAGAAAGTAACCATATGAGATCAAGGGACTAAAAGTGGTTTGGTGTTAAGATATATTTAGTCAAATTAAAAAATCTTCGAACTTCGTAAAAAAAAAAAAACTTTGTGCAAAAAGGATCGTCAAAAGTTCAAAAAGCCTTGGTATAGGCGATACAGCATTCCAAATTTCAACTGATTGCCATTGGAAATTAGATGGTATATTTTTGTAAAAATTCTAATGACTTAAATGATAATTTCAAACTCTGGAACTGTGATATAACAAAAAAATCTGTATTATTCTGTCATTTAATTAATCTAAATTGTCTGAAAATAATTTAATATAGTCAGACCTACGGGATGCTATGTGGGAAGATTTCAAATTTTTGGCAAAATTGTTTTAAATAATGTACGAAAAAAAATCTAGTCTTTTTCTACAGGAGTTAACAATGCTGCTAACGCAAAGTAATTAATATGTTTATAGTTATAAATCTTATTTAATCAGTAGGAAATTTCACCCCCTCCCCCCCAAAAAAGAGAGAATATTCGCAAATGCGTGAAAAAATATTCTCGTAAAAAATTAAATGGGTTTTGAAAGTAAATAGATTTTTGACCCTTTTATTTACATTCAAAATAATGCTTGTGCTTCATAAATGGTTTATCAAGACGATAAAAAGCATTGGGTCATTATCAATTGCGGTCATTTCCGCTGAACTTGCGTAAAATGCCGGAAAGATGTCGCCATTACGACTTTGACCTGATCCGTTTTGAATATAAATAACATATGATTCTATTTAAAAGGAGAATTCTCTGTTTATAGAAGAAAACCGTGGAATTCTATAATAGACCCTTTTTGTAAGCGAAGTATTGTTATAGGGCTTTGTCGTGTTCTTAGTACTGAGCTTTTGTTATTTTATCGAAAATTTTTGTTTGAACATAACTCTGTCAGACGTGGAACATTTATTCTTAAGTACTGCTTCTGTGAACAGGATTTTCGTAAAAGCAGAGCCATATATTTTAAAAATATATGTGAGAAAAAGGAAGAACGTGGAACACTTGTTTTATAAAATTCTAAAGTTCATCTGCTAGTAGTGCTTGTTTAACGTTTTCCCTCAATACCTTCAGAGCATATTATCGCACAAAAACTATTTTTACACCACTTTAAAATTTAAAAAATTAGCTTCTCAGTGATACCAATTTTATTATCGCAAAAAGTTTTTGATTAATTTTAACATATTTTCCAAAATTAGTTTAAATAAAATTTTATTCTTTTCCTTCGTATAATCGCGTGCAACAAAATAACAAGACTAAATAATTAATGTTAATATTTAAATAGCTCTCAAGCAACTAAGCAAAAATAAATATTAGATTTTTCAGTTCATTTCTAATTAATGATTTAACATATTTCAAAACATTAAATGCTTTTTTTAACATAATAATATTTTTAGGCTGTCATTCTTTCTGCAAATTGCATGATGTAAAAATCATTACGCACAGAATTCAACGGTTGATGCAATCAAGCCAGACAAAGGCAAGACGGACCAATCAAGCATATGACATTATCATGCTACGATGCCTCGGATTAGAGGTTCGAATCCCCTTGATTTTTTTTTAAATAAAAGCATTCTAAAAAGAAATACAAATTTATGATTCTGAACATGTATATTTCGTTTCCAGATGTAAATCACATGTAGCAATTGAACTGTTTGCGAAAAGTTTTGAGTGATTTTCAAAAAGATTTAGATTCCTTTTTTTGGAAATCAGTGAGTGTAAATCGACTCAAAATAAAAACAAATTGATTAAGCACTTCGAGTTTCCGACATTTTGATGTGGAAAGAACTTACAATTCCTATTAAATTTGTTTCTTTTCATTGCGTTTCAGACTAATTCTATTTCTTAGAACTCATGAAATTTCAGTCTTAACAAAATTAAATCGATTTATTACAGATGATTTAATCTAGCAATTTTTAAATTTAATCTTTATGCTTACGATTTTAAGTTATCGCTTTTTATTACTATTTTAAATTATTGCTCTTTTTATTGAATTTAAAGTATTAAAATATTTTTCTGATATATTATAAATAAACATACAGCTTAAACTAAACATTTTATGAAGGCTTTTAGCTTGTCCTAATCTTTCTCATCCTATTCAATTAACCAAATATTTCCACTTTTATAAGATAAAGAAAACCCAAAGCTATCAATCTTAATAATTAGTATATATAACTAATACTTTTTAGAAGTTTTAGTTATATATTTAATACTAGACGAAAACAGCTAGCACATCAGTAACTAGAAGGAAGCAAGAAAAACTATAGGGATCCAAAGCTTCATAAAATAGTTATTTTCTTCCTCGAAAAGCTCTAAGTGGACACTTGAACGGGAAAGAGCGAAAGTAAAACTAGTTTCCCGCCAAGAACAAGCTGTCCTTTCTACTCCCCACACCGTCGACCTTACACTTGTTGCTCTTCTCCACTACTTCACAAGATGCTGAGTGTTGTGGAACGCTGAAACTTGCTCCGGTTCATTCACAGATCTCTTCTCCGTTTGGGTTCCATGCTTCTCAGCGGCTATGATTGCTCCAGTTCATTGTGTGTGGTCATTTGCCTTTCTAGTCAAGTAACCGCGTGCAGCGATAACCATAACCCTTAGTGCTGTTTTCGCTAGATTTCTCTTAATCGGAAAATCGTCTGCTTTTCAGAATTCATAACAAAAATTTTTGCATGGATGGTTTTTGGCTGTATAACGAAGTGATAACTGTAGAATTTCACGTTTTCATTTATACTTTTGTGAAGTAAAGCCATTTGTATTTGAAGTTTATTTACTGATAGACGGCAGCCGTTCAGATTTTTCAGAATTATTTTATAGATGAAATCTTTAAAGTCGAATCGTCCAAGGAGAGAAAATTTCGTGTGAAATCCGGGATTACTCGCTATCGCTGAATTTTTCGATCAAAAGAAACTTTCATTTTTTTCTTATATCAGAGAAGTTTTTTATTTACTGGTTGCTTTCAATGAGCATCTTAACTAAAATACTTTTGTTTTTCAAATATAGTGATTCTAAAAGGCATCTGATTTTCATTTAATTATCTTTCTTGGTATTTTTTTTCTGCGTAGAGATAATAAGAATTTAAATATCAAGATCTAGAAGAATGCCTGCAGATGATAAATCAGAAGGTCCATTTAAAACGTAAAATATTTCAGAATATTTCTTCTGAATCAATATTCGTTTTGATAAAAAAAAAAAAACTATTTCTCTTTGGGAAAAAGAAAGTTGATTCGAGTACTGTGAATTAAATTTATTATGTGTGCTTATTTTGTGAATGAATCTGGATGTACAACATATTGGAGCTAATAATTACAATAAAGCAATTATCGTCTGCGTTGGAACTTTTCTAAAGGACTAATTCTAAGCTATGACATTAGACCAACGATGGACGATCACTTTTGTGATCGTAACAATGTGTTTAACTGTATCTGGACGAATATCAAGGTGGAATGGACGAAGAAATAATAGAACATATTACGACAATCGTTATTATTGGTTGTTGGATTATGACTCTGATCCCTTTGATCCTGGTAAGTTTATTCTTCTTAACTATTTCAATGTTTATATTCTGTGTATTTCATGATTTCAATGTTGGTGATTTCTGAACATAACGGGATATTCAAATTACTTTCTCTCTAATATACTCAAAAAAAGTATAGGAGATTCAGGATTATCAGCAAGTCGGAAATGATAATAGATGTATAGCGGCGAATGAGTATTCTATAAATTTCTTGCTATGATTTGTCAGTTAAAAATACTGTGTGTAATTCAATTTCATTAACGCAGAGTAGTGCGTTTGTGCGTTTTGTTTGTTCCTTGACTCAACCGAAAGAATATTTCCTAAATTGAAAGAAATCTGAAAAAAATATTTTAAATTAATTAAATTGTATAGTTAATTAATTAACGAAGTTATAAAGTTGGAATTAATGTCATTAGTCCATATTTTTAATTATGAAAGTTTCGAGCTGTATATATAAAGCTGATGAATGACTTTAAATGCAAAATTATTTAAAGGCATTTTATTTTATTACAAACCAGCTATATTTTTATGTTTTAATCTTATGTTAACGTTATCGTATGATGGAAGTGTTTGCAGTGCTGCAAATTTGTTAAGAGTGCGAAAGTGTTATAAATTGAAGTAGCTGGTGGTTTGTATTGTTTAATCTGGCAACTTCTGGCACTCAACTTATTCTTTACCCTGAAAACCTGGAAATAAAATTTAAATTTAAATACTTCTTTAAACATACCTGTACACACATACAATTTGTCTTTATTAAAAAAGTATGTCCTCATAAACTACCCGTTTTGAAAGCATAACAGTTGTGACTCTAGGCTGCATGCATCCTAGTTTATCAGGATTTTCTTAACATTTTCCGGCACTGATACCAATATAATGTTAACTACAGTTTGATTGTATATAGAGATATTTTATCAAAACATCCGATAAATATAAAAATACTCATTTCTATCTCTTTTCTTATTAGAAACAAGGAGTTTCTTTACTCTCTGAATTAAAAGAAAATGTTTTCCTATTTATTGTTCTTGTTTTGATTTCATTGATACTTGATTCTCTTAGTAGGCATTTACGGTGTGTTTTGAAAATAAATACAATTGTGGAAAACGATCAACCTAGCTCTTCAGATGAAATCTATGCCTGCAAGGAGGGAAACTATTTTCGATTTAAATTATGTTTAGTAAATATGATATCGTTCAATTCCTGTTCTAAGACGCGCTTCTTTACAGTCGGAACTATATATATATATATAAGATGTTTTACATTTACGCTGTGTTTTTGAAAAAATAAATACAATTGTGGAAAACGATTAGTCAAGCCCTTCAGATGAAATCTATGCCTCCAAGGAGGGAAACTATTTTCGATTGAAGTTATGTTTAGTAAACGTGATATGTTTCAATTCCTGCTCTAAGACGCTGATGTTATTCATAGTTTCTGTTAAGTGCATCAAATATAGACATTGTTTATAGATTTGTTTTTAAATTAGATTAGACAATCAAATATAGATTTTGTTTAGACAATTAGACATCAAATATAGATTTTGTTTAGACAATTAGACATCAAATATAGATTTTGTTTTTATGAACTCTATTGTGTGTATCAAACGGTTTTCATAAAGCTAGCATCTTTATTTGAACTATTCAAGAGAAACTTTTATTGAATGTGGAACTAAATAATAGAATTGATTGTTTGAATGAGATATCAACTCTCCTATTTTTTACAGTGCCGAGTCCTTGAAATAAATAATCAGAAACCTTATCGTTATTTAACGTAAAACACGAAAAGTTTATTTAAGCGATTAAAAAAGCCGTTCCCGAAAGATACCACTTAGTTGTTTTGGCACTTGTTGATTTTCAAGGGTGGTAGAAACTATGATAATGGTAGTACGTATATGCAGCTATAATTGCAGAAAGTGTATTTAATTGTTTATTTATAATTGGTATTTATTAGGACAGCAACTATTAATGTAAAATTAATCTTAAATGTTAAACTGTTTGTTTATTAAATATTGTATTTAAGATGATAGCAAAATTTGAAATATCTCCTTCTGGAAGTTTTTATATTTTGTAAGTCTATGCTAGCAGTAAATTCCCTCTAAAATGAGAATCCTGGGTAATTTTTATTTTTGGAGACGGATCCTGGGTCTTGTTGGAAATTTTTTCAACCTTAAGATAACGGTCTGGATTTGGCCCGTTCCTTTCTTGACATTTTACTCCTTTCTGAAAGTAAAAAGGATGGTTTGAATGCAGAAATAAACAAATTATGAAAAGTTGATTTAGATCTCATTTTGACAAGACAACTTTCGAAAATTACACAATGTTCTGAAGCTGTCAATTTAATCTAGAATCATTTTATATTATTCTATTTAAGTATAAATATTTTTTTCTAGTTCTCCGATCGCTTCTTGCCATAAACATAAAAAGTGGCTGAACCGGTCCGATTCAAATATATAGCAGGTTTCTAGCCCTGAATGAAAGACCCTTAGAAAGACTGAATATGTTTCTTGAATTATTCTTATGTATTATTTTACTTGAAACATTATTGTTCAAATAGAGTTTTTGACAGGTTAAATTGTAAAGTATAGAATTTGTATTTTTCAATTTCTGTAACATGTGAAAGAAATATAACTGTAACTCGCAGATCAGGAATTGTGAAATTAGTAAAAGATGAAATAAAACAAAATGTATCATTATTGCGAAATTATTTTGTGAAAACTGGACTGGTACTTAAATAATTTGAAATTATGAAAATAATTGTTTCATCCACAAAATTCATTTTATGATGTAAGTACGTACACTGCTTTGAAAAAATCGATGGAAAAACCTACGCATTTCTCATGTAACATTCGTTTTTCCCACTTTCATTTAAAAAAAAAAATCCGAGATCGCATTCAATGATAAAAGATGGCAAGCAACTTTTTTTTTCTTTTCGTATTTATTGGGCAAATATAGGTTAAATTTGAAGTGGGAATTACCAAGGCCATTTTTTTTAGAATTCATTGTTTTAACGTAGTTGGACGACCTTCACATTCCTCAGCACCTGTGTTCACACTTGATGCAAATCTACCTCTCTAAACAAATCAATTTGCAATCTTTGCAGGTGTTCACATCTTTTTTTCTTTATTTAATTCTTTTTAGATTTTTATGTTTTGTTTTCGATGATGTTTATTAAAAATAAATTCATTAACTTTAATACTAACGTGCATATTGGTTTTTCGATGCCTGATAAAGAACTAAAACTAATGAACACTGTCAAGAAAATTGAAAAACCATGCCATTAACCCTTAGAGTCTGGAGATTCATAATAAAGTGTATCATTCAAACACCTGCAGCTGAGAGGCTTGTTCAATAAAAGAGAGAAAAATAGAATAAAAACAAAACAAGTTTGGCGGGAAAGGGGTAGAAGTCCACTTTTTCATTCACTTGTGCACACCTACAGAATGCAGATGATGTTCTATCAAAGAGTTTTATGAGTCATCTAATAGCGGTCGTTAGAAAAAAGAAAATAATGTTCTGTAGGAAATATTATTTTTTCTCTTGTCTGATCTTTCCTATTTTATCGGTGACCTCACATGACGAGATGATGTCGGGTGTCAGATCGGTGGCTTTTTCTTTGTTATTTTGTGTCATCAATGGCATCTCATTGATGACAAGGGGATTTTGACACTTGTCTTATTGTGAGAGTGTAGGACTTCCTTATTAATGCATATTGATAATAAAGCAAAAGGATGGTGTTATGTAATGAATGATTTATTCCTATTTAAATAAAGATGACATTCAACATTACAGCATTACATTGAAAAAAATCGGATGTATTGAGAGTACAATGATCACTCTCGTTCCTTTCTTTAAGTTCCCAACATTAGAGTTAAACAATTAACGTGATATATGCGTCCGTTTAAATATACAGTCGATTCCCGATAATCCGGACTAGATAGGACCGGACACTGTCCAGATTAAACGAAATTTTGCCTTAAAATGCATGTAATACAGATTTTAGATGGGTAGAACCAAGGTTACTTGAGAGTATAAGGTTAGGCTCACAGAGAGCGGATGAATTGATGACGTCGCATTGGGACGCACATCGCTTCGTCCCAGTGTTACGTAACGGAATAAATATCACATTTGAGAGCTTTTTCAGCAACCAAAAAACTTTTTATAAGTTTGACTTTTTATGAAACGTTGTTAAAGAATCACAAATTACGAAAGAATAAATATTTTAAGTGTTTAATCGAAAATTTTAATAAAATTCAGTGATCTTTCTGATATGATCTCCATGTCAGAAATAAAGAAATAATTACGACGTATGGTATATAATTTTTAAAAACAAATTTATCTGAGACACTGGATGAGTTTTTAAAAAACTGGAGAATTAAGATTAATTTTACTTGCAATCATAAATTATACATTCGTTAAAATAATAGTCTTTTAGTTACTTCATGTAGTAAAAAATGAAATCAAATATCTGTGAAAAATTCCTTAAAATTAACTTTTTAATTTTTGATAAATATGAGCAAAAATAACTTATTTTTTCAGAATTGCTTTCATTGCACAACTCGTAATTGAATTATATACATATATTTTGCATATATTATATATATATATAATATAAAATGTGAAAATGTGATATATATATATATATATAGTTTTTATCTTGTGTTTATAAGTTTGTTTTGATATATATATCACATTTTCACATCCAGTATAATAAACATATATTAAATAAAATCTCTCGAGCAATTCAATAATTAAATAATGAATATTTGCTCGCAATATTAGTAATAAACGGTTGTATCACATACAATATATATATATATATGAAATGCATTCGTTATTGTAGTCGTTAAATGATTAAACAGGCCGAGTTATTAACTAATTTCATTTAATTATGTGAGAGTGACGAAATGTACGTACATCATGCTTTAATTTTTAAGCCAAAAGTGAACAGAAGATCCCTGCTTTTTCCCAAGTAGGGATTTAACAGATAGATAGACATGTGATCAGAGTGAAGGGAATAATAGCTATTTTTACTATATTACGTAAATGTTTTAGGGAAAAGTCTGGAAAAGAATTCGCGATTTATGTTGGCGCGTGGAAGCAATTAGAATATTCTTTTAGCAATAAATATGTCAAAACGCGAGATTTAATATACCTCCAGAGCGGGAAATAGAACGAAACTGGAGTTTTAGAAAAGCGATTTAGGAATACATTAAGATTTTAAAATATATAATATTAGAATTTGAAATAAAATTAAGTGAGATTATTACATATATATATATATATATATATATATATAATCAACATCGTTTTTTTAATGTTTAGCTTACGAAAAAAGGAAATCTCGTGAAACCTCTCCTTAACAATCAAACATCCACCTCAGCTTTGAATCAAACGAGAAATATTCATAATAAAACTAAATTTTTCTGCCTTTTAATTTGGTATGTGAGGAGAAAAAAGAAACAAAACAAATAATAGCCAGACTCCAGATTAGATATAAATAAGCCCAAAAGATAATATTATTTATTTTCATTCATTGAAAACTCTTATTAGACAGAAAAAAAGCAAACAGTATTCTCAAAAATTGAATCGATAATTTGGAATTGCTGTAAAGTAGACAAAAAGAGAAGAACCATGATCCATTTTCATTAAAAATAAAAGTATTTCGCGGAATTTATAAGCAATAAAAAGCAGTCTTGTGATGTAAAATGAAGAAGATGCAAAAACGGACCATCAATCTGATATTTTTAACGTTTCTTACAGATGGAATAAATTTATTTCTTCAATTCAAAACCGCGCAGAATAGCGGAGAGTTTCGAAATCTGTCCCAATAAGACGTCATGCGCGGAAGGACCTACTGCACATCGCGTTTGTGGACCCTCCCTGGGGTAGAACTATAAAAATCAAAGTTTTTTTTTGCATAAATACTTACAACTTTTCCTACAGCTCACTTAACGCAGCTTAGTAGAAGGCAGTGGCGGCGACTGGGTGGCAAAATAATTTACAGACACTTGAAAGTACTATGGAGTATAGGGGGTAGACAACAAAATTTAAAAATTTATTTTTAAAATTAGTTAGCTTTCCCGGAAACTATTGTTTTTTCGTAAATTCTAGTTTCCGGCAGCTAAAATGAAATAAAAATTTAGTTTTTTCTGCAAAAAGTGTGTGTGTGTGGGGGGGGGGGGGCGGGGAACAATTAGAAAAATTTGTTTTTTTTGAATTCTTGACCGGATTAACCGGATGTCCGGACAAGCGGGGCCCGGATTAGCCGGACTCTACTGTACTTGCTGTTTTGATTATAAAATTTGAAAAAATTACATACTCAGTGCTAGTGCTTGGACTTTTGAAAACGCAAAATTGAAATAAAAGCAAAAAAAAGTTATTACATGAAATTGAATAATTGATGAATAACTTGAAATAAATTATATTTTAAGACATTGTATTATTTGTATCAATATTTTTGTAATAATTAAAATATCTAAGAATAAACCAAGAAAAAAGATTTTGGGTTGGCTGGAAACGAATGTGCTTTTATTTGTTAGGCTCAAAAAGCCTATAAATAAATCATTTTAAGGTCGGTGACTTAGCAAAACATTTACGATTATTTTGCTGTAATAACAAATTACAGCAAATTAAATTATTCGAAATATTATTTTCTACTTATTTTGTGTAATTTTTAAACTGAGAGCTTGAAATTTGGCTTAACTTTTTACATGCATTGGAAAAATTTATATCTTTGTTGCTACGATTAATTCTTTAAAGTTCCAAAGCTAAAATTTATACATTGATGATATTTTCTATTGAAATTAAAGACACGAATGCTGCAAAATTTATCATAAATTGTAGCTTTCTCGGAAAATTAAAAATGTGGAATGAATTTGGGAGGAATGAGGCTGTGCTCGCTAACTTGCGAAGTGGCTTCGAAGAAAATTTGGTTTTACTCTGTTCATTCTGAGTATCTCTATTGAAAGTGGCTCAAAAATCAGCTAAAAGAGAAATACAGTGGAACCTCGGGAATCCAAACACCAGGAATCCGAAATTTTGAATAATCCGAAGATCTTTTCTTAATTTTCTGAAACATTTTTATTAAAAAATGAAGGAAAATAACAATTAGGAATCAGAAACATCGCTAATGTTTTTTCCCTAACTTAAACATTTGAATTGGTATTTAAGAATGAATACCGCACCTTAAGTAGTAGAAACAAAATTGATTATCTTCTTTTGATATAAGGAATTAAACCTGCTTGACGATGAGAATCGCAGCTAGCTCTTTCCTCACTCTTTCACAGAGTTTCCAAAGTCAATACTCTACTGCATTTAGTCTATCAAGAGTGTACGAATTTTTCGGATAATCCAAATTTCCTGGAATCCAAACAGAGGTCAGCCCCAATTAGTTCGCATTTCTGAGGTTTTACTGTAATGTCGGTCGAGTTTAATCAGAATTACGGATTATTCGGAATAGTAGTATAAGGTCAAGATTAGAAATCCACGTTTCCTTTTTCATATTTATTCTGAATGTAATCTCTGTGTAGAAAAATTGGTATTTTTGTATTTTCAGAAAAATTCTGGATTTTAAAAGGCTCAGAAACGAACCGCATGCAGGTAGTTTTCAACTGGAACTAGGCAACAGAAAAAGAAGTTTTTGAATGTTTTAACTAATGAATAATTGTAATGAATTTGTGTAATGAATAATTTCCAGATTTAATGAATAATGCAACCAAGCAGGTTATCAGAACACAAAAGAGTCATGTGATCAATTGGAAAAAAAACTCTTTTTTTAATATGGCTGTTTGTGAGCGTAGAAAATATTAATATCAGAAATCATAGACTTGATTATATTAAAACATTGACCCTAAAATTTTTTTTATCTAATTTGAAAAGCCTTAAGGGATAGCATGCCGTCGGTATACAGTTAAAAGTGACCAAGACAAAAGAAAAATGAGTTAATGTGCTTTTTAAAAAAAATGTCATCTCTGCAACAGAAAAAGTGGTGCATATCGATATATGTACAGCATATATTAAATACTGACTACATATTTATATGCATGATTTTTCCTGTTACACATATGGCATTTTAAAACAACAAGAATGCATATTAACTCATTTTTTTTCTTTTTTTCGACTTGGTCATTTTTAGCTGTGCACTGACGATATATTAACTCCCCAAAAATATTAAATTAGCTGGAACAAATTTCGAGCTATCACGTGGAAACATTAATTTTGGTGGTTACGTACTTGGATTAAGCAGTTGATTTCCATTTTTTTCGCACCTCTCTGACAATTTAAACAAATAATCATAATATGAATTCTAATATCAAGTGGTGACCATCTAAATAATTGAATTAAAGCTGTTCCTGTAATCTATATTTTTTTTAACAATATCAAAGTGTCTTCAAGAAGTCGTCCAGTATTAATGTGTTCACTGATTAAAAAGTAAATTTATACATAGGTGAACACTTCTTGTTTAAGCAGATTTCTAAAAGGGTAAACTTTTATATTATGATGTTTTAATATTAATATTCGGTATGAAAATGTTTAAATACATATATCAGAAGCAGGATTTATGAAAGCAGATTTCTAGAAAGCAAATGACATAACTACAGGGATACCTCTGATTTCATCGATAATGCATTCGAAAACAATTAGTCCAGTCGAATTGTACTTCAACATGGAAAAAATTCATAACAGCAATTTTATTGCTTTAAGTTGTTGGGTCGGCCACACAAAACTTGGCGAAATCCGAAACTAACGAAAACCGAGGCAATTATTTCCATATGAATCAATGTAAATCCAATTAATTCGCTCTAGACACTCCAAAATACGCATCTAAAACACATTTTATAAAAAAATAAATATATTGTTTGATATTAAAAACTATAAAAAATGAATATAAAAGACTAATTTGAACAATAAAATAGCATTTAACATGACCTTTACACTTTTATACCTTTCTGAAGACTCTTTTTGGCGTGTGGAAGACGGCGAGGAGGGGTGAGAGAGGTGCAGACATGATTATTTGAAAGGAAGATTCTCCTCCTTAAGTAACAAGGCGCCTATCTGAGGGATGAACTTATCGTGGATGGGGATTTCCCGTACATGCAGCCAATTTCAGCTAACTTATATGTATCCCTCGCATTTTTCGATGATTTCCTTTTTCAAGTCGATCGTGTTCGGGCCTTTGGAGGGCTGCTGGCTTTGGAAACTTTCTTTGGTACTATGATGGAACTAAAAGGAAAGGATTAACTTAACGCGCTGAGTGATGCTCACACAACGAGAAATAACGCCACACTGAGGAGGAGAGCGCTTGTATGTTTTCGCAATATTATCAGCGAGGTCACGTGGGCACGCCGACGAAATGCGAGGCAAACCACGAAAACCGAGACAAATTTTTCGTAGAAAAAATCGACGGAAACTAAAACCGACGATAGCTGAAGGCAATGTAAACAGAGGCACTACTGTATTTAATTTCGGAAAGATTTTATAAAAGAATTCAATTTATTTTTATTAAGTTTTATTATCCGTTATTATTACACACAGAAATGTCAAATTAAATGAGAAATACAATTAGATTAGCTCTTTCCCACAAGCATCCGCATGTCTTGAACGCCGATATTCCGCTAACTTGAAAATTTTGCAGACCTTTGTTTGTTGCCCACGCAATATTCAAACAACCTAATGTGGGCACATGCCAATAAAACTGAAGTAAAATTTATTAAGTTATATATTTTTTTCTTTATTTCATTCATGTTAAAAAAAATTGCATCCAATGTCTTGATTTGTAATTATATGTGGAAACTTGGGTCATATCAGTCATCGATAGATTCGGAAATTTAAGTGAATAAAATATAAAAGATGCTATAGTCTTTGAGTTAGATGAGAAACCTCGTGTGAAATATTGTACTCAGTATAATCCATAAACATTTTGAATATTTTTTTTATATTTCAATGAAATTACATCTGAATTTTCAGCTCGTCCGGTATCTTTCATAAAGCATTAAAAATTGCCGACAGGGCTTCATCTAAACCAGTGGTGCGCAAACCGTGAGTCGGTAAATTCAAAGAAATTTATTTGACAATAAAAAAAATATAAAGTTTTTCTTCAAAAAACGCGTTCGCGACTCCAGAAGCGTCGAGAAAAAAATTTACACAAAGTGAGGGGGTCGTAAACGAAAATAGTTTGCGCATCCTTCTTTGGCCCGCCCGAATTGAAAATGTGGATTTTTGAATTTTTCATTTTGACATTTAAAATTGAACCTTGTGAGCTGAATCATTAATTACTGAAATTTTCTCTGTTGATAATCAAAATTATTAGCATAATACCAACAAAAATTCAAAATGGAGGAACTCGGTCATGCACTTTTTCAAGAGTCACACACAGTAAGAGTTTAAAAGAAGTCAGGATTTCTTTCTTTAAGGGGCAGGGTTGTGGCGATTTAAATAATTGATTAAAATCACGATTTAAATCAACTGATTTTTTTAAAAAAAATCACTGATTTAAATCACTTTATTTTAAATATCAAGTTAATCTGCTTTAATGAAATAAAATTGTTCATGTATCTTTAAATAGTGATTTTAAAATATTTTAAATGTATATTTAAAGAAAGAATATATAAATCATTAAAAAATATTTCAATGAATTGATGTAACTAGAGTACTTTTCATATCTTTATTTTTGAGAACACAAGCAATTAAGATTTTAAATAAAACTCTAATGAGCAACACAATAAAATGCAAAGTATGAGATGCTCCTTTTTTATAAAATAAATATTGTGAAAGGATCATGTTCACAAAGAAAGAACATAGTAAAATGCATCGAGTTTCATTTTAATATTGGAATAATCATAATAGTGTTGGGGGAAACAAAGTTTTTATATTGCAATAATGTTCAAATGCAAGATAATTAAGTAATACATACAAATGTTCCAAAAGAAATACAAACATCTACATAGCGCAATTTAAACTATGATATATAATTATAAAAGGCAAAGTTTGTGTGCACGATGTCCAGACAAAGCTATCACACTTATAGTCATGAAATTTGGCACACAGCTGATGGTGACTCAATGCATCTTGAAGCCTTAAAAATTTAATCTAGAAAATTTTTAATTAATGTTTTGTGTTGTTTTGGGTGATTTTTTGCTCTAATTTCTCAATAGCATGTTTTTGGATAATTGTACGAAAAAAATAGATACACCATCGGAAAGGGAAAACGATTTCTGTTCTAATGAAGTTTGTTTCTTACGTCTAACGTAATTTACTGAATTTTGAGAATTAATAAAATTGTCTTATATTTCAAAAGTATATTATTCTTTATATTTAGTTCACAAATATGTTTTAAATAGTTGTTATATGTTTTATATGTTTGAAATAATTTTTTTTAAATTTGTTTTTTTAAAAAGAAAGTAGAGCTTAATCACTGGTATGTTGTTATATATATATAATTCTATGACTGTAGGCCTCATTGTCTAATATACAACTGTTAAATATATATATATAGTTTTAAAAAAATCATTAAAATAAAAAAAATCTTGATTTAAATAAAAAAAATCCGATTTAAATCAAATAAATCGATTTTTTCGAAAAAAATAAAAAAAAAAAAATCAACAACCCTGGTAAGGGGCTTGGCAAAGTGTCTAAAAAATTTTGACCTCGTGACCCGAAAAATCCCGAAATGAAAGCGTAAAGAAAAACCAAACTCCAGAATTCAAGGAAATATAAAAACAAGCAAAAAGAACAAGAAAAAATACTTAGCTCCCATTGAATTGAATTGAATTTGTTTAGTTTGAATTTGTGTTGATTTGTTTTGTTTGAATCTAGGTTTTGAATTTTTGTTTGTATTCTTTCCATTGTTATTATGGTTGCTGCTGCATTCGTTCGTTACTAATACGATGATTGTGTTAAATTTTGTTAATTTTTGGGTTTTTACTGTGTTGTTATTACTTCGATTTATTTTAATTTCTTTTGATATTTTTTCATATTTCGTATTATTATCATGATAATCTCTCTTTAGTTTCTTTTGGTATCGTATCAAAAATTAATGTTTAAGATTAATATAATATTTCTAGCTAATGTCGAAAGTTTTGCGTAATGTATTGTTAAATTTATTTGTAAAATCTTTTTGCCTTATATAATCAAAAAACAAATTTATGGGTCGTACTTTTTAGAAAACTGTTTTATTATTTGGTAGTGTTATAGTGCTTAATTCTTTAAAGTACAAATTCCGTAAAAGACTTGAAAGCTTAGAAGAAAGAAGGGGTTGCCACTATTATTCAACATTTTATTTTATTCAACGTCTTCATATTTAAAAATAAAACTACCTTAATCTTGTAACCTTCAAAAATTCTATTTCTATATAACTTAATTTTGATGAAGAAGTGCAGTCCGCCCCCCCAAATCAACTGATATTCTGTAAGCTCTATATTCGTTTTCCGTTGCCATTAAACCTAAAGAGAATGTTTCAGTTTTTTTGAATTATAAAATGAATTGCTTTTGTCACGTTAACTGTTAAGCAATAAGAAAATTATAAACAAAAATTGATTTCCAGTGAAGTAGAAGTTATCGCTGATTTAATTTCATAAAAAATCACTAAAAATAATCTTCAGAACACTTTAAAATATCCAAGTTTAATGAGGATCAAAACCAGCAGAACAGCTTCAGGATATTTTTATAAGTAAGCGAAATTTAAGTATGCATGGAACTATTTTGTGAGAAATTTAAATTTTGATTTGTAATTCAAATTCATTTGAAAATGTGTATGCATCAATAGAAGTTCCCTAAATCGGTTTTTATTTATTATACGTGCATTGTACTCGAATTTTAGAAACCATTCTATTTTATTTTCTTTACTGTTCGGAACATTTCACCGTGCAGATTCACAAATTATATTTTTGATAAATACGATTTTATAAAATATACTTTCATTTAACAATTTTTAAATGAATTAAATTTTCATACTTCTACAAATATCACAATGGATATCCATTTCTGTTTATGAATTTAATAAAGCATTTCATTTGATTGTTGTCATTGTCTTTGCTTTTACTCATTCATTTGTAAGCGACTTTTCATCGATTACTGATCGTTTCAAAATGCCAAAACTAGCACTGTTCGGCGATTTTACTCCGGAAAGGGGTGACAGGCAATGAGTAAGGTGAGCGCATTTCCAGAGTTCTTTGTTAGGTCACGCGAAAATAATAATATAAAATGTAAACGTCCCCCTCCCCACCTCCATTTTTCACTTCATCCCTATTTTCTAGAAATCAACTCTGTCTGGCGCATGCGCAAAAGCGCAGAGGGTTTCGGTATCTGCGATTCATCTATAAATGTAATTATTTCCATAAGCACGGAAGTATAACCATGTAACTAAACACAAACACTAAGAAACAGCTGTATATACAAGGTGCGTCTAAAAAGTTCGGTGAATGGAAGCATAAAACAAATAAAGGAAAACATGGGAACAAAATACCTTTATTCACCCTCAAAATAACATCCGTTGGCCACAATACACTTTTGACTACGTTGATAAAGCTGCTGGAATGAGTCAGAAAAAGCCTCTTTTGGGATCGATCGAAGCACAGATGTCATACGTCTTCGGATGTCTGCAAAACGTGTGCCTAGAAGTCTGCAGGCTCCAGATCAGGCGAGTACGGTGGATGTACGATAACAGTTACATGGCGTTGGGTCAAGAAGTTGCGTATGCCAGCCTAAAAATATTATCATGTTAAAGTATTTCGTCTATTGTCTTACTCTTGATTTTTTTGAAAAATAATTTGGTGATACGCACATCTAAAAAATAAGTTGCATGATTGCATTGCATTTTTTTAATTATAAAAAGCAATGACTACCTCGTAACATATTGAATATGAACATATTAACAGATTTCAGCAATATATTTGGTTGCCATACAGAAACAGTATTAGTATTTTCCTCTCACAAATTTAGGGGCAGAGTGGGATGCCGGTTCAGATTCTGTCCCCGTCCTCTGGTTATGGTTCAGAATTACGATTCTCGTCTCCAATACCCCGCATGTTACTTCGAAAAACGCAACATTAACAAATCAAACCCTTTCTACTTAAATTCGGTTCAGAAATGTGAACATGAAAAGTGCCTTTTGTTTTGATGTGAAACCCATCCAGGTGAATGACCCTTGGGACAGTGATGTTGACTGAAGGAATGTAATCATTTTATGTACAGATTTTACTATTTTTTTAGGGATTTTATATATTACTAAAAAATAAGTTGGGACATTTGAAGGCCTAGCGGTCTTTCGATATTTATAGGGGATGTAAATGATGAAACTTTTTTTTCTAACATTTTCGATGATAAAATTTAATATTTTAACATAGTGGTAGTCACATGGGAATAGAAGAAACCAGTGGCATAACAAGACAGCATGCCCTTCCCTAGGTAAATGTTTGGGTTGCCCTTAGAAAATGAAACTCATCATTATTTCTAATTATAAAGGTACAGTAAAACTTCGATTAACCCTCATCGTCCGGACCAGGGCTGTGAACGGATAACCGAATAAACGGATAACAGAAATTTCCTAATGCATTATGTACAGTAACGTGATTTCACTACTGTATTTAGACAAATATATATATATATATATATATATATATATATATATATATATATAAGTGAATAATGCATAATGTATTTAATTTCACAAAACGATCAATTCAAACTTCAATACAAGAGCAGTAACGTGCAGAAATGAATTGTCTATCCTATTAAAATTCGAAGGTAAACAAACGTATGTATGTATGTATGTATGTCCTTCTATCTTCTCACGAACCGCCGAACGGAGAAGCGCGCGGAAAGTACCAAAAGATGGGGAATAATTCAAGGAATCCATTTCGGCCATTTAAATATCGAAATTTTAATTAGTGAAAAAGATATTAATTAAAAACTAATTTACAACAATACTTTTCATTGTTGCGGATACTTTATAACAATACTTTTCATTGTAACAGCACAATTCAAAATTTATTTTATTGTTGAAGTCGTTTACTTTAAAGAACATTGTTACAACAACAATAAAAAAGTGACGCTGACAGAAATAAAAAAAATGTATTGTTCAAAGTGTATAAATTCTTTTTTTAATCCCGTGATATAACGTCCAACAAAATCATTTTAACGAAATTAAAAGGGGTGTTTTGTTTCTGTAAAGTTATGTGCCGAAAGATATAGATTAGTTATGTTAGTGATTTTAATCATTATTCATTGATTTGATCAAGTTTAAATATTTGTGGAAGCTTCTGTTTTAAGCTGATATTTGGAAGTTACTATTTTTGCTTTGTTCAATTCTCGCTTTTTCCGATGCCTAAAAGAAAAAGAGGAATTACAGGGGATGCTGCCAGTAGACGGGAGGCAATTAGAAAACGTGAAAGGAGAGTTGTTGAAACTGAAGAAGAAAGAAGCCGAAGATTGTCAACTATGGCACAACGTGGCCAGGACAGAAGAGCGGAAGAAACAGAAGAACAAAGAAATAGCCGATTGTCAGACATGGCACAACATGGGCAGGAGAGAAGAGCCGAAGAAACAGAAGAAGAAAGAAATAGCAGATTGGTAATAATGGCACCACGTGGCCAGGAGAGAAGAGCCGAAGGAGCAAACGAACAAAGAAATAGCCGATTGTCAGCCATGCTACAACATGCAAAAGAACGCCGTCTAATGTTATTGAAGGACAAAATCACCATCAGATACAAACTTTTTATACAGCTAGAACTGTTCTGAACTGAAGAACACAACTGTGGAGAAATGGACAATCTCTGTCTGAAATGCGGAGGGTTGTATTTCCGGGATGAAAAGAATACCAGAGGAATTTGCACTCATTGTTGTCATAATGGAAATATAATTGAGCAGGCTTCAGTGTATCCAGTGGAAATGAAAGGATTGATGGATGGCTCCGATGAATTATCAGTGCATTTCAAAAATAACATAAGGTCGTACCAGTGTTTCAATGGGTGCAGAGATTGTACCGTCTACAGGAAGAGGAGCGTATTGCTTCAGAATTCATGGCCAAATTTATCACAGGACCTCTCATCTACACCCAGCTGAAGCAGGAGGTGAAAACAATAATACAACACACTTCAACAATATTATAACACACATTAGGCATGTGTCACGTGACCTCAGGTATTATTCGATTTAGCCCGTGCAACGCCGGGTGATGCAGCTAGTAATACTATAATTCCTACGTTACGTTAAAACAGTCTGTCATCTCCTGTGTGTTTGAGGCTCGAGTCTTAGATTTCAGACGATGACGGATAACAGAGTCTGAAGGTTAAACGAGTGACGGTTAAGCCAAGTTTTACTGTACTTCATTTTTTGAAATTCTTGATCACTCTTTATATTACTGTTACTTTATTTCAAAGGATCTTAAAGTTTGGAAGGAGTAAGGAAATAATTCGGTATTTATTTAAATTTTTGTGTGACACAACTTTTTTTTTTATTTTTTGTAAATTAACTATATTTTACAATTATTTTAAAATTGTTACTAGCCGCTCTTGCCGCCCTCTGGACGGGTTCGCGGCCAGCACGCACTTTGCTAAGCACTGTCTCTGCCACCTCGCTGCTTCGAGGCTCTCAGCCACTACTTTTTTCAGTTTTAAATGCTGCAGGAAGATCAGTGGAACAGACCATAAAACCATAATAGATTTCATATTCTTTGTAGACAACAGATTCCTTTAAAATTGTAAAATCTTTCAATAAACCTCTTCTAGTTGCAATATTTTGTATAACTTCTTCACAAATTTCGGCATGAAAGTCTGCAGATCCATAAATTCAGAATGATATCGCCCTAAATAAACAGTTTCCATCACTTACAATAGGTATTTTACAATATATTTGACTCGCCATTGTGATGGAACTGTTGGGATCTATATACTTAAAATAATATGGTAAAACCTTCAGACAGTTCGCCAGTTCCAACTACTCGACGGATTTCGATAATTTTTAATTCATATGGAAGCTTACGACGTCTAGATTTGCAATGAAGGATCGTCTGCTCCACACCACCCTCCATTTTCGACCGAAATCGAAAATAAAAAAATTATCCTCTGTATATTGTCTATGTAGAAAAACTTTGGAGAAATCCCCCAGCCCCAACTACCTAACCGATTTCGACAATTTTTATTTTATATGAAAGCTTATGACGTCTAGATTTGTAATGAAGTGTCGCCTCCCATGACATGGTCAGTTGACTCCATTAGGAGCATTTATGTAGACAATGAACAGAAAAAGTCCAAGGTCACATAACCGTTAAGGACGTTGTTAAGAGAACCATGAATATAAAATGATGCAAGATTTAATTGAAATCATATTTCCGGCGGACAAGCTGATCGTCGAGGGCGGCTAATTTTAGATTTCGCTACGTTTTGATCGCATATCGGCATCGTATATCGATCGTATTTTTGACGAACTCTGGCTGTAAGCATGCCGGTAGTGGTCTATGATTTAATTTTGTGCTATTCGGCATGGCATTGGTGCTTTATTAATACATATTTATACCTATATTTTTCATTTCTGGAGAGGAGGACAGTAGCGGTATTTATGTGCCTATATAAATGTAACACACCGGATTGGGGACCCCTAAGACCGTGGGTCCTTGACATTTTGCCAGTTCTGCCACCCTATAGTCACTGGCCGTAACCAAAGCCATTATGTAGATTTCTTTTAAAAAATAGTATGAATATTACATTTGCGTGACAGATGGATGTTACGCATCTTCACGTTATTACGCCGTGTTGTGACATTATATCCTCTTTCTTCCTGCAAAAAGGCGCTATGGATTCCGAAATTAAATTGTAGCGGCTCATTTGACGTTTATCACGTGAGCATGAATTGACTCTATTATTCCTTGTGTTCCTGTTGGAATGGACATCACTAATCATTCTTTGGCCCTTGGCCAACCTCACATGCTTATTTGGATTTCTTAATATCTTTAACGTGAAGAAGTAAGACGATACTCACAAATGCACGCAGTATTTTGATAAATAATAAACTATTGTGAGACGAATTGAAGTTACCTATCGTGGATTAACACATTGACTGGTATGTGATGTGTTGTCCAGTATATGAATTTCTAGCATTGCCATGTCAGTAAGAGGATGTTCGTTGTTTATAGGTCTGGGATGAACGTGACCGTACTGAGGCGATCCTGCGCCCCTGGCAGAACTTCCAAAGCTGCCCCCCTTCCCCGGAATAGCTACCTTCCTGCAATTTTTTTTCTTACACAGATGTAGCAAATTTTATATCCTCGTATATAAAAAATTAGCCTCGTTCGGTCCATCACTGCCTGCATGGTGAAGTGGAGTTGCTAGATAATTTATAGGCACAGCAACCAATACCGACATAACTCTTACACCTTGTTCTTTCAATGGCCATTTTTGCGCCACCCCCTCTACATGTGCCCTTTTCCGAGGCACTGATTATCTCGCTACCCTCTCGGTACGGCCCTGGAGATGAACAACAGATTTTTCTTGGCGGTCTGTATCTTTTAAAAATGATCAGTAACTTTTTATTGTTAAATATCTGCGAGCGAGAAAATAAAGGAATGAATCATCTTGAAGTTCTGCTATGCATTTGAGAATCAATTAAGAAAATTGCTTATTGATAAGCTGGTTCTGTTACAAAATAATACATAAGCATATTGTAGTTTTCATAAATGAAATTTGTATAGTGCCTTTGATTGGAATTTCCACGTCTAATATAAATAAAGGCCATTGTTTTCATCTCGTGTTTTCACATACAAAAATCCCACACTTCCTCAGTTGGTGTGCACTTTATTTTATGTAAATGCCTAGGTATGCAAAATAGTAAATGTCCTGTCCATCCAGAGTTTTCATTTCAAATAATTTTTTTCATCGTCTTTTATTTTGAAATTTTTTAAATCTAATTCTATGGAATAAATAAATAAAAATCCGCGCAGATCGTGTGCCCGTGATTTTATGCCTGTTCTATGGAAGGCAGAAGCGAAAGAGAAAGAAAATCCATATAATGGGCGTATGTATCTGAAATATGATGGCAATAATTTATGTGCTTTAAAATTAAAAGAATTTCTTTTCTGATTTTAACATCAATTCAAATTACGTAGCCAAAGTTTTTTGACTGAAAAGTTTAAGAAAAACGGGTATGAATGAATTAGAAATTAGGAGTGGAATTACTGCCTTTAACTTTCAAATAATTTATTGCATGTAAACGAGTTCAGGCGCAAAATTATGTTTGAAAGATATTGAATGATGTATTGTTTTTTATGTGTTCTTTCTTTATTAAGGCAAAATTTTAAAATATACCAATTTCCTTTAAAAGGCAAACATGCAGTTGCTACTAACTTTGAAATAAATTGCTTCCAAATTACTAATATATTTTTCAAATTATCTAAACTTTTTATTTGAAAAGTGATTTTGCTTGCTGAAAAAATCTTTTCGTAAATCGGTGAGGAGGCGGAAGTACGCGATATCGATTAGAATTCGAGAAATCGAATCGACAAACTCATTCTCATTGTCAGCAGAACTCTTGTTTTCCGAGTTATTTCTGCTGTAAAGACAGACAAGATTAATAACGTCCGTTACTTTTTTGGTGATTAAGCATTGAAATCAAAGCCGCTGGACAAGTTTCTGGAAATTTATTATTCATGTTTGGAAAGCAATCAATCAAAATAAAGGTTATATTTAAAATATCTATGTTATATTATGCATCCATCTTTTTCTTAGTTCCAATAAGCATTATGTCTATACAAAATATTTTTTATTATACGATTTTTTTGGATTTATTCATAATAATCTATTGGCAGCAGTAATTCATATTCAAAAAAAAAATATTTTTTATTCTCTAAAAATGCCTATTTGGATTGCTGATAATTTATGCTTATTTCGATTGTCATTACGTTCTTAAATATAAATATGGTGCATTATTTTTTAGCTTAACACAATAATTAAATTTTTTTCTGATCCACTCATAAGGGGCCGCCGTGGTCTCGTGGCAGAGTCTCGGCTTCGGAAGGGTCGCGAGGCGGACCTTGTGCTGCAGAAGTGTGGACCAATAGGGATGCCAACTTAAGTGTCGTCTTCGTCAATTGGCAATGGTTGAGAATTCCAGGTCCATCTCAAAATATCCCTCCCAGCTTCAAAACGAGATGTTAATTTAACTAAAATAATTGATTTATTCTTTACGGTTTTCAAATATTTTCTATCGATAAATCGATTTGTCGCGTAATCCGAATAGGGATTAGATGTAAAAAGAAACAGAAAAACCTTGGATTGTAATTTTGATGAGTAAAGATTTTTATATAAAAGAATGACAAATAATAGAATTTTCGCATATTCTTTTCTTAATATATTTTCTGTAAATATATTTTTTAAATTCTTATTAAGGAATTGCTTTTCAGCAGAATTTTTAACAGATTAGAATTGACAGCTGATTTTTCTCTCCATTAATTTTTTAATATCTGATTTACGCGCATGGTTACTTAAATCATTTATTTTATATTATTTGGCTTTTTGTTTTATTATTTATTATTTCGTTGTAAGTTACTAAGCGAATTTTTGCAAAACTTCATATGAAAACACTGTAAATCCCCCTTGCCCCCCGGTCGCTACGCCACTGATCCCATTGCGATTTTTCTTATTGCATATTATGGAGGGGGACGATGATTAATTAGCAGTCCTTTTTTTCGGTGCCGGAGTGAACGTCTTTGCAGAGGGTCAATTTGCTTGGGCTGCACAACAATGAGATTCGTTTTGCTGATGCAACAGAATTCACCTTTGTGATGTGTGGTGGACTGTCATTTATGTTTTTCGGACCTGGTCACAAACTTCTCTCTCTCTCTCTCTATATATAGAGAGAGAGATTTTCTTTTTATGACTTCTCGAATGAACTTGGAAGCGAGCATCAAGGCATTTCTTGGACTTCTGTTATAGAATGCGCCTCTGATTCGACAAATCACTCCATGTAATCCCCAGATCCGGAGGGTGCCGCCCCAGGATAAGGAATGAAGAAAGGGGATATTGGGGAAGCGTTGGGTGTGCGAGGGACCCGCATGCTCCTGCATCGATTTATTGATATTGGATGATATTGTTTGGAGGGGGGGGGGCTTGATGAAGAAGGTAATAACGAGGGGAGTAAGGACGGAATCACTTCACAATAAAATATATTTTACATTTCAAATGTATAATTATTTTATCTAGGTATGAGTAGCATGAAATAATTAAACTTTAACACTGAAACAATGCGTATTTTAACGTTATTATTATTTTTTTTTTTTTATCAAACATTAACCTAATGCGAATTTTAGTTCAAAGTGTGAAAAAAATGAACATGTTACAGAATATTTTTAAAACATTTTTTTGTTGATTTGTACTAAAATTAAGTAATGTCAAAGTAGAATCACGACATTAATAAGTATTATAGAAAATATCATGAGTTTTTAGAATCAAATAAAATGCAATTAAATATTTGCAAACTTAATATTTTTAGACTTACGTATAGGTTAAGTATTACTTATTAGTGACATTTTACTGTTATTTGAAATATCCATCATATTTTCGAGGATAAGGATTAGTCAAAGGCCATACGAAGTATCTTACATTTTTTTTTTCTTTTTCATTTCTTGTTTTAAAAAACCAGTGCCGGAACGGCATTCCGGCCAGTTAAAAAATTATAAAGCAGTGCCGGAACGCCGTTCAGTCTCAACTATACCCCTAGTGGTGCCCTTCGCGAAAAATATCAGTTTTATTGAACAATATTTACACAATAATTTGAACTATTCATTTCACAGTGTAAATCGAAAATTATTATATGAAATGATAGACATGAGTGCCTTGGTTATGAGTAGCTAATGTTGTTTTTTGTGTATTTACAAAAATAATATTTTCACATTCAATTTCTCCGAATGTCTAGGCTTTTCTTTATAACAGTATGGGATCTTTATTTTAATCCTAATACGTGTTCATCAAGAAGGAGGAAATAGGAATTTTAAATACTTCAAAGCTAACGATACAGTTTGTATAACAATGCAGTGGCGTAGACAAGGTAAGTGGTCCCGGATAATAATGTAATAATGTTCCCCCAGTCATCATCAGTGGCTTTAGCAAGTGTAAATTGCACCAGGGCATGGAATTATTTTTTCACCCCCTTTGGCTTTAAAACATGACATAAACCCACTAATGTTTTGTCTCCATGTCACCCTCTAAGACTGGCTCTGGGGCATCTTGGCATTTATATCCCCCTGTCGCGGCGCCACTGTAACAATGTTAGGCTGTTATGGACAGAGGTTACGAATGGGGTTGGAATTTTTATGGATGAGGATTGCTTAGTTCGTATCCGAAAGGTTTTGTTTTGTTTTTACTGCTGTTTGTAATATTTTCTGACTTTGCTTAAAGAATTTTTTAAAAACCATTTTTTTTAAAAAATAAATTAAACCTTCAGTAATTGTTATGTTGAATAAATGTTATTTTATTAGTAAATATGTGAATTTATTTGACTATTTGTGCCATCAGTACGCAGAAATATTTACTGTGTAAATACATTGCGTTTGGGCGTTTTGCAGTAATTTTTTCTATACATTTTTTTTCTTTCATTTGAAAGAGGGGTTTGAAGGATTTTCAGCTACAAAGGCTATTATCTCCTATTCATTCCAAAGTTCTTTTCTATCCGTAATCAAAAGAAAAAAAAAAAGCTTTTTCTTTCATATTTGTGATTGGAAGTTGTTGTGGAGACTTTTGTTGATTACGTAAATTAGGTGGGATGTAAATTGCAATATTCCGATTATCTGTATTTTAATTTGTAAATAATATTTTTTTGAAGTATTGTTTTTGATAAAAAGTTTTTATTTTTTTATTTATTCTTTCTCCTCATTGGAATTCCTCTTTTAGCTGTATCTAATAATTTGTACAATTCACAAACACTTGCTGCACAATTTTTTTATTACTTGAAAAAACAACTTCACGTATGAACGAGTTTTCCGTTTTGTTTACTTACATTAAAACTTGATTTTTTTGCATTACTTTTGGACTTCCGCTTTGAAGATTACATTGACTAGAAGGGTCTATTCTGGTACCCAGGGTTGGGGGGGGGGGGGGGGGTTTTCCCGGCCGTTTACAACGGAGAAACCCCCCCCCCCCCCCCAACCGGGGGTACCAGAATAGATCCCTTAGCATTACACCGTAGTTAAGACATTTTGATGTAAATAAACAAAACAGAAAACTCGTCCATAGGTACTTTTAGTTTATGAATCAACTGCTAGTACTAATTGCATTATTTTATTGATTTTTTAAAAATTTTTTTGTAAATTAAAGATGCATTTGAGAAGATTGATCAAGATTTATAAACATTAAAAAATGCAGATTCTTGAGTTTCAATATTTTGTGCATTCTCTAACAATCGAAACATTTTCTTTAGTTAGTGGAGTTTTCTTCGAATAATTATTATTTTTCCAAGAGCGTGTTAGGAAACATTTGAAACAATAGAGGGCAGCACTTCCACGAAAAAGGGATTTTTCCCCCAAGGAAAGGATTTTGCTTTTCTTCTACAGCACTCAACTCCTCAACTCAAATCCTCAAACCAAAACATTCGTCTGCTCGCTATTTCTCTGTGTGCATTTTGTTTTCTTCTTAATTATTTAAGAAGTATTTAGTATTATGGAAGACGACGATTTCCTAGAAGGTGAAGACGATGCGTTAGAAACAAATTTCAAACTCGCCACTGATTTTGTTACTGAAAATGCCTCCGTCATGCAGCAAGACGAACTTTTGTATCTCTACGGTAGATACAAACAGGCTACAGTTGGTGTCTGCAATGAACCTATGCCGGGAATTTTAAAATTTAAGAGCCGTAGTAAATGGTCAGCGTGGCACGAATTGGGAAATATGACCAAAGAAGAAGCGATGAAACAATACATAGAAAAAGTTAGCCAAATTTCACCGGATTGGGATGCAGCCAGCCGGAAAGAAAGCCGAAAAAAATCGCATTTTGGACCGGTAAACAGCACTTGTCAAAAAACCGATGTCGATCTCAATGAAGAGGCGAAAACTATCTTTGATTTTGTGAAGGAAGGTAATTTGAATCGGATTAAGGAATTAATTTCGTCCAATTCGTCTTTAAAAGATTGCTGTGATGAAGGTGGTTTATCTTTGCTACACTGGGCATGTGATCGTGGACAAACTCAAATTGCTGACTTTTTGATTTCTGTGGGTACTGATATCAACTTTCAAGATAAAGATGGACAAACGCCGTTGCATTATGCTTCATCCTGCGGACATGAAGATGTGATAAATTTATTGCTAAAAAAGAGAGCTGTCACTAATATATATGATGCGGATGGTTTATCCCCTGCTGATGTAGCCTATAGTACAACAGTAAAGGAGCTTTTAATGACAAATCATGTTTAAATGTAATGGTTTTTAAAATTATCATTACTGCAAAATTATTCTTTGATTCCCTTGATTGTTTGTGTACATACCAGCAAATTTTACAGTGAGAACAATATTTATAATCAAATAAATAATGAAAACCTGCTATTTTTCTTAAAATCCCATTTGATGACTATGCAATAGTTTTGTGTTTCATGAATATACAGTATATTAATTATTTTAAAAGTAGGAGAGTTTCATTTTCTTGCCTTCACATCAATTGAAAATGTATTCAGTGTTTAGTTTCTTCTCTTCCCCCTTTTTTTTTTTTACCATTTAATTTGAATGACACTTTCTGTTTTGGAACTATGCAGTTGTTTTGATTTGAATAATATAGTATATAAAGTACTTAAGATGTTTATGGATTCCGTGTAATTTTTGTATCAAATTATTTCTATGAATGACTTAATTTTTATTTATAAGTATAAAAATAAGATAATTCTACATGGGAAATCTGTTAAGTAGTTAAAATCTAAGTAGCCTTGTATGCTTCAATTTTGATTTTATGTAAGATGTATTGAGAAACATTAAAATTATAACATTTACTTCTTTCATATTAACTTGGTAATTACTTTATTCTTAATAGTTTGTCTATTAAAAGTTTATCGTATATGTATTCATGTTGCAGTATTGAAATTTTTATATTGGTAGGAAAGTTTTTTATTTATATTGGTTCTAAGCTATGAATTCAGGTACTCATTGTCTATCAAAATCTCATAGTTTAATAATTAATCCACTTTCTGTTATTTGTATCATATAGATGGCTTTAGTGTTGTAATTTGTTGTTAGTATTTTTATTATAAATCTGTATTCAGATTATTTATGATCAAAGAGACTGAATTTAAAGCATATATCTAAAAAAGTTTTCTGTAAGTTTTAGTTTATATGTATAAATGAAACTTCGACATGCAGTTGGAAACCAATTAATTTTGTATTCACTATTGAAAACTGTACTGGAGTCTGTGCAATTTATCCTCCAAATTCAAGTCAACTGCATTTTCATTACACAGCAGGCTATTTGAATGCAATAATTAATTTGGATGAGTGCAGAAGTAAATTCTTTAATGTTTTGTTAAAATAGCTAAATCTCGAAATATTTTGGAGTTTCTTCTTTATTGTATAACTATGTTCAGTTATCTGTAGATTTCTTCAAAATGATAAGTTATGTATTTATTTTTATCAATGTTGGTATATGTTAGTTCTCTTAATGCATATCAGAAATACAAAGTTATAAGATAGTGGTGTGCAAACAGTTGGTCCCGACCCCTGTAGGGGTGCCGAGAAAATTTTTGTGGGTTGTTAAATTCAAAGAAATTTATTTAACAATAAAAAATATTATGCTTTTCTTCAAAAAACGTGATCGCGACCCCCAGAGTGGTTGTGAAAAAGTTTTACACGAAGTAAGGGGGTCAGGAATAAAAATAATTTGTGCGCCACTATTATAAGGGATATTAGTAACATTTCAAAGGGATAAAAAAAAATTGCAGTGAAAAAACAGAAATAATATAAGCTTCTGCAATTGCTACATAACTGTAGAACTCGGACAAATATTTCACTTAAAAAAAAAAAAAAGTCTGATTTACTATTAGTCATTCTGCTTTATAAAAGATATGGGTAGAAAAGAATAATTTTTATTTCTATTTTATTCTCTGTAAGATTATATATTAAGTTATATTATTATAAGAAAATATATTAATATTATTGTTCAGTTATATATTAAGAATAATACCAAACTTTTTTCTATATTGAAACTAAGTAGAAAATTTAAATATGCTTGAGAAATTTAACAATGATTACACTTTTGATGATGCAGGAAGAAAGCATTTTGAGCATGTGAATTTAGCTGAATATATTAATATTTTGAATAAGTATAACTTTGCCATATATATTTTCTCTAGATTACTTACAATTAATTATCTTTTTAATACTATTGTTTGATGTTGATGACATAACAGTTTATGTGTTAATTCATCATTCTGCATTTGACTTTTTAACTATCTTAACCCCTCCCCAAAAGTATAATATAATTTGATTTTAAATATCTAACTTTCAAATTTAAATTACATTATGCTTAATTTTTGTGAAAGTAATTAAAAGAGGTATTTCAAAGGGACAAAATGAACAGAAATATATCTTGATGCATTTACTTTGCATCATCGTGGAAATCTTTTATGTGACGAGGCAACAAGACTATATGTACCTTAATGTTGAGATGTTGTTAAGCGACGCATTTTTTGCTTTGATGTTTGTGAAAAAAATTAATGCAGCTTTTTATAGACACTATATATATTTTAACAATTTGGAACTATTGTTGCACTGATTTGTATCTCTCGAAGATTAATTGTACATTATGTATCTCTTTGTATAGATAGATTAAATAACTATAAATGTAGATAAATAATTATTTGATGGAATGAAACATGAAATTTGTTAACTTAAATGTTCCATTTTATATACCTAATTAAATTACGTCTTCTGTTCTGGCCAATATGTTGGCGTTTTGATTAAACCAAGAGTTCATTGAATACTTTATGTATTTGTATTGATTATAATTTTTGTATCGAATATATAAAGCCTATGGATGATTTTCTTTTGGCTTTTAAAAAAATAACTCAATGCATATATGATGCACAGGCAAAACAGTAAGTAACAATAGTAATTAAAGTTTCACTCAATCCATTACACTAATTGAACAAAACACAGTCTTAACAATCATATAAAATCATGAAAGTGGTTTTAAATGATGTTTTTGCGAAATTTGTCAAAGTCATTGTAGCTGTCCATTTTTTATTGGATCTGATGATGATGCTAGTAAAGTTGCTTTACATTTTGTTAAGTTTGTTATTAATATTTGTAAGATTCATCTATCAAAGAATATATATGATTCATCTATAAGAATTACTATATGCATGTACATTTTTCAGTATGAAATTTGTGTAATTGTAATGTTGATTAGTTATTCCATGTACTTAATGTTAAAACTTTTGGTTATTTATTGCTTTGTATTGTTTTGCACTCAATGGTTTTTTAAAAATAAATATTGTTTACAATTGTACCTGGTTTCATTCTTTCCAAAGACTCTCCCATTTCATTAATTGCAATTTCATAAATATAGAATTGCATCTTTTTTTAAAAAATTTTATACTTCAGTTTGAGAAGTTATTCATTGTAATGAGATTTCTTTGCATATAATAATATCATGACATCTTAGCATGTTATAAAATGGTCAATAAGATCAGTTCAGTTTGAAGATATAATTTTATCTTTCAAGAATCTTATCATTGTTTATTAAGATTATTAGTATTTTAAAAATTTAGTCAGTACGTTTTTTTGTTCTGAATATCTATCAGTGTATATATATATATATATATTGAAGTCTACTTAATGTGATATATCAAATTTTAAATTGTATTAGGCTCTTTCTTAAATCAAATAGGAATTTGTCAAAATCAGAGTATTTGATCATTGATTTTTATCATAAAAAATCTTTATTTAAATATTATTAAATGGGATGAATTTTTTCACATTTCTAATTTGTATAAAAATACTTTCAGAGAGAGGGCTCTTCCCATCTGTAAATAATTTGGCTGCTAATGCAATTATTAGTACAAATGCTACTTGCGGCGAAACAGGACCAGAAGTCTATTGTAAATTAGTTGAACATGTTTTTATGCGGTGAGTAATGAAAGTTCTATCATTTTAGCAGCATCTTTTAATGATAAATATAATTTTGTCATTGCCTTCAGATATGCAGGAGCAAATGTATTCATCATGAATAATTTATTAAATGTATCAATTATAAGCAATGTTTATTCCTTCAAAGCTTTAGATACCAGTGAATGAAACATTCAGGATTTTAAAAAATAAAATCTTAAATAGAGTGGAAATGCAAATATATATTTGTTGTTATTACAGTTTCTGTAAGCTGCAAAGATTATTATGCAATATTTCTTCTATATATTTTTTGTAATTGACTTTTATTTACTCTTGAATTCAAGGAAGTCAATTCAAATATGAAGATTTCTGTAAAATTTTGTGATTAAATCACAAAGACATCTCATAAACTTTTATTGACTTATGTTACAAATTTGCCCTCTTTGCTGCATACTGTGCCTTAACTTTCTTCAGTTTATGCAATTTCTTGAATTAAAAAATAATTTCTTTGAAATTTATCAGAGATGTTCATGGTTTTCTGTTCCTTTTCAGAGCAAAAAAATAATAAATAAATAAAAGAAATTAAGTTTGAGGATATGATATATTTTTTCAGCTTACAGATAGTATTCTTTAAAATACTACTTACATGAAAAAATGGGTAATTTTTTGGAGGGGGGGGGGCAAAAATTAGATACATTTGCTTAAAACTGAGGCAATTCTGTCTGTTTATTTTTAATATTTAGAGTATACTGTGTTAATGTTTTTAATTGGGCCATAATAGATATTGTTTTAGCTACATATGAAAAGAGTTGTATAACATGCTTCCAAGTGAAACTTGTGTTTTAATCACTATCGAAGTGATCAAATAGAAAACAACGGTCATCTGCTTTGAATGAATTGGAAAATTTTCAGAAAGTGTATAAATGTTGTGCAAGCAATTCATTTTAATCTTATTTCGCATTTTAATATATTTTGCTTTCATTTATACAAAAAAATGTTTTTGCAAGATTGAACTTGATGATCTTTTATCCTTTCAATTTATAATTAGATTTTCGATATACTTTTCTAACCAGACAGAATTTTTGGTTTTTACTTTATTTAGGCTTTCATAAGTAAAAATAAAGCTTTTAAGTAGTGTATAAATTTAGATAGGTCAACTAAATATCAAAATTGAGCAAAACTGTAAAGATTAGCAGTTAATTATAGGTTGAAGCTGTGTAATGTTAGTAGTTATACATGTTTTATGAATAATAAAATATTTTTATTATAATATTTTGCAGAGAACCTCAGTGTGGTTTATGTGATGCTCGGAGTGACCTTCCAGAACATAGGCATCTAATTATTAATGCTATTGACGGAACAAATAAATGGTGGCAAAGTCCTACTCTTCAAAATGGAAAGCACTTTGAATGGGTTACTATAACATTAGATTTAAAACAGGTAGTGCTATCGATTTTTTGGCAAACATATTTTTCTTATTTTGCTTTCATTCTGTTTATAATGTATAGAATGTTTGTGGAAGCTATGAAGAAGTGTGGAAGGAATACTTCTCAATGTGTGTAGAAGGATAGATTTTATTTTTAAATCATTTTTAATAATACTAATATATAACATTCAATTATGCATCTTTTTTGTTGGTTGTGCCATAAAATCATATTCCAACATTTATATTTATTTTAACTCTTCGTAGCATGTATTTTTATTGTTCACCTGCAGTTGTGCAGACCTATATATACATGGCATTCAGGAAATTATTAAGGCACACAGGAAAAGCAATTGAACAAATTAATTTCAAATGAGTTAAAATTTTTTATCTATTTCAAGTGAAAACTGCAATAAGTGAATTATTTTATAACCTAGTTATTCAAATTTTATTTTTATAAAAAGGCAAAAATTGTAAGTGATACAAATATGCACCACTGCTCAGTGAAAGATTAAAAGTAACAGCATCCTTACTTTTATAACTCATGAGCTGTTACTGACTATTATATGAAATACCATTACGAATCATCAATACAAGAATATGATACTGTTTTTCTAGAAGGGTTCCTCAATTTCAACCACTAGTGTAGAGCTTGAAATTTTGAGAGTTTAGCACCTTTAACATTTAAAATATTTTTCTTTGAACATAGAATCATTTTCTTTGAATTAATGTTCTGTGATTTATCACTTGTTTTTATTATTGTTAATGAAATTTTTTGTCTATTATCAATTTTTTAAAAAATTTTATAATTGAGTAATATTTATCTTCTGACAGGGCATTAATTTTTTGATAATAAGTGCTTTTACTACCATTCATTTCAGTGACATAAAGTGTTATCACAACAGTGCTTTAATTAAACTTACAATCCTTAAATATCAGAAATGAACTTTAAATACATTACTTGTGTATATGTAACGTCTTTTAAATCTCACAGCAAATGTTTTAATTTATATAAGAAATTCTTAAAGAGATGCCATTTATTTATTTAGTTGAAATGTATCTTTTTTTATAGGTTTTTCAAATAGCTTATGTTATTATAAAATCAGCCATATCACCACGTCCTGGAAATTGGATTTTGGAGCGATCCCTCGATGGCCTGATTTATAAGCCATGGCAATATTATGCCATCAGTGATGCAGAATGTTGGGAAGCATTTGGAGTTCCACCCACTATGGGAAAACCACGTTACCGTAGTGATTCTGAAGTTATTTGTACCTCTTATTATTCAAAATTGAATCCCTTAGATGGGGGTGAAGTAAGCAAACTCATGTATTTTTCATCCATTCTGTCCCAAGTTAAAATAATATTGGTGTATTTAACAAGAGATACTATAATTCTATAGTTTTTTGTGAAAATTCTATTTTATTTTTTGATGAATCTGAAAAGTTAATGTGCTGAGAAATTTTGTGGATGGAATACTTGCATGGAATTGACTTTCGAGAGAGATTGTATTAAGCAGTACAAGATTGTTTTTTGTACCTGGGGGCTTCTTTTAAAATCTAAGAACCTCAGGAAATTTAAAATTATTTATAAAATCTTGCATAAATTTAATTAAGTAGTAGTAGAGGTATTTCAGATGTATGTTCGCTGATCCAGCTGCTTTATCTCTATTTATCCGTCATATTTAATTAAAAATAAATTTTTTTCTCTTATTAATCATTCTAAGATATCTTAATTATTAATTTTAAATCATTAACAAATTACATTTACTTATTATATAATTATTTATCCAATGTAAAGGATAATTTAGTAATGTTGAGAACAGAATCGTGCAAGATTTCATCCATCCAAGCTTTGCATTTGGATAAAATTATTCACTACTAGTTTAATTTGTTATTCTTCTATTAAGTTTGTGTTAAATAATTTTCCAAGGAATTTTAACTGTAGTTAATTCTTTTTAATTTTAAGAATATAATTAATCAATGCTGAGATGAAATCATAAAGTTACTGATTAATTATATATAAAAAAAGTATTCAGATAGTATTTAGTAGAAAACTTAATATAAAATAACTAATTATCTTAATAACTGATTTATTCTCACTGTTATTTTCTTTACATGCAGATTCATACGTCTCTAGTCTCTGGTAGACCAGGAGCTGAAGGACCTAGTGATACTTTAAGAGTATGTTCAATAGTTTTATATAATTTAAGAAGTCTATTTTAGTGATAGTAGCAATTCTCTAGCTGAAAGATAATGCATCATATTTTAATGATAAATTTTTGATATTTTCAGTATTGTACATTAAGTAACAAAATTGTAGGATACTTTGTGTCACTTGGTTTATTAAAGGGGTAAAATATAAAATTAAGTTCTCTTCAAAGTAAATCTTCTATATTAGGAAGAGAAGGAATATTTGATGTGTATGGTTAAGAATATAAACATTCATTAAAATTTTCAACATCAACATATAAACGTTATCAATATTAGAGCAATTAGAAATATGTGAAGGAATTTAAAAGTAGAATACATTTGATTTAAATTTAGTTGAAATGTAAAAAAGTTATTTGTGTCTAGAATATTTAAACAAACAAACAAACAGGCGCCCGCCCCCCGGAGAGAGAGGCCCCACAAGTTTATGAGATTAAAATATTACTGTGATTCAACTTCCTCTAAGTAGTAGCATAGTTTCTGATTGAAGACTTCCATATTAATCACTGTATTTATAATAATTGATTTAAGATAATCCAAAAAATTAATGTAATAATTGAGCTTGATCATTTCCTATAAAATGAAACATTCTTAGGAGGCTTGTCAATATTTTCTTACAAAACTTCAAAGCAATCATTTATGTTGAGACTCCCCATAGGTGTAGATTATATGAGGATATTTGGTGTTTCATACAGGGATTTCTTTTTGCAATTTCTACTTTCTCATATATGAAGTATAGTAAGAGAAAGTATTGTAATTGTCAAAAAATTTAACCTCAAGATTTTGATGAATGTTGTGATGAATCTTTTTGATAAATGTCCTTTTTGAGGATGAATTTTTACACTTCCCTAATTCAAATTCGATTCTATGTCTGTCTGTATTTGAACATGATAGTTCAAAAACACAATGAGCTAGAAGGATGAACTTTGGTATGTGGTTTTTATGCCCAAATTGTTGATGTGTATCAAATTTTGAACCAAATTCATTGAAAGGTATTAAAATAATAAATCTGTATTAACTTTTGAATTCAGTTGGCCAAAAACGAAGAGGGTCAAATGCTTACTCGATTATCTTCACTGTACTTTGGAGATTAACACAAAGCATCTCATATTGTATGCATATACAAGAAAGTCAAAGTGAGAACACTCTTACTGATTTTAAAAGTAAAAGCATAAATCATAGGCACCTGGAAGAAGTTTCTTCTTTGGCATTTCTAAATTAAATTCATACTTCAGAAGGAAAGAAAAGAAACATCGAAAAGGTGGTGGAGAGAAGAAATTAAAGCTCTAAAACTTATTCTGGGTATTTCAAATGCTAATCAAAGAGAATCAGTTTGATAAAACTTTTTTTTATTTAAATTTACTTTTGTATTATTATTATACTGTTGTGTCTCTTTAACTGTTTTGTGAAGTGTGTTCACAATGGTCATTTTGATATTATTTGTAATTTGCAACACTTTTTAACAGGAATTTACTGCAGCTCGTTATGTGAGATTAAGACTTCAAAAAATTCGAACACTGAATGCAGATCTCATGACTATGCAGTCAAGAGACCCATCAAAAATTGATAAATCTACAACTAGAAGAGTAAGTTTTACAAAAATAGATTTAAGTTTTGAATATTCATCATGTCATAAAAATGTTTATACATTTCTTGAAAACTTCTTTTTGCAGTATTTTTATTCAATAAAGGATATATCAGTTGGAGGACAGTGCGTCTGTTATGGACATGCCAAAGATTGCCCCTTGGATCCTGAAACAAATGTAAGGAAACTTTTTTATTTATTCCTCCAAGTGACCAATTATTTTCAGCTCTAAGCAGTGAATTTTAAAAGTGGCTGAAATATGGTTTTTTTTATATGTGTAATCAAAATTTCAGAATCTAAAGAAGTTTTATCTGAATATTTTTTAAGAAAAGTATGAATAAAAATATGAGTTGGTTACCTTAACCCTCATGTTGCCTTAACATGAAGAATAGAAAAAGCTGATTCAGTCTCTTAGAGACTTGAATTCAAACATGCATGAATCAAGTAATTAAGTTTATTGTACCACCAAGAACAAATTTGTTCTCCAGGAGAGAGAGAAAAAATGAGTTTCAATTTCTTTATTTGAATGAAATATAAAGAATTGACAAATTTGGCTACATTTATTCTACAACACACACGCACGCACACAAAAATATATGACTGTATGATGATATTAGGTTCTCATTATATAATTTCCAGAACAGACGATCATTTGGAAGAATCTTGTCAGTTTTTAAGTTGTTTTGCATTTTTATGATTTGTGATATTATACATAGTTTTTAAAATTCCTTGCTTTCATATTTTGATTTGTTTCGTGTTTTGCATAAAATTATGAATAACTCTATAAATTTAATTATCAAACCATGTTATTTCATGTATAAAGTTGGGCTCATGATCTCTATGTAAATGTGTATACTTGGAGTGAATATCTGCAAGATATTCACCCCAAGTTAATCCATGTGATGTAGATATAAACACATTTTTCAGCTGAATAATATTTCCAATTAACCACTTTTCTTTAATAGTATGCTTGATATATGGCTAATTAATGAGGCAAAAGAACATGATAAGAAAATTGTTTTACAATGGCCAAAATACATTGCCTGGAAACGTTTTTTAAAAAGGGGATATTGGAGGCAATTTGTAAGAAATGTATTCTTTTATGCATTAATTTTGGCAAGTCTGATATTCTGGAGATATTGATACTCCAAGACATACTAACTCAAAACGACTTTAAATATTATCTATGAGAGAAAAAATTGTTTTTGTTAATATTTCAAAATTTAATTTCCATGAAGATGTTGAGATGGAAATATGTTGATAAAATTTAATGCTGCATTTTTTTCTACAGCTATTTCAATGTAAATGTGAACATAACACCTGTGGTGAAAATTGTGAGCAGTGTTGTCCTTTGTATCAGCAGAAACCTTGGCAACCTGGTAGCATCAATAATGGTGCTGTATGTGAAAGTTAGTATTTTTCTTCATGAAAATGACATCTATTATTTAAATAGATAAGTTAAGTATAGTTAAGTAATAGTTCAAGTTCTTAAATGGGTTAAGTAATTCAACCTCTTAAGAGAGTTGACTGCATTTCTATTATTCAACACAAATGTAGAAAGAAGAATTTGAAGGCAGCCATTTTCTTAAGCTTAAAACATTTCCTTCAATTATTTCCTTTTTTATAATATATATTGAAAATCCTTTTTTCATGAAATTTGAAATTGCTTTATTAGTGTGTTTGCTTGTAATAAATATTTTACTTTTTCATGTTCAGTGTATCTACTAACTACTGTGAAATATTTTTGGAAGGAGAAAGTTTTCAATTAAACATGGCTGTTTTATTGTTACTACTGAGAAATAATTTGTTACAGTGAGGGTCTTCCAGAATAAATGAAATTGGATGTTTGGGTGTTTATTTTTAACTTTGTTTTATCATGTCTTTTTTGACAATTTTGTGATGAGAATGAAATATTTCCTGTACTTCTTAATATAAAAATATTTTCATTTTCTTTCTTGAGCTTATCCCCAAATAGATATTTGATATAGGCTATTTCATATCTATTTAGATTGAAAGGGGTATTGTATTTGCATTATTGGAAAATGCAAAGTAATTGCATTTTTCCACTTTAAAAATTTGCACTTTGTCATTTGAAGAAGATCCAGATATACTGAAGTTAAATGTGAAACCTGTTGATATTTCCATGCAGATGTATTGAGTAACTCATGTTGTGAATTTTACTTAATTTTCACAAAAAATTAATGTAATTGAGTGAAGAAACAGAGATTGATCTTGCATAAAAATAATTTATTACAAGGTTATGGTATTTTTGCCATTTTTTAAAAATTCAAACTATAATCATTTTCATGAATCATTAATGATAGGTTACATATAGGACATTACATAGGAATACAAATTTTGATCTTTAGCATGCAAAAAGGTTTTTTGACATTTATTTTATACAGAGTTTTTTTTCAATATTTATTTTGTTTAATTTCTTACAGAATGTCAATGCTATGGTCATGCAGATATTTGTTTCTATGACCAGACTGTTGCTGATAAGAAGGCGAGTTTAAACATAAATGAGGAATATGAAGGAGGTGGAGTTTGTATAAAGTGCAAGGTATAAGAATTATGAATATAAATAAATTATTTCTTAAATCTTCATTTGCCTAAAATGCTACAACATGTTCTTTTTCAGAGTTACATTGCATTGATGACTTGTTTTAAACTTGGACAAAGGGGGAAAAACTGTTCTAAAAGAAAAATGCATGTTATAAGCTTTCATTTTATTGTACTTGTAGTACTTTGTCTTGTAAGAATTCAGCCATGATATTGCGTTATTCTGAGTTTTCATCTAATCAATATTTTGTACATAATGCTAGTTCATTACTTTATTCTGAGTTTTCATCTAATCAAATTTAGTACATAATATTGGGTCATTCACATTTAGAACTGATATATTTACATTTTTCATCACATGATTTTTCCTCTTTTTTTTTTTATCTCATCATCTTTTTATCATATCTGTGAAAATATTTTAAAATTAGAAGATTAGCATATTCTTGAATATCTATTTTGTTGAGGATATTTATAAATGTTCCATTCAATAACCAAGTTTACAATAGTTATTTTGCTAGCTAATTTTTTTATGAGTTGGCTTTTCTCATATTTTTAATAGTTTATTGTGTTACAACAATTTTCTTTCAACTGTGAAATGTGACAAGAGTTATTTCTTAATGAATATTACATGAGTTTAAAATAATTTTTTATTGTTATCTTTATGAAAGTAAATGAAACTTCCACAGCAATTTAGGCTTTAATGTATTTGTTGATTAAAATTAATCTAGAACAAAATATAGTCCATAATAAAGGGCTTGAATCACAGAACAGTTAATTTTTTATCATTCAGATAAGTTTTGCTGAAATGATGGTGTATTTTTAAGTTTTTGATTTCTTTTGTGGTGAAGAATGACAAAATTTGAACTTATTCTAGAAAAGCTGTAATTTTTTTATAAGTTTGCTTTTATTGTGTAATGATAGTTGAATACGTTGTAAAAGATCAATTTTGGTATTATTCATACTTTTGAATTATTTATCAGAATCCTGGTAATTTGCAGGAGGAGTAATATTATATTTATAACCTTTACAAGGTATAAACAGGTTAATATTGGATAAAGTGATTTTTTTGCTTGTTCAGTTTTATTGAGAAATGAGGTATCTGTTTTCTCATACAAAACTATTGCCGGAAGATTGTTGACAATAATGTTTAATAGCCAATAATGGAATAGTATTTATGTCCTTTCTTTAGTGTTAAGTCAGGATTTTTTATGGTACTTTATAGGATCATTAATTTTTTATCCAAATAATGATCTTTCTAGAAGGAAAACATATTGTGTATTTTCAGTAACCCAAAAATATGAGAACATTTTTTTTACTTGATACTTAAAATTAAAATTTCAAAATCTTTGTATATGCTAATGCGATTTATTTTAATATTGCTGCTGCTGTAATATATAATTAATTTATATATTTCTGTTTCATACTTAGCACCATACAACTGGAATTAATTGTGAACAGTGTGAAGATGGTTATTACAGGCCTTTGGGAGTTGAACGAAGTGATCCAACTCCTTGCCGCCGTTGTCGTTGTGCTGGACCTGGTGTTACTGGTTTCTGTATTAAAGATGATTCTTTTATACTTGAGGGAGTGGTAAGCTTTTTTCTGTGGTTGTAAATAAAAAATTGCTAGTGCACTCTATCTCAGGATTTAAGATGAGCTGTTTTTGTGTTCCAGAAACTAACAGTTTTTCAGAGACAAATAGTTTTAAGCATTATGCTTTAATGTAGCAAAGATTTTGAAGTCTTTTTATAAATAGCATTCTTATTAGCATAATTAAATTATGATATTCTAATGATAGTAATGATGGTGCTTTTAACATTTTTCATTTATATTATTATCACTTCTTAGCAATGTTTAAAATAAAATAGCATTTATTACTATTTTTGGACTGAAATTGTGCCAATTCAGTCTATTTTAGCTTTATTTTGACATTAGAATGCAGTTCATTTGTTTTTTTTAATTGTGCATTATGAGGTAATGATTTAGGACTAAAGTGAATTTTCATATGGGAAAATAAATATAATTCTTGGTCTTCCATATGAATTTCAACTATAATGCTATACATTAGCTTGTATTCGTGTATATGTATCCATACATGTATAATTTGCATGTATTTCTTGGATGTATATAGGAAAAAGCAATGAATTAGTTCTCTCTTGAATTTATAAAATAAAATAATTTTGCACCATAAGAAGTATCTGAATACTTACTGGGGGATATGTGCCACTAATTTAAAAATTTCAATTTGGTTTGAAATGAGTTATTAAAATGAATTGTGGATGACTTCATGAAGCATATGTTTTCAGTTTTGAAACTACCTGTAATTGCCTAGACTAGCAAATGTTTTTAAGAATCTTTTGATCAAATATTTTCCATTAATGATTGTTTCCAATTACTAAACATTGTTTTTATACGTAACAGATTGTTTCCAGATGGAAATTAAAGAGATTCTATTCTTTTGTTTTTATCATTTTTAAGCATTTAAGTGACTGGGAAATGTAAATAACTGTAGTTACAAAACTTATATGACTCATCTTTTGCTAGATATATTCAAGTCCAAGCATGCAGTCCCATATTTATTTCTGTTTTTAGGCTTATTTGTTTATCCTGAAGTAATATTGTCAAACATTTCATATTTTAGTATCCTGGTGACTGCATATGTAAAGAAGGATTTTCCGGAAGTAAATGTGACCACTGTGCTCTGGGATTCAAGCAATATCCCATCTGTGAACCCTGTCCTTGTAGTCCTGCTGGAACAGAAGGTGAAACAACTTGTGAAGGCCGCTGCATTTGTAAAGTAAATGTTCTTTCTTTTCAAAAAAATCAAAACAATGAATATAATTACCTAAGAGGGGGATTTCTCTTATGTACTCTTACTACTCGTCTAATTATGAGTAGATTAAGTTGAAACTAATGTTTATTTCATTTGTTTGTTAAAGGGGTTTGAATGATAAAAATGAAATTCTTACATGTTCTATTTAAGACTGATGATATATTTAGAATAGAATACATGTGTGTGTGAAATATGCTACTTATTAAAAAGTTAGATTCATTCTGATAGATGCTAAAAGATTACAAATGCCTAATTCTTTGCATTAAATTCATAAATTAGATTTGAAGTAATCAAATGTAAAAATTAGTTTCATTTGATTATTGACATCCATAGCTGTTTTCCTTATTTTCAGATTATTGAAATAGTGATTTATATATTGTTTCAAATGCAGAATTCAATAGTTCATGTATTTATTTCACATAGTGCATAGTATTTAATTCTTCAATACTTTTCCATTTTTTAAAAAATAAAATTTATATTGAAATAGAAAACCTTCTTCATCTGAGTATATGTTTGTATTCTATGACATTTTAATTGAAATTTGACTTTTTTTGGTTCTAAATAAGTGGCTATTTAAGTTATCCTTTTTGTATGATTTTATTTCTTTATGTAGAAAAATGTTGAAGGAGCTCATTGTGAGTATTGTAAATACGGACATTATAATATGGATTCTGAAAATTCGGATGGCTGCACTCCTTGTTATTGTTCAGGAATTACTAACAGATGTCGAGAAAGTGATTGGGGTGTTAAAGTGGTAAGAAAAAATTTCTTAATGACTTTATTTTCAAAAATTAAAAAAAAAAGTATGAATGTTTTAAAGACTTTATGAAATTTTATTTTATTTATAATTCCCTCTATATAACTGAAATGTTTAAACACATTGAAGATTAAAGGTATATATTTTCACTTTTTCTCTTTTGCTTTTGAAATGGGAAACATGAATGTATTCTTTAATTTTTGAGCCATTTACATTGAGAAGTACGATAAAGGCTTTCATGATTTGACAGTTAAGTCTTATGGGAAATGTAAGATTTAAAAAAATATCTTCCTTTTTGAGATATATGCTGATTCTGATGGTATCTAATTTTTTGATTCCCCGTAGAAAGATGGGCGAAACTGATTCATCAAACTAGATTTCCTATGTTTCACAAATTACAGATGCTTGAATTATTTGTTCGTATTCATAAAAAAAAGGGTTCAACAGATGACATTACATGTGCTGATTTGTTATAAAGTAATCTATTGAATAAAGGTATTAATTAAAGGCTACAAATTATGAAAATGTGAAAGAGTTTACCATGCTTGTTTATCAGACCTGTACTGTATTAATTTAATACTTTAGAGATACATTATGTAAAACAGTAATGCAGTGGAAATTCATTTTTATGACAACATTTAGATAGTTGTTAATCCAAAGTGGTAATGTTTAATTTTTCCAGTAAATCTATGTGTTGCACAAACTGCTGTGCCAAGGCTCGTAAGACAATAATGTGCATTTTGATTTTGGATGCATGCGTGGTTTTGAACAAGAATATGCAAATATCTTGAGATTTACTGTATCTTGTAGATAAAATTAGTGTATAAAGAGCATCTTCCCTATAAATTCTTACGATTCTATGTTTAAATATGTAGGCAATTGAATACTCTTTTTTTCACGTTATTTTTATACATTTTAATTTTTCCTCTTAGATTTCATCTCTTAATGGCTGGAGAGTTACTGATCTTTATGGTCTGCATATTGTTGATCCAGAATATGAAGGAGATTATCTTAAAATTACCAATGAAGCTATGCTAGGATTTGATAATTATTATTGGATGGCTCCACCTGAATATATTGGAAAAAAGGTGGGTTATGGTAGGTGATAACAAAATTCATTTTTAGAATTTGATAGCATTCATATTCGCCCCAAATTAGGTGCTCCATCTCTGTGTTGGAACCTATTCAGACCTTTATTTTGTTTTTTTAAAAACAGAATTTTATAGCTTGAAAAACTGTTTTATGATTTGTTTTTATATATACTGTAACTACCTTCAGCAAAACTTGAACTGAAATTGAATCCTTTTATGTTTTAACCTATGAATAGAGATAGATAAAAATTATTTATGTTTTTATTCTCTAACCATTTGTGAGAGTTGATGAAAATTACATTTCTTGCAGTTCCATAAAATAAGCTGAACCATTAAGGTATTAAAATGAGTCCTGGATTGTCCAAAGAATGCGATTAATGATATGTTATACATTAACCACATACATTTCTTTCATAAGAATAGTTCCATCATTATATTTGCTTAAAAATACTGATTTATACTGTTGTAAGATTGTTTTGCATCATTTTCTACTATATAAATTATATTGTTTGAGATTTATTTGACATCATCTGCCTGATTCACTTCTTATTTAAACAAATACTAAACTTTAGATCAACACTATTTTTGCCCTTGTTTTAGACGTGTAGATGTTGGTTGACATTGCAACTGTCATATAGTTATTGAAAAATCATACAGATGTTTATAACTATTATTGAATAAGCAAAATACAATCAAGAACGAAGTTTTACTGAATGTACAATATGGATTTTTTATTCAATATGTTTAATTGCTTCTGGCGATAATTTATTTATCGTCTTGGTTAAAATGATCATAAACTGAGTGAAATTGTGAAACAAAAGTGAGTTATATTATCCTTAGATAGGTTTATTAAATTTTATAAATTATTTTTTATAAATATTATCTGTTTTATACAGTATTGGCTGGGCATACAGTTTTTTTTCTTTTTAGAGATATAATTTTGTTCTAACTTAAATTAAAATCAATAGCTGGGTTTTGATTAAACTTAATGAATGTAATAGGAATTCTGATCAGAAATGATCTAAAACTGAATAATCTGTAATCAAAAGTTAAAAATTATAATTTTTAACTTTTTGATTCAATACGTTAATTAATTTTTTAAATTGGTGGTGTAGTGTAATCAGAATAATTATTTTATTGAAAACGGTTGATAAAATAGTTATGTAATTTTAAAAAATAAATATTGAAAAGTCTTCATGTGAGAAAGCTATAATATGGGTATATTTTTAAAGCAATTTAATCATATGGCAGCACCAGAACTCATAGTTTAAGCCTTGGACCTCATAATTTCTTTTGGTTTAACACTGGCGGTAATGTACCAGAACTATTTCTGATTGATGTTAGATTTGGATTTGGTGATACAAAGTTTTGAATCCATTGTATATCAAAGTATATGGTTAAATCTTAACCCCTTCGGGATGGACGCCCGCTGAAGCAAGCGTGCCCACAGGATGGAAGCAGGCAAGCGTCGCCGGTGCCCAACGAGCGAAGCATTTTCTCCTTCTAAGCCTATCACGCATTAAATTTCGTAAAAAAAGTGCGTTATATAATAATGCATAAAAAGTTTCCTTTACATAGAAATGAAACCATTTTTAAATATGTGATAAAAGATATATTCTATTCATAATAAAAAAGTTTAATTAAAATACTTGATTTTTAATAATAAAAAATAAAAATATAGTTTTTTCACTATAATTGAAAGTACATAAATTAACATCAGATTATTGATGCAAAATATGAAAACATAGGAAAAAATAAATATTTACATTTAATATTATAAAATACATCAAAAACATTTTAATAATTAACACTTTAAAGCCTTATAAAAATTCTTCTAATTTAATACTCCGCTGATATGACGGAATTGGAACCGATATATTAATGCTATCCTCTTCTAATTGAAAATCTGAATATTGAGAACTATCTGAAGAACTCTAATAATTTATTGTTTTATCATTATAATCGTAAAAATCTATAGAAGGGTCATTTTAAAATTTGCATATTCCCTCCTCGGAAAGATAACACGTTCTTTTACACATAACTGCAGAAATAAAACTGAGAGGCATTAAACCCTTGACAGAATATCTTCGATAGAATCCCAACCCAAACGAGACGCGAAATTATAAACAAGCCATCCGAAATGAGTTAAAGAGCTCTTTAACATGTGCTTCTCTTTACACTTGCTAACACGTGTTTCTATTTATACTCCTGAAAATCCAATAATTCTAATCCAATGATTTACAAACACGTGATCGACTACAACGTGACCTCAGAGAAAGAAATATTAATGTACGGGATCAATATTTTGAAAGAAACTTGGAATAGTAACGCCATCTGATAGAAAACATTTGTTCCAAAAGCCCAACACATTTATAAGCGGCCCTCGGCCCACAGAGTCAATTTCGCTGTAATGTATGGATGCAGCGTTCGGCCCTGAGGAGAATCTAGAGCAAACGCACATATGCGGCGCTCATCCCGAAGGGGTTAAATATTAAATTTAAAGGGTAACAAAGGGTTGTCAAACATGTATTTTCATCCATTTATTTATGATTAATTTTAAAAGATGTATTACTTTCTAAGAAAACTCACTGTATTCTTTCTAAAAAAGTCTTATTCTAATATCCTTATTTTCTAATGATTCACCTTTTTATAACTATCCATTTTGAAAAATTATTTATTCATTGTTAGTGAAAGATGCTAGATATTGAAGTACCTAGATTTAAAAAAGAATGTTACAGATTGGTTTCATTTATCATTATTAAAGTGTGCTTATTTATTCAAGATCTTGCAAGATTTGAAATGACTGGAAAACATCAAGTATGAATACTAATAGTAAAATATAACTTAATGATGTTGCAAAATTAGCATGTTATTAATCAAATAAATTTACTCATGTCACCCATTAGCTTTATTCTTATGGTGGAGATCTAAGGTATGTCATTGGCTATACTGTAATAGAAGATCATGGCATCCAAAATGATGCTCCTGGAATAATTATTGAAGTAAGCAATGAATTACATATATCTCTTTTATCCAAATATCTATATGCATTTGCAGAACAGTGATTTTTAATGCTTTTGAATAATGTTTAGAGTGATCCCATTCGCATTGGATACTACTTTGGTTCTCGTAAAGTTCAAGGAAATATAACTGTAACCCTTCCATTGCAAGAGCGTCCATGGTCCCATCTGACTGCTGCTGGGAAAAGAAGCAGAGCAGTTTCAAAAGAGACTTTTGCAGTTGTTATGAATAATATTACTCGCCTTTTGATTCGTGCCAAGTACCACTCGGATCAAATAATTGGAGTGTAAGTTATTGTTAATTAAAGATTAAAATTTACTCGAAATTGTTTTGAGATAAAGTTGTTTCAAATTTTTTTATGGAAAATATTTTGTTTTGTATAAGAAGGAAAAAAATAATAGGTTTAAATTTGATGACTCAAGAATAGGGTTTCTTTTCCGGGAAATCATAAGATTTTCATACTTTTGTTTTCCTGGGAATTATGCTTGGTTTCTGGGAATTCCCAGGAATTATACTTGGTGCCCAGGAATTCCCAGGAACAAACGTACAGATACACAAAATTATAAACTATAATAGAATTAAATGAATACATGTCTTAAAAACCGTTATTTTTGCCAGAACATTAATTTATATTAAAGAGCAACAGATTTTGGCTAATGTAGAATTTGAAAATCTGATTAAAATTTTAGCAGGCTTGTAGTCTGTGAAAATTGGCCTAGCTAAATGTCGACTTTGCTAACTGCTGAAGGAGGATTTGCTTTCATTATTGGAGAATTGAACCAACAAAACTCAGAATTTTCTAAAAATATCAATGTTCTCTGGTCCAAAGAATTAGTGAGAAATGCAATGTTAGTTTAGTTGTATTAATGCATTATGTAAATTTTGGGAGAAAGTTGGATGCTGCTGCAGTTACTGTTGATCTTTCTTGTTTACCAAATAAAAACTCTTTGATTCAACAAGCTAAAATAATTATGACAAGGCTTTTTTGTGGGGAAGACGATTCACTGTTCAACTCTTTGCACTCAGATGAGAGCATGGAAACTTTGGAAGAGAAATCTTTAACGTTATACAAAAAATTAGAAAAAGTGATCCACTCAAAGACATAGTTCCAGCATTGTTTGTCTAACAAGAGCTATAGCTTGAGGAAGATAGTGAAGCAAGAATTGCATTTATTTGACTCAAAAGAAAGTCGATCATCAAATATTATAAAACTGGGTGAGGCTTTGAAAACAATTCCTTCAACATCAGCTGAAGCCAAGAGAAAATTTTCTTCTATCACGTTGTTCATAACAAAGCTAAGAACTAAGTTGAGAGATAAAAGCATAGATTACTTGCTTTCTTAAATCATGCTTTAAAAATGAATAATTAACATATTTGATTTGTATTTTGTAGCTCAATACATGAAGGAGTATAAATTTTAGAATTTAGGAATAGCCTTATTTTGTGTAATTATTATTGATATCAATTAAAAATAACTAATTTTTAGATTTTTTTCAAATTTTGATGCATTTCTGGAAATCCCGGGAATGATTTTTATGTTCCTGGGATTTCTCGGGAAGGAAAAAAGGGCGGGAAATCAGAAACCCTACTCAAGAATGGAAAGCATTTTGTTTTTTGATGAATGGAGAACTGAAAGAGGAAAAATATTCTATTATTATTGTTTCTGAATCTTTTAATGTAATAAATGATAACATATGTTGTTAGATTCTATTTAATAAGATTTTGCAGTATCGGCTGTCTTCTGTAATATTTGCAGTTATTATGTAGGATGTTTAACTAAGATATGTACAACTACTGGAGGTGGGTAGAGTGCTGAATGATAAATTGGAATCGTGTATCAACCTTGGGTCAGGAACTCTATCATCATGTAAGAGTGAGAAAAAAACATGAGAAATGAAAGAGCAGCATTTGGTCAATAATCTAACAAGTACCATAGTATTGTTGGCACATGAAGTCATGAGCATTTTTGAAAATTCCCAACAAATTTCTAATGGGCTTAGCAGCCTCAGAGATGTATGCAACAATATAATCAGCACTATTAATGGCGTCATACACCAAGCTTTTGAGTGATTTCAGAGAAAAGTAGTTAAGACATTAAGGTCCAACGTTCTTGGGAATCAATGTATAGAACATGATCCTCTCTTATTTAAAACTAGCTGCCTTTGGTGACCAGCTTGTGCGCCGGGAATATGATTTCAATTTAATCTTGTATCATTTTATATTCATGGTTCTCTTAACAATGTGAGTTTAAACTTCAGATTGTGGTAGTTATTTAAGCCATGTTCTATTAGTGACCTTGTACCTGTTCTGTTCATTGTCTATATAAATGTCCCAAATGGAGTCAAATAACTGACCATGTCATGTAACCCCTAATTGCACGTTGTCGGCACTATCTTCACTTTCTTATTCTTGTAAAATGTGCATTTAATTTCAGCATTAAAATGACGTAGCATATTTTTTGTCGTGTTAGCTGGATTAAAACATGTTGAAAAAAGAATAAAAACATAGCAACCATAACCTTTCAGCTTATGTTTCTTAATATAAGCAAAGCATTATCTCTGAGGTCTTAGTTTACAGATTTCACAAAAATCTTGATGAAATAAAATATGAAAGCAAAATGTATTAGGATCCTATCTCAGATTACAAGAATGAAAGAGAAATATGCAATTAAATATTTGTTTAAACAATGAAAATGGTTTGAGTTGCTTTGCAGCAATGAAAAGTATTGTTGTAAATTATGCCTAAAAATATTTTTAAAAATTTATTAAAATTCGAGAAAACATTGTATGGAAATTTAATTGATATCATTGGAAAGGTAATTTTTTGCACTTTCAGATAGTGTAAAAATGATTTTTGTGCTGCAATATTTTCGGAAGTTATTAAGGAAAAACGCCGGAATTTCGCCTAATTTTTAATTAATTAAAATTTCAAAAAAGGGCTGTGAGGTGCACATTCCCACCCTTCAAAGTATTGCAATTCGGATTTGAGCTCTGCCTCTTCCAGAAGTTTGCACCCTCATAAAACACACTGTATTAGTAATTATAATATAAAATGCATTTAAATTTCATTAATTGTTAACACTTGACTGCCATTCATTCAATGGCTTTAAATAATTATTTCAAATTATCAACTTGTTTAAATTGGAATGTTTTAGCCAAGTTTCACATGGTTTTTTTCTCCCCCAGATTAGAAATCTTATTCTTCTTTTGAAAGTAGAATGTGTATGTAGTCATGATGACAGTGTATTTTTTTTAATGCACTAAGAAATTGTTACAGGATTACATTTAGAATTGTTTCACATGGTTGGTTGTTCAATTTACAGTTTTATTTAGCCATGATTTTATTATTTCTTGTGTTTTATTAAACCAAGCAATTTTTTTTCCATCAAACCATACTTTATATCTTTTGACTTCTACTAAATGGAGTTACTACAATTTCCACATATTTAAGGAAACATAACGAGAGAAATATCTTTATTATGCTCCATTATAATATTGTTAATTGGTAATTTATTGCCAGTTTCTTGCTTTGTATTCTAATATAGGTTACATGGATTGATAAGTGTTTTTAAATGACATTAAATCTGAAACCTCAGAAATAATTTATTAAAAAAGTTCAGGCTTCGCTGATATTGCTACTATAGATGAAATAAACAACCATGTGATTCTATTAGGTTGTGCAAACAATTTATAAGACTTATTTTTGTAACAAACACCATTTATGTTTGATTGCGTATGTAATTTTGTTCTATCAACATTTTCAGACTCTATAGTGTGGAAATGGAAATAGCAGATAGATGGTCAAGTAGTATAAAGAAAATGCAGACTGTTGAAATGTGTGAGTGCCCATTAGGATATTCAGGATTGTCTTGTGAGGTAGTTATATTAAATAAAATGTAATAAAAAGTTATTTTTTTATCTACTTTACATATTATTAGTTTGCCTTTGAAGCAATGACAAATATAATATCTACTTAAAAAAAAAAACATCACACCAACCCATTAATGTACAATCAGCATTTTTTTAAAATAATATTTTGTATAATATTAAATATTCCAAAATCAATTGGAAAAATGCTAACAAAAATCTGCCTGGAAAATTTATGTTTTAGTGCCCTCCTAAGGCTACCATCCCTATTTAGGAACATAATATAAAATTTAAAGAAAAAAAAATCAAGTTCATTAGAATTATGTGAAATTCCAAAAAGAAAACTTATTCTTACAATAGATATTTATTGATATATTTGTTAAATTCAAGTAAATTAATGGATAAATAATGGAACAAACTTGCCTTTTTCTTCTTGACAGTACGAAAGACTACTTTTGAGTCTGACTTGAAAATAAAAAGGCTACACTATCAACCAAAAACTTGATATATACTGCCATCAATTAAATATAAAATAAACAAATACTTGAAAATACTTTTTTGTAAAATTTATGATAAAAAATAATTCTTGTGAGTTTGATGCATTTTTAGAAACATCCTTAAAACGGGATGCTGGCATTAATGGGTTAAATAAGTTTTTTTTATGGCTAGTATATGAACAGTGGTCTAAAAAGGTGGGGACAAGTCTTGGGAGTATGAAAAAGCAAAATATTTTGCATTTATGCTGGTTTTTAAAGCCATTTATGATGAAGAGAGGGCAGAGTGTCATTTAGCTTTGTTACGCCACTGCATTTGAAAATTGTTGAACAATGTATTTAGTATTCTGTGGTATTCATATTTAATGGAAATATTTTTGAATTTCAGATCTGTGAACCAGGATATAGACGTGTAAATGACACTCTTCATAAAGGTGTCTGTGAGCTATGTGAATGTAATAGCCATTCAACATCTTGTGATCCTTATACTGGCTACTGTTTGGTATGAAAAAGTTTTTGTCTGTAAATATTTATATTACTACTCCATTATTTCAGAAGTTTCTAATTCCCTAGCAAGCAGAAAGGCAAATACTTTTTATTTATTTATAAAAAGACTTGATAAAATGATACCTACTTTTTACTTTCTCGTATACGAAGTATACAAAGGGAAAGTATTGTAATCGTCAAAAAATTCGAACTCGAGATTTTGACGAATCTCCACGTTTTAGACCTCCCTGAGTCCGAAAAACATAATTTTGGAGTTATGTCTGTGAACACGATAACTCGAAAACTATTAGAGCTACGGGGATGAAATTTGGTATGTGGTCTTTAAACATAATTTGTAGGTTTCTGTCAAATTTTGTTCAAAATCCGTCAACGGGAAGTCTGTATGTCCGCGGTCATGTGAACACTATAACTCAAAAACTTGAATAGCTAGATGGATAAAATTTGGTACACAGTTTTATCGTCATGAATGTAGGCCCGTATTAAATTTTGGGCCAAATCCGTCAAAAAGGGGCGTTCAAATTGCACATTCAATTTCTTTTAATCCGATTCTCATGTGCAAAGTACTGGTAGCAATCTGTTATTGTTGTAAATTTTATTTACAACAATGAATAATGTTCTCAAACATGAATTGTAAGAAATTTTTTATTGTTGTAAATGAAATTCAAACAGATCTCATTATTTCAGCAAATCTTTTATTTACGAGCTTTTGCAATTGTTACGATTGTGGTAGTATAAATTGTTTTCTTGGGAATTCAATTCCAAAGCAGAATTTTCGCTTTAGTATTCATTTAATTGCCTATTTTATCGCACCTGCTTCAAAGTAATATTTTTTTGAAACGTGGCAACAGATATTTATTTGAGGTTTGTTGGTTTATTTCACTTTCTCGTATACGAAGTATACAAAGAGAAAGTATTGTAATCGTCAAAAAAAATTCGAACTCGAGATTTTGACGAATCTCCACTTAGAAAGTATACAAGAAAGTTTAGGGGAGACTACTCTCGCTGGTTTTATTTATTATTTAACCACACTAAAAATATATAAAGGATTTCCTAAACCAAGTGTTTCTGTATTTTATTATGCAATTGAAGTGAACTGAAAATATGATTTTTTTTTTTTATTTCTCAGAACTGCGCTCATAATACAACTGGTCACCATTGTGAAATATGTGTGGAAGGATTTCACGGTAATCCTTACAGAGGCACATCAGAAGACTGCCAACCATGTGCTTGCCCATTGCTGAATCCTGAGAATAACTTTTCGCCTGTTTGTAGAGACATTGTGACGACAGATGCTGTTACTGATTATATATGTACTGCTTGTGCAATTGGTTACACTGGCAGGAAATGTGAAAGGTGAAGTATTAATAAACAATTCCATTTCAGATTTTTGCTTAATCAAACTATGATTTTGGTAAAGCAATTTTAGTAAGATATTTTGTAAATTACCTTTTTTATTCTTTTGAAATGAAATGAAAATGGAAGCTTAATTATATTGAAATGGGAATTGATGTATTGTTTGAAAAAATTAGTACACCAACAATTTCTTTTTTTTTTTTCTTCCCATAGCTTTATTGAAATGCAAACATTTCTGCAGCATTGAAAATGTAAAACATTTTCTTTTGAATATATTTAGATTAAGCAAATTTAATTTAATAATTTTTTTTATAAGAAAGTGTATAATCCAGGGTGCATGCATAGCGTCATGAAAAGTGCTTAAATTCAAAAACCATTTTTAAGCACCTTACAAGTACTTAATTTTGAAAAAAGGTGCTTAATTTTCACGAGAAGTGCAAAGAAAGCATTATTTTTTTTTGTTTCCCCGGACGTTGTATACAATAAATCGAATGCATACTACAAAGCTTTGTTTACCGGATGTATCTAGAAAGAAAACGGACCTGGGTGAGATAGATCCAAGGTGTCAACACATGTTAAGATAATGCTTGTAGTTCATTCAGTGGAGGCCCAAAATGGGGATAAAAAGACATTAAATCATATAATTTTTAAAATTGGTACACATGTTCGGGCTCCTACTGAACATACTATAAGTCTCCGATCCTGACGGGGGGGCTCAGGCCGCCGTATTGGATTTCGCCCGCTTTTTCAGTTTTTCTTGAATACCTCGAAAACTCTTCAGTTTTCAAATTACAATTGATTTAACCAATTAAAGAGATTAAAATTCCTTACGAATACATGCTTTTATTTTTCTTCTATCTACTCTATTAAAATTCGAAGGTAAACAAACGTATGTATGTATGTATGTCCTTCTATCTTCTCACGAACCGCCGAACGGAGAAGCGCGCGGAAAGTACCAAAAGATGGGGAATAATCCAGGGAAGCCGTTTCGGCCATTTATATTCCGAAATTTTAATTAGTGAAAAAGATATTAATTAAAAACTAATTTACAACAATACTTTTCATTGTTTTGGATACCTTATAACAATACTTTTCATTGTTACGGCGCAATTCAAAATTTATTTGATTGTTGAAGTCGTTTACTTTAAGGAACATTGTTACAACAACAATAAAAAAGTGACGCTGACAGAAATAAAAAAAAATGTATTGTTGCAATATGGAAACCTGAACAATGCAACAAGTCAATGTGGATAGAGTTTTGTGTGGGTTTTGGTAATTGATGTAAAGAAACAGGGAAAATTAAATCGCTCATATAGGGTTTTTACTAAAACTATTGTTTTCTATGAGGTTTCACTTTTAGATTTCCTGTACTCAGTGCATCTTGCTTCATGTGCATATAAACTGGAGGCGGGCATATGAAAAAATTCGGATTCCGATCAACGCTGGGTTATCTCATTATTTCCGTACTAAAGTCAGACAAAAAAATAATTCCGGAATCGTAATTTTACAAAATAAAGATTATTTTTGCGATTTTTTAAAAGTATATTTTGAAGCCTTTACGCGGACGGAATGATTGAACCGCTCTTTTCTCCTTATTTATTTAGGAGAGAATGTTGGGCATGTGTCACATGACCTCACTTTTTCTCTCCGTCAAGGAATGACGCATTATTCGAGATAGCCCGTGCAACGCCGGGTCACGTAGCTAGTCTACTCTATTAAAATTCGAAGGTAAACAAACGTATGTATGTATGTATGTCCTTCTATCTCCTCACGAACCGCTGAACGGAGAAGGGCGCGGAAGGTACCAAAAGATGGGGAATAATCCAGGGAAGCCGTTTCGGCCATTTATATTCCGAAATTTTAATTAGTGAAAAAGATATTAATTAAAAACTAATTGACAACAATGCTTTTCATTGTTTTGGATACTTTATAACAATACTTTTCATTGTTGCAGCGCAATTCAAAATATATTTTATTGTTGAAGTCGTTTACTTTAAGGAACATTGTTACAACAACAATAAAAAAGTGACGCTGACAGAAATAAAAAAAATGTATTGTTGAAAGTGTATAAATTCTTTTTTTATCCCGTGATATAACGTCCAACAAAATCATTTTAATGAAATTAAAAGGGGTGTTTTGTTTCTGTAAAGTTATGTGCCGAAAGATTTGGATTAGTTATGTTAGTGATTTTAATCATTATTCATTGATTTGATCAAGTTTAAATATTTGTGGAAGCTTCTGTTTTAAGCTGATATTTGGAAGTTACTATTTTTGCTTTGTTCAATTCTCGCTTTTTCCTATGCCTAAAAGAAAAAGAGGAATTACAGGGGATGCTGCCAGTAGACGGGAGGCAATTAGAAAACGTGAAAGGAGAGTTGTTGAAACTGAAGAAGAAAGAAGCCGCCGATTTTCAGCTATGGTACAACGTGGCCAGGATAGAAGAGTGGAAGAAACAGAAGAACAAAGAAATAGCCGATTGTCAGACATGGCACAACGTGGGCAGGAGAGAAGAGCCGAAGAAACAAACGAACAAAGAAATAGCCGATTGGCAGTAATGGCACAACGTGGCCAGATGAGAAGAGCCGAAGAAACAGAAGAACAAAGAAATAGCCGATTGGTAATAATGGCACAACGTGGTCAGGAGAGAAGAGCCAAAGGAACAGACGAACAAAGAAATAGCTGATTGTCAGCCATGCTACAACATGCAAGAGAACGACGTCTAAATGTTATTGAAGGACAAAATCACCATCAGATACAAACTTTTTATGCAGCTAGAACTGTTCTGAACTGAAGAACACAACTGTGGAGAAATGGACAATCTCTGTCTGAAATGCGGAGGGTTGTATTTCCGGGATGAAAAGAATACCAGAGGAATTTACACTCATTGTTGTCATAATGGAAATATAATTGAGCAGGCTTCAGTTTATCCAGTGGAAATGAAAGTATTGATGGATGGCTCCGATGAATTATCAGTGCATTTCAAAAATAACATAAGGTCGTACCAGTGCTTCAATGGGTGCACAGATTGTACCGTCTACAGGGAGAGGAGCGTATTGCTTCAGAATTCATGGTCAACTTTATCACAGGACCTCTCATCTACACCCAGCTGAAGCAGGACGTGAAAACACTAATACAACACACTTCAACAATATTATGACACACATTAGGCATGTGTCACGTGACTTCAGGTGTTATTCGATTTCGCCCGTGCAACGCCGGGCCATACAGCTAGGTATGGAGCAGAAACAGAAGAACAAAGCTAGGTATGGGCAGGAGAGAAGAGCCGAGGAAACAGAAGAACAAAGAAAAGATAATACGTTTTGGGGGGAACGTAACGTTTACGTTAGCGACAATATATGTAAAAAAATAAATCGGAGGCGGGCATATGAAAATTAGTAATAAAAAGACTAGATTTGTGTGTGAAAGAATATTTACATTTCTTGGAGAAGGTAAGTGACAATATTTGTTGAAAAAAAACGGAGCCGGGCATATGAAAAAATATGGATCCGAAGGCCGCACGTGATCTCACTTCTCTCCGCCCGGGAATATCCCATTATTCAAGATTGCCCGTGCAACGCCGGGTCATGCAGCTAGTCTTTAATAGTTTCCGAGATAATGGGTCTCAAAGTTTACCTCCATCTTGGATTTCATCCCCCTGTTTTGATTTTTCTTGAATTTCTCGAAAATTATTCAATTTTAAAATCATATTTGATTTAAAAAATTAAAGAGCGTACAATTACCTACATATGCATGATTTTATTTTTCTTCTAGCTTTAATAGTTTTTGAGATAACTGGTCTCAAAGTGGATGCATTTGTAAAAAAATCTTAGTCCAGTCAACAATGGGTTTGAAAAAAAAAACGCATTAAATCGTATAGTTTTGAAAATTGGTACACATGTTCACGAGAGGCTTCTGTTAAACATACTACAAGTCCTCGGTCCTGGGGGTGCAGCTCATGCTGCCATCTTGGATTTCATCCCCCTATTTTTGGTTTTTCATGAATATTTCGAAAACTATTCAGTTTTCAAATTACAATTGATTTAACAAATTAAAGAGCGTGAAATTCCCTACGAATGCATGCATTTATTATTCTTCTATCTAAATATTTTCTGAGATAATTATTAACGAACTATTTATTAGTCCATAACGAACATGTGTACCAGCTTTCAAAACTGTATATATTTTTTTTTTCAAACTCTTCATTGACTGGACTATTAATGACCTTTTTTATGCTCCCTCTTCAGCATTGGGTATATTGAAATACTGGAATGATTATCTCAGAGGGGCAAATTAACTGGTAATTTGTTAATTTTAAGAAATGTTGAAAAGGTCAGAGATTTTTATTTTTAATGTTATAAAAGTTGATTTAATTTTTGGTAATGACAATTTACATTATCACTTTTAATTTTTTTTCAAATCAAAAAGACATCCTTTATTTTACAATAGAAGACGTTGTGCAAATATAGAAATAAATATTAAAATTGAAAAAAAACATATTTAAAATTAAAAAATATGCATTATTATAAAACAGAAATCATCGTATGCTTAGAAAATACGTGGATATACATATGCATGTACAAAAGTGCTTAATTTTTTGGGTAAGGTGCTGAAAAAGTCCTTAAAATGCTTAATTTTTGCAGCAATTTCTCACTACGCACCCTGTAATCAAAGAATCTGACCTCAGGCGTTATGTTCTTATTTAGATGTGCTCCTGGTTATTTTGGAACTCCTGGGATACCTGGTGGCTCCTGCCAACAGTGTGATTGCACTGGTAATGTTGATACATCTGATCCCAATTACTGTGACCATATTACTGGCCAATGCTTAAAATGTATTGGAAACACAGGAGGCTGGAATTGTAATGAATGTCTGGAAGGACATTATGGCAATGCTTATCATCATATTTGCAAACGTAAGTAGAGTTATTAACTGAATCATCCTAATTTAAAGTTATTATTTCTATACTATCGACACAATTTAACCATGAAAACAATGTCCAACATGAATGAAAGTTTTACTTGCATATAGCTGGAGTGCATTGCTTACACATGTGCTAGCATGTGTAGACAAATTTTCGGTATCTCTTTCTCTTTAACATTTCACATTGGAGCCTATAAGAAAATATATTTTTGAAAATAAAGAAAAGGATGTATTTAGTAGGAAGTTTAATTAAAGAAATTTTTGCCTTTTGACAAAACATAGTCTGCATTTATCTGCTGGCATACTGCTGCATTTGTATACAGGCTATAGACCATTCTCAGTAAAAGGTATTTAGAAGCAGTTAATTCACCTGTAACATATATATACAGTGTGCCCGCTAAAGTCCGTTGTCACCCCAATAATTTCTGAATGGCAAGAGCTATAGTCATAAAAGTGGGGTCTAGATATAGTAAAGTTGCCATGCGCTACGCAAGAAAACTGCTTACAGCGCCACCTGGTGGCAAAATTTGGAGTTAGTGTTCTTATCTCAAAATTGGTACGATATACAAGAAAAAAGTAAATTACAAAGTTGTTCAGCATCATCGATTTATTACCAAAAAACATCTAGCACACAAAAATGATACAAATGAAAAGCACAAAACAATCGTTGAACAAAACTGCACTTGCCATAAATGAGGCTCATCTATCTGTCATGCTCAAAATGGTGTCCTTCAGCAACAATACACATCTGGACACAGGACTGCACTTCCCGCTGCACATTGTACAACATGGCAGGTGACACGCTGGCACAAGCATCCGTAATATGGTTTCGAAGATCCTGCAGTGTTGGTGGAGGGGTTGCATACACTCTGTTTGATGTGTCGGCACAGAAAAAAGTTCAATGGGTTCAAGTCAGGTGAACATGGAGGTCATTCTACGCAACCACCATACCCAATGACTTGTTGCTGGAATGTGTCTCGAATGTACTGTTGAATACTTGATACCTTGTGTGGAGGGGCGCCGTCGTGTTGGAACCATACATTCTGGAAGTCACTCAACGGCAAATCCTCTAGAAAATCGTATATTCCTCCTTCTTTTTCTCTTTTCTTCCGCGTTATGTCGCATTACAATTTTGGGAGTTGCGAACCAAACAAATATGCATTTAACGCCTTCTATTTTTAACATTACTGTATGGAAGGTGTCTTCTCTTACTAAGTCGAAATGCTGAACAACTTTGTAATTGACTTTTCCCCATACTGTTTTTGAGATAAGAATGCTAACTCCGAATTTTGCCACCAGGTGGCGCTGTAAGCGGTTTTCTTTTGTAGCGCATGACAACTTTACTATACCTAAACCCCACTTTTATAATTATAGGTCTTGCCGTTCAGAAATTATTGGGGTGACAATGCACTTCAGCGGGCACACTGTATAGTAATAAATGAACATGGTATATTTTACCTGTATACTATACTACATTTTCTATAGATGTAATAGAACTTACTGTTTCTATTAAATCTACTGCAATGCAGGGAAGAGCCTTTACTATTTTAAAATTGTCAAGGTAACATATTTTGACATTTAACCAATATTTTATGGATTCCATAGATAATATTTAATAGTTTTGTTTGTATTCAATTTATATACAGTATCTTTTCATTAATTTCCTTATAAATAAAGAAACTTATCACTTTTTCTTTTTATCTACTGCTGCTTTTCCTGCTTATAAGGTAATTAAAATTCTTAAAAATCATTATTTATTTTTATTACTTGTTCTTTATGCATTGTTAATAATTTTTAAAATAATGTTTGAGATTAATGACTCCTGGGCTGTACATTTGAAAGTGAGACTTTATAATTGATGTTTTTTTTTAGATAATAGTATTTTTATAATTGCATTGATAATTGTGTTGTAAGTTAGGGAGCAAACAAGTCAATTTAAAATAACTGGCTTTTTTGTGTGTAAAACTAAATCATTTACATACTAGAATAATACAGATTAGTATTCCAAACATGTTTATTATTTTTATTTGGCAGAAATTGTTTGTGAAGTTAAAATTTACTATTATATGATTATATTTTTTCATATTGCTTATTTTTAAATGTTCTATTCTCAGAATAATAACAGTGTAGCATTATATGCTTTAATTAGCTGAGTGATTTTGTACATTGGATGTGTAGGGGATGCATGAATTGTACTTCCAATATGTTCTTATTTTCCAATCAGTGAACCATTAAATAAGTATCACTTCCATTTGTACAAACCATACATTTTTATAGCTCTTGAATTTTGTTTTGGAATTAATAATTTTTAATAATAAATTGATGTTTATTTCATTTTATTTGTTTAATAATATAAAACTTGCTTCAGATGAAATATTAAGGATTTGTTGCAATATGCTTAAGAATATACTTGTGAAAAGATGCAATCTCATAATTTCTTTTGTATTATAGAATGTTAATTGAATGAACAAAACTATTTTTCAATTAAGAGCATATATACTGTGTAAATATTTCTATAAAAAATAAAGTTTATGTTAAGATCCACATTCCAAAAATCTATTATCTTTATTACACTCTGTATCATATTCAGTTGTCCTGAAAGGTCGTTTACATATTTTAAGGGTAGGCCAGGCATATAAAAAAAAGTCATTTTTACAACAGAACATGGGATCAGAAACATGGGATTGCATTTTTTAGAGCAATATTGTGAACTATTTCTATAAGTTGTGTTCCTATCTAAAACCTGAACATTCTCCACTGTGGAATATTAATATAACAACATGGTTAATATTTCTCTGTAATGTATTTCAGTGAATTTTATTAATTATCAGAAATGGGCAGTTGTAAAATTATCAGTAATTTTCTGACCTTGCATTCTGTTAAATATTATTAGGATAGATTTCATTGTGAAAATTGTTTGAAATTTTCTTTTGCTTTTTAACATTTTCAATATTGTAAGGAAAATATTTTAGGAATAGGAGGAATAATTCATTTCAATATTATTACACCTTGAAATTTTAAAGCGTTTTTTCTTTTCATTCATTAAGATTAGAAGTAGTTAGCTTTGTGTTAGTAATTTTAGATTATGACAGTTTGCAGATGAGCACATCTCTGGTTCCTTTCAGCCTGCGGCTGTAGTCCTCTTGGGTCTGAAAGTTCCATATGTGATAGAGCAACTGGAGTTTGTGAATGTAAGCCCAAATTTGTAGGAAGAGAATGTGACAGATGCGATGTAAGCATTTTTATAAATTTTTACTGTATAAATTGATTTTATTTATTTGCAGACATGACACATTTCCGCGGAAATACGGATTTCAGCTTTTTCGGCATCAGATTTTATCATTCTTAATTTTTTTTTATTTAATAATTTTACAATATTTTTAATATCTCAAACACTTTTTGCATAGATTTATTTATTTTATTGTTCAATTAATCATATATATTTTACTTCTTGGTGTTTATGTTTGGCATAATTCATTATTTATGAAGTTCAGCTTTTTTTTTGTTCCAAGTCTGTGTCATGTCTGTTATTAATAGTTAGGAAATAAATTTTTTGATTACAGAAAGAGTTTCCTTACTTTTTGTAGGTACTCTGATTCTCATTTAAAACTATATTTCGTCACTTGCCATGTGAACATAAATTTCATGGGCTATATCATGAGTTTATTTAATGAAGAGGTCTGATATTAGGAAGTGATAGTGAAGTCCACAGATTTTCTTCTGCTTTGTATTTATTCTTGCTAGTATTTTTTTCATGTTTCCTTGAGAACATAAATTTGACTTTTTGAGATGACATATCACAGTTCTTCATAATATATCACAGTTGCTTGATAATTAGCATTACTTTTTGAATCATACAAGAATAAGTGAAAGTCGCTTTACTTTTTGAATCATACAAGAATAAGTGAAAGTCGCTTTAGATTTTGAAAGAAAATTTAAGTATTTAAAGCAATATTTATTTCAAAAGGAATTTTCTTATATAAATTGCAACAGAAATTTAAAAATTGCATGTAATACTAAAATAATACCATTGGTTCTTTTCCCTAGAAATGCACATAAATCTAATTTCAAATGAATGATTTGATAATTTGTTATTTAAGGGTGGACTAATTTTGAATGTAAGTTGTTTGTATTATGATTTGGTTACAAGACTTTTGGAAGATATTTCTTAATTTGTAAGGAGTCTAATTTCAATGAATTCATATGCTGCATAATTTGTAATGCTCATTCATGCAGTATTAAAAGATACCACTTGAAAAATGTTGGGTATTCTTTTGAGAACAAAGATGATTTTGAAAGCCATTTTTAGCTTGAAACTAAATCTTGACAATTTTAGATAAATTTATAGCTATGCAATTGGGTGATGCTACACATTTTGATTAATATGTATATGAACCAAATATAAATAATTTTACTTAATCAATAATAAAATTAGTTTATTTTTTATATGTTTGAAATTTTTATATTTTTAATGCTTATTTTTCAGTACTTTGTTCAATCTAACCCATTTCATTCAACTTAATGTATTGTTTGAAATACATTCTTATATAGTTAGTTAAATAATTAAATTTTTTGTGATTGTTTGTTCCATTTATAGTATGGATTCGGAAATGTAGAGCTTGGATGTGTTCCATGTCGCTGCAACAAAACAGGCACAAAAGGAGGAAATGTTGATCAGTGTGATCCAGTAACTGGAAAATGTGATTGTAAACCAGGAGTATTTGGTCTAAAATGTGACACTTGCCTTGAAGGTTACTACAGTTTTTCAGAAAATGGCTGCAGATGTAAGTTTGGTATTATATTACTGTTTAATTATCAAAGAATGCATCTTAATTTTTACTCAATTAAATGTATTCCTTCAAAACATGATGAAATCAAAGTTTTGAAACTAAATATCTAGAAATTGAACATTTTATATAAAAGTTGAATTTTTTGCTCTTAGAAGTTATTTTTAAAATAAAGTGCATTTTATTTTTGTCTTCCTAGGGTGTGGATGTGATGTTAATGGAGCAGCTAGCATTCAGTGTGAAGATCCTAGTGGCCAGTGCATTTGCAAACCTTATGTAACAGGTCAAAACTGTAGTCAATGTGAGGTATAAATTAATAACCAAATTATTTTCAATACCTTGTATATATTTTATACTTGTTCAGAATTGCAGTTTGTAATTCAGTTACCTTTATTTATATGTATTTATTTATGACTATATTTTAATGGATTTTTTTGGACGCATATGATTTAACTATTCAATTAGTGCATGGCTAAACTACTCTAATAGTGCAGTGCTTCCCAAACTTTTTGGATTTTCGGCACTCTCGGTGAATTTTTGATTTTTTTCCCAAGGTGCCACACATAAAATTCCAATAAGTACTTTTGCAAAATAGTCACTAGTTTTTGTATAGCTTAAGTTAAAATAAATAAAACACATTTTAAGTTATATAAAAATTTATTGAATAAATGTTAATAAATATAATAAACAGTGGGATGAATGAGCCTGTTGATCACTACATATTTTCTCAAATCATGAAATTAAATTGGATTCAGCTGCTCTTAATGACAGCTACTGCCAAAAATCTAGCTTCACACAAAAAAAGAATTAGCGAATGTGATTAAAATTCTCTGAAGTTTAGCACTTAGGAGTGGATATTCATCTTTTACTGACAGCACAAAACTCAGTTGATTCCATTCCACATTGTTAAATCTTGCTGTTATCATGGTAAGTGAATAAATGAATAAAATAAAAATTTAATTTTCATGTTATCTCTACTAATAATAAAGGAGACTCTGTGTGTGTTGGCACTCTACAGGGCAGACCACACAATCTGGAGCTATGAAATTTGGCACTAGCATGCTTTGGAGGGTGGGAATGCACACCTTGGAGTCTTTTTTTGAAATTTTAATTAATTAAAAAGTAAGCAAAATTTTGCCTTTTTTCCTTAATAACTTCCGAAAATATTACAGCACAAAAATAATTTTTACGCCATATGAAAGTGCAAAAAATTATCTTTTTAATGATATCAATTAAGTTGCCGTATGATTTTTTCTCAAATATATACATACATGCGTTGAATTTTATATATATAAATAATAATTTTATCATGTTTCTAATATTTTTAAAACAAATTTAGAGCAACATGTGGAATTTACTATCTGGAAAAGGATGTGAAGATTGTCGATGCAATATGACTGGATCCGTAAATCTGGCTTGTGATGAATTGTATGGAACATGTAAATGCCGACCTGGAGTAGGAGGTGCAAAATGTGACATGTGCTTGCATGGATATTTTGGCTTTTCGCATACTGGATGTAAAAGTAAACATGCAATTGTTACTTTTTTCATTATTACTGAAGTTAGATTTATTTGTTGAACCTAAAACTATTGTAGATCGTAATAGTTTTTTTGATAAATTTTAGAATTGAAATGTTGAATAATGCATTTTCAACTTGATTTTATAAAAGTATATAAAGAATATATATTACCATTTGATAAATAACATGTGAATTTAAATAAATATATAACGTAGAATAAGTAAAACTCTGTGTAAAAGATTTTACTTTTCAGTATATCTTTGTATAGTAGAACCCTGCCAATCCAAAATTCCGGTTAATCCGAGCCCATTTTATTTTCGAAAATTATATGTAATTGAAAATATTACCTGAAAAGATTTAAATATACATACTGAAAACGAAAAAGTACTTTTTCAGCATGCATAATTTTGTACACATTGAAGAAACTAATGCAATAATTCAAGGATCACATTTACATTTAATAAAAACACATTACTTTAACACATCATATACACATTTCCATTAACGATCTTTTGGAGTGAAGAAATTTGTCAGATTTGTCTGACGAAGTGATTTTATTCTTGACGTGGAAGCAATATTATGCCAACATCTCATAAACATAATGTCTGTTGATGTCACATTTTCACTCTGCTCTATATATTGCAGTGCTATTTCTAGCACATTTGCAGCTTCAGAATGGGAAACGAGAACATTCTCTGGCTCATCAGTTTCTTCTAGATCAGAGTCATCTTGTGGCTTATTCTGAACTAAAGAGGTGATTTCTTCATCTGCATATAACTGATTGGCTTTCAGTATCACTCAGTTACAGTGTGTTCAGTTGCGTCTTCACAGCCTGGGATACATTTAATAAGCGGAAGAATTTCCCTTTTGTTTGCTTCTCCCTGTACAACTTTGCTAGGATCAGCTAAACTTGGCAATAACTTCTTCCACGACTTTTACTAAACAATTTTGTATAACATTGTCCCATGACTCCGATACTCAGTAAATTACATCTTTTATTGTGACATCTTATATTTCTTTATAAGTTGCAGTACAGAGTCAGAACTACCATCAATTCAAGAGATAGTACTGAGTACTTATAACTTACATTTTTTTTAGCACATATCTTTTCTATTTTTATCCGAATTTTGGGTAATCCGAATTTTTTGTAATACAAACAGGCACCGGTCCCAATTGGTTTGGATTAGCGGGGTTCTACTGTATTAAGTAATTAAAATAATGTCACCATTTGCTTTCAGTACTATATTTCCATGCATGAAATATGCATTTTAAGATGCTAAAATAAATCTAAAATTTTGATTGAAGTAATTCCCTTTTCTTTCATTATTTTTTGAAAAATATAAGTTTCAGATATTTGTTTAAGTTGTATATACTTATTTTTATAACCTGCAAAGGGAGATCTTATTTTTTTACATTGTTTGTCTATTTGATTCCAAAATATTTATTCTGGTGTATAAAGAACAAAAGGTTATTTCTGTTTAATTTTTCATTTCCCTGGCATCCTATATTTTGTTTTTAAAAATAGTTAATAATTGTTTAGTCTGGCATAGCTTAGCCAACACATGGGTCTTGCATCACATAAACTACAAGCTAACATAACATAACAATATATTTGTAAAAGAGTGTTAACTAAAACCTCCGTCTGGATTTTATCTTCTAGTCCATAAATTGCTTGACTGCATGACTCAGAAAGTTGAATTTAAATTTTTATCCGCTCTGCTTCTATTATGTTTGATTCAGTGAGAATTTTGTCTCTAACTTATGAGAACTCAATATTTTAATTTACTATGAAACTATTGTGCATGACATTCACTTTGTTTGTCTCAAGTATTTTTTTAATAATCTTTACTTTTTATTTTGTGGTAGAATTTAGTGTTAAATTAATTAGGTGCAAAAAATGTTTAGTGTTAAATTATTTAGTGCCAAATTTTTCATTTGTTGAATATTTTCTATGGATAAAATTAACAGTTGATTTTGAATCATAGAAATTATCTGTCATGTTTATTAGTTTACAGCTGTGTTTCTTTCAGATTTAAACTCTCAAAGAATTTAAAATTTTGCATCCTGTAAGTTTTCTGTCTTATGTACTTTGGCTAGCACATTTTTATAACAGTTTTTATTATTATCACAGAATGTGAACCCTGTGAAAATTCTGCTCATATTTGTGATCCTATAACTGGAGCTTGTTCGTGCCCTCCTAATACGGAAGGAGAATTTTGCCAAAGATGCACATCTTCTTCTTGGGGTCATGATGCTATACAAGGATGCAAAGTAAGTGATACTTTTTTAGAATAGGAGGTTGGAAAAAATATTTTTAAGTAAATTGATGTCAAAGAAACTGCTGTAAGAACTAAACCTTCTTTTCAGTAAACATCCATTGAGTAAATTATTTTTATTATTACAAAAAATCATGTAGGAAATTATGAGACATCTGTTATGGATGGTGTTTTAATGAAAATAAAAAGAAGCAGTTACATTATAAAAACAGATGTCTTAATTTTTTATGTTATTTCATATCTATTTTGTTCATTTTAAACTTGTATATGTTGGCTTTTTGATTGACATACATTAGACTTCTTCTAAGACTAAACAAACATTTATTAGAACACTAAAATACAACTAGTACACTTCGTATCTGCGTACAACGTAACATTGTTCAACCGTACTCAAACTTGTACTCATCTCTCATTTTTAAATCAAATTAGTAAGTCAACATCAATGTAAAGTCAACATCTGACTGCTGCCACTTATCTGGTATCATACACTGTTATAAAAATAAATAAATTGAAGTCATGCTTTTGTCAGGCAATAATATTAAATATACTTACATATATGACATATATTTTTCAGCCTTGTAACTGCAATCCTCGTGGATCAGTTCCTGATAGTGTTTGTGATGTTGAAAATGGGAATTGTTTATGCTTAGAGGGCTATGAAGGTCGTAGCTGTGATAAATGCCGATTTTCTTACTATCGTTTTCCTAATTGCTTGGAGTGTCGATGTCGTTATGATGGAACTCTAGGATCCCAATGTACTGCTGAAGGTCTGTGTCAGTGTGAAGAAGATGGACAGTGTCCATGCAAGGTAATATATATGTATTTGCTTTCATTTTTCTCTTCGTTAATAAAAAACTTAAATAATTTTTTCCCATAATCTTACATTTTGTGCGAATGTCATATAAAACTTGAGTGATTTATTTATTAATTTAGTAAAATAAATTGTTTATGAATGTCTGCTAATTTGAATTACGATAAAATATACTTTCTAAAAAAATAAAGCTGATAATTTTTATGTGCTGTTAGTTAACTAAATTGCGTGAAATAAAATGCAATGATTTGCCATTTTTTTAAAGATTTTCTTTTTCTTTCTTTGCCATTTTTTCTAAGATTTGTCTATGTGAAATTAAATAATTTTATTTAATAGGAAAATGTTGAAGGCTATAAGTGTGATATGTGTAAAAGAGGGACTTTTGGCCTCTCTGTGGATAATCCTAAAGGTTGTTATGAATGTTTTTGCTTCAATCGATCCAAAATATGCGAGCAAGCTGAAATGGTTTGGTCACAGGTAAATACTATCAGTTATTTAAAATTCTTGCAAGAATATAAGTTATACTTAAAAAGTGTTTCATTACTTTGCTTGATTTTTTAAAACTTATATTGCTTTTATTACTACTGTTATTACTTTCTCGTATACGAAGTATAACAAAGAGAAAGTATTGTAATCGTCCAAAAATTCGAAATCGAGATTTTGACGAATCTCCATGTTTTAGACCTCCCTGAGTCCGATAAACACAATTTTGGAATCATGTCTGTATGTGTATCTGTATGTCTGTGAACGCGATAACTCGAAAAATTTTAGAGATACAGGGATGAAATTTTTTTTATGTGATCTTTACACATAATTTGTAGGCTTCTATCAAATTTTGGACAAAATCCGTCTACTGGAAGTCTGTCTGTCTGCGTTCATGTGAACACTATAACTCAGAAACTTGAATAGTTAGATGGATAAAATTTGGTACACAGTTTTATCATCATGAATGTAGGTTCGTATAAAGTTTTGGGCCAAATCCGTCAAAGAGTTGACTGTCTGTCCGTCTGTATAAACGCATACTTGTAAAAATTATATCTCATAAGCCCTTTGACTTAGATAAATAAAACTTGGTATCACGGATGCTAACATTAATTATAGATCTGTGCCCAATTTTCATCTCAATTGGTTAAAAAAGAGGTGTTCAAATTGCATGTTCAATTTTTTAAATTTGTGAACGAATCTGTCATCTCCACGTGTATTGACAGATTCAGCGGCTTCGTGGCAAAAGTCTGATGCTTAACGCTTGCACGCTTTTTTCTTCCCTTTTGGCTCCTTTTTCGCCCTTTTAGCAAATTCTGATCCTGTTCGTATTATTTTATTTCTGTTTGTTTTGTTGTTTTTACATGTCCTGGGGAAACTTGTTGCTTTCTGGAAATAGAGCAGATTCGAAATTTTTATCCAAGCGAGGGTGTGGGGAACTGACACACTATACGTAAGTTTTGGAGAAATGAGTATACAAGAAAGTTTATTGGAGGCCACTCCCACTGGTTTTATTGGTTAAAAAAAAATTTAGGATGAATTTATTATGCAGTTATTTTATTTTCATTTGATTTTTGTTTCTGAGAAAAAGAAAAGATTATTAATACCCAATATAGGAGGAAAATTCCTGTATTATGTGCTTTTTAATCAGAAGTATAGTGAAAATTTAAATCTTAATTATTTATTGGAATAACTATTCAAATTGCATGCTGTTATATTATATTTAAATTGTTTTTCAGATTATAACTCCAACAAGAGATGTTCAGTTTGAATTGGGAAATACTCCTTTAGGCTTATCTTCACATAAATTTCTTTTAATTCCTGGGACAACAGGTAATGTCAAGCTTGGCATCTCATATACGATAAAGCAACCCATATACTGGATGCTACCTAAAGAATTTTTAGGTGAAAAGGTAAGATTTTTTTTTTATCCTGGCTAATTTCATAAAAAGTAGTTTTATTATTGTTTTTCACTATTGACAATAATATCAAAGTAACCTGATTAAATGAAATATATTAAGTGTACTTGACAGCATATTTGAATACAACTAAATTTTGTTGAATTCAAATAAAAATACAAAATTGTTGTGTATGACAAAGGAAAAGATGTTTTTTACTATATATACTTTAATAATTTTTTTGTTTGTAATGTAAGAACTTTGACGAGTATTATGTAATTTTCGAAAGCCACATTTTCACTTTTATCTTGTCATGCAAAAATAATAAAATTTGTCACCATTTCTATATCCAACCAGATGTAAAGCAGTTATTTCTCTGTCAGTTTATTTTATTCTTTGTCCTGTTTTACTCAGTCAAAAATATTCAGTTTGATTAATGTGAGTTCATTTTATTGATTGCATAACAGAATCAAGAAAAGTAAATCTTGCAAACTATAGAATATAACAACCACTAATGAGAAACTGAAATATTCAATGATTCAGTTATAATTTTAATGTTGGTATGTTATAATTTCTTGAAGCATCTTTAATTGATCATTATTTGAAAAGAGCCAAGTGTAATTTAATCAGAATAAACTGATTTATTATTTGTCATTTCAAATTATCAACAATATATTCAGTGGTGGTTTTTCGCGTAGGCGCTAGAGACACTCGCCTCGTGCTTTGAAACCCTGAGGGGCTTCAAAATCTATTTGACATACAACCCAGTGCTTATCCTAAGGCAAGTTTATGACATTTGGTGAGGAGAGGGGCCTCAAAACAATTTTCTTCATGCGGCCTCGTATTATCAAAATCTGGCACTGAATATGTAAAGTTTCAAGATGACTCAGTGAATTCACAGATAGAGTTTGTGTGTTTTCTTCTAATGTAGTATGTCCTAATCATATGTATTCTCTTAATTATGAATATTGTATTTGACAGTAAAAAATACATATTTTAACAAACTGATTTTTTTAAAATCCTGAATGAGTGATTCTTTAACATGATAATGTTTTTAACTCCCATGCTATCTGCAAATTGCATGATGCAAAAATCTTTCAAAATATTCTGTAGAGCAGATCGTTGGACCTAGAGCTACCATATTTGGCATGTAATTGCTTCTAGGTAGTTAGTTGCTTAGTATGAAAGGAACTGATCAAAATTTTAATTATATTTTTAATTAATTTAAAATGAATTGAAATTTTCATGTTTTTCCTCAATAACTTTGAAGTATATTATCGTGCAAAAGCAAAAATAACACCACTTTAAAATGAAAAATATTAGCTTTGTAGTTATACAAATTTTATTTCTGTACAATTTTTTTTCTTTAATTTAAAAAAAAAAATTCAAAATTTATTATACAACTGGCTTATACAATACATTTTTTACCATTCATTCCCGATTGAAATACTCAGTAGTCTATTTAATTGTAGACTACTGAGATTAAAAATTATACGACTTTCACAGTATAATCTTTAATTAAAAAATTAGTAAACTTACATTTTGAAAATATTTAATTATCAAAACTTGCTTACACACTTTGTTTCACATTTAATGGAAGTACCTCACATTTTGTATTATTTTGATATGATGTTATGAATTTGTAAATTTGATTTAGAAATGAGGGTGAAATAGTATTGTAAAAATGCAGACAATGAAATAAATAATGCTTTTTAAAATGATTGCATTTTCATGTGACAATGTTCCAGACTAGGGGTTTGAATTCCTTAAAAAAAAATGAAATTTTAAATTTTGTGATTACCATTTTTTAATGTACTGTGATTTCTTTCTTAACAATATATTGATTTCATATATGTAGTGGCAGCTCGTCAGCTTAGAAACAATCAGTGCTGCAACAGTTGTATAGACCTAAGTTGTAGTTAATTTTGTGCTGATTATTTTGGTATGTAATGATGATATACTAAAAATTGATAGTTTTTGAGTTATAAGCAAGAAGACTGGGGAAAATTTTTTTTCATGTTTTTTTAGCTATAACTAAAATTCTGACGAAAATTATTGGTAGCAAACCTCAGATTCGTAATCAAGACCCGAAAAACATAAAGGAGCAAAAAATTACACCTCCCAGACATGACACATTTCCGCGGAAACGCGGATTTCCGCTTTTTCGGCATCAAATTTAATCATTCTTGGGATCAATGCAAATCTGCATTAAAATTTTTGTTAATGTGTTGGGGGGGGGGGGG
>BGPR01000046.1:2115139-2208577 GCA_013235015.1 Araneus ventricosus | reverse complement strand
TTGTTGCACTTTTAAACCAACGTATTCACATAGATACGAAAAAGCGTACCAACAGTCCGTCAGCCTCTTAATGTATTTAAACCATGTCCGCAGTTGCATCCTATCCAGCTTGTTTCGTTTTTCAGATATCGTTTTCACATTGCATGGACAGACAGACAGACAAACACATCTTCTATGATTTGAACCCAAAATTCGGAAGAAATTTACGATTTTTGTATATAGACTATGTGCTAAATTTCATTCATCTAGCTCTTTCCCTTTTCATGCTATCGTGTTCACAGGCAGACAGACATAATTCCAAAAAATGTTGAGACTCTGGGAGATCTAAAAGTGGAGATTCACCAAAAGTCCCGAGGTCGAATTTTTCGGTGATTACTTCGCATGTGATAGAGTGAAGAAAGCAAATTGGAAAAATCGGCTGTGAATGCTTGAAAGTGACGGTAAAAGAAGCAGAAGGATTGCTTAGAATAATCCAGAAAGTACCCGAGATAGATTCAACTTTCAGCAGAACCGTGAACAATCAAAACAAACTAACTATTATCGTAAAATCTTGGATGAGAAGAGAAGAGCCACTCCTGTTTAACTGACGTTATATAATTTTTTTAAGCATAAATAAAATTTTATGTAATGGATACAAGCGACTTAAAAGCAGAAGATTTTTCAATTTTTATATTACATGTCTTCATCGTAATAATTCCGATTAATTTTTTTATATTTCATTAATGCGGTTTTCATATATGCGGTGCACATAGACAATTGATTAATCACCATAATATAGGAATCTCTGTAGCTGAAAAAGAATGGTTAATTTAGTCATTCAATATGTGAAAATCACTCCTACCAACACGTTTTTAAATTAACTTAAGAAAAATGAAACCAAGCAAAGCACACTACAGAAAATGAAAGTGTAATAAATTAGAGTTTTATCAGGAGCACTTTGTTCGTTGATGTGCCTTGCGCTTTCGCGTAAAAGAGTGGATTCCACCATGTAAGGCCCACAGATGTCATTATTTGTGGAGCACCTGATCCGATAACCCCGCGCCCACAAACCGCATTGTTTACCCCTCGGACACCTTCCTTTCTTCTCTTCGGCCCTGACATTTGACTTTGCCCACACCCGATTCACTTTCGCCCAACAGCAGAAAAAGGCTCTGGAAACTCCGCGGGTGGCGAAAGACCACAGTCGGCCGTGACGCAACACAAAAGAGCGTTTTATTACGAAGCAATCGCATTTATTTGTCTCCAACTCAACAGATTCGGAATAATAACCCGGCGTATTGTATTTGTTCCCAGGACACGATCTACTTAGCATTTTCGCTCAGTTTCAAAACAAACCGAAATTCGCGTGCTAGATATATAATGTAGATTCTGGTGAGGGTAATCTTTTTTTCTTTGTCGTAGACGATCTTATGTTCATCTAAAGATTTTCAATTTTAACGCAGAATACACTTTGTGGTGTCGACTTATACGGTGCTTAAAAGTATGACACGGTAATTTTGTTGCCGTGATAGCGCATTTGAAATCCAGCAAGCAAGTAACTAAACTAAAAGGCAAATTAATTATTTTTAGAAAAACTACTGGGTATAACTCCGATCAGATTTATTCTTAATGAAGTAAATTTACGCTCTATGCTATACAAATATGATAGCCATACATCAAATGTTCCGATCTAATTTCATTTTCCCCCCTGAATTACAAGAGGAAAGGGGACGTGAAGTGTCACACCCAAATGTAAAGAAACCTGCAGTTACGTCTTAGATGGCATGCGCAGTTATGTTTGTCATGTGTCTCTAATGTGACGAGAATTGAATCCTTTGGACTTAAATATAAAATAAAATCAATAATTAATGAAATTGTAAATAATGCATCTGATACATGAAACGAAACAACGTTGTGAAAACAAATATCAATGGGCAGTTTAAAAGAACAACAGAACAATTATTTTTGTTGTTATTTTAGTTATCATAAATATTTTAAGAATGAAAGTTAATTCCTTCATCAGTACAAAACAATAACATCTCTAAACTCTGCTAATATAGGTTACGAGTTTCACCTTAGATTAGAGTGATGCAAATTGTATTTTCCAGAACAGCATAAAACTCTAAATTGCTATTTTCTAAAAATTTAGAATTCTTTCCTTTACCTTTCTGATTGCTATTTTCTAAAAATTTAGAATTCTTTCCTTTACCTTTCTGAATTAGATTTTTGATGAGTGTAATGAAACACATTTAAAAAGGAATAAAATGCCTAAAAGCACATTTAACCCTGAGCCAAGTGGCTTCTTAAATTAAATGAGAAAAAACGCCAAACTAGGTTTTTCTACTCAGCCCATCAACTTAAATGGGTTTCATTAGTACATTGGACATTTTATTGAAATCTTTATCAAAAGTTCTTAGTTATTTTTCTTTAACGCAATTTTAAAAAAAGAAAATATTCTTGGATTAAAAAAAACAGAATGTCACTTTTCAAAGAGATTAACATATATTAGATTTAAAATTTAGGCATTGCAATTGGGTTATTTAAAGTACCAGAACATATACGCAAATTTCATATGCAAATTCAAATTATAAGGTTCTAAATGCAAGCAGTATCGGAAATATGTACTTCTTAGAGCCTCATAAAAGTGGAAATCGATACTGTGGATGAATTGAAATGATATATTTCTGCTTTCTTCTTTTATGTTGAATGACTTTCTAAGGAAGAATTGAAGTACATTAATTAAAAGTGCTTCAACATAGACTGCGATTCATAAATGGATAAACTAGTAAAAATCGCCCCCCGCCAAATATTATGCAATTTAGCCTTGTTAGAGACATAATTCAGATCAAATGCTATAAACGACGACATGTGTTCAAACTAGAAGATTTCTTCGTAATTTAATCAAAGAAAACTGATTAATAATGTTCGAGGCAATTTCTATTCTTAAAATTTTATTATTAGATAAAATTAAATTAATTATGAAAAAGGCTGGGGAAAATGGATTTTAGATCACAGAATAAAAAGCTTTTACTGCACCTTTTGTCAATCAATGCTAATTAATTTAGGCTCATATAAAGAAATATGTAGTAAATCAGATTTCTTAGAAAATCTTACCACCTTGAGTATACCGAAGGAAGGAAATAAGAGTTCGTAAAGATGGGAAGCAGTAACATTTTAGGAAAAACATCGCGAACAACATATTCTGCTCCTTTTTTGTATCAGGTTCATTGATACTGTTTATTTTTTTTTCTTTTAACATTTCATAAAATGCAGAAGTGTCAGACAACTATTCATGTCCATATCATTAAATGCCTTCCTAACTACAAATGCACGAGGATGCACCGAAAATGATTTTTATCAGTGTATCTCTTGATATGCATTTGTTTCATTCATAAAATCACACGAAATCAAACTGAAATCTACCATTAGGATTTTCAACAATCGACGGATATTTGGTTACCGGATAAAGTAAATCTTATCTGAAATAGATTACCATAATAGGAAATGAAACATTTTTTAACTGGCTTATCTTCCTTTTGTTATTGAGCAGACGAGTGATAGCTGTTTTCATAAAAGAAATTTAAAAGGAAGGAAAACTATTTCAAGCGATTGTTATAATTGAATAATCAACTTCCACAGAACGTCTGCCTTTTTCAGCGATAACAAATCTGAGAAGTGAACGTGGAAAGACAAGAAGTCACTGAAGTAGCAACAGAAATTGCGCGCTCTCAGTGTGCAGCCCGATTCACGAACAGTGAGTGAAGCGATCGATAAGCGTTACGGAACGAAGTGACTGCTACAAAGGCAGATTCGATGGAGGACGCCCGAAATAGAAGATGTGCTCGATTAAGGCGCCTAAATGTCAGCTGGAACATCGTAATTGTTTCTTCTAGTTCATTCCAATGGAAACTGATAAATCAATATGCATCAAGAGGTTCGTTTGTAGAAAATCTGATGAATTGATTCGAAGATAAAATAGTGCCTGTTTTACTACGACATGGTATGGCTATTTAGGTAAATGAATCAATGACCTCTCACCTTCTAAAGATTTGACCCTTCAGACAGGGTTATCGCGGGAATTAATCGTGTCGATAACACTGTGTTGTTTACCCAATTGTCAACTATGTTTCTTTGTAATAATTTTCCTCATCGTTGCGTTTACGTTTTATGCCGTGAAGTGTCTTTTAACCTTTCGCATTGTTATAATTGACTCGATATGCATGAGAGAGCATTATTTTAGAATTCTTGATAAAGTTCGAGCGACACTAAAATTTTATGAATGGAGAAAAACTAAACATTTTCAAAACCTTGAACAATGCAGGAAAAAAAATGTATTTTGTCCTAAATTAAAAATATTTAGTTTGATTTCCTTTACTTCCACTTAATTTCTATTTCAAAAAAGGTTAAGTCAATATAAAATGCTTCTTACTTTAGAACAATTTATGAATTTTTCATAAAATATATTAAAATTTTTCTTTTTACAAAGACAATTCAGAAGTTTTGAGCTACGCTAACTAAATACAACGCAAATTTTTAGTTAAAGTTATTCTTAACAAATTTACCAAATATAGTAACTTGAAATTTACATGAAAAGTGAATGTGATAATAACTTCAGTCCTGAATGGGAATGCAGTATATTAATTACAGCACCGAACGGCTTTGCCCTTGGCATTATGACTTCGGAAAAATTAAAAAAAAGGCCCACAATGACTTAAAATAAAGTTTTGAACATGAAATCGAAACAAAAAATATATATTATTGATTTTTCCAGTTTTTTTTTCTTCGCGACAACGACATAACTCAAGATAAATTTTTAGCGACAACGAAATTATAAAGTTTACTGCACACGATATTAGAATTTAACATTCCAGCTGGCGCGCGTGTGTAGAAGATAGTTATATCGTATTACATATCTATATCATTCTTTTACAAATTTAAATGCAAATTTTATTTAAATAATCTGTGTTTAAGTATGGAGCTCATAAATGCAAAAATTTCTCAAAATTCGGCAAATTACGTTAGACGATTGAAACAAACTGCATTGGAACGGAAATCGTTTGCTCTTTCCCACGGTGCATCTATTTTCTTCCTGTATTTATCAGAAACGATGTAATGGGAAAATATATACCGAAAATGACCCAAAACAACACAAAACATTAAATAAAAAATTTTCTAGAATAGATTTTAAAATTCAGGCTTCGAAATGTATTGAGTCACCATTATGATTACCTGTGTGCCAAATTTCATGGCTATAAGTGCGATAGATTCGTCTGGACATCACACGCACGCACACAAACATTGCCTTTTATAAGTGTAGATGGGAAGCTCATATCCAAGAGTAATGAAGAATTTTCAAATTTTGAAAGTTCGTAGATCTTCTATGCACTCAAGTTATTTCGTTGATAAATTATTAGAACGCGTAATAAATTTTCAAACATAAATTTTCAAAGTATTAGTTCTTTTTTAATCTGAAGTGCTAATCCAATCTAATAGTTCAAATTAATCTCATAGTCAGTAGAAAGATCTCAGAAGTAATGGTATAAAAGACAATTCAATGGTTGAATGTGCATCTCACATATTTTCTATTTGATCTCAAAGAACTGGGATAAATGAAACAAAAACTGGAAGGGAAAATCGTAGCTTTTACGGGAACCTCATTGATTGCAACATATTTGACGAATTTATTCAAGAAAAGAGGCAACGACAGCAAAGTGCTCGGTACTTGCTGAACAGGATGTACTTGCAAATCGACAAATACAACGGCGTCTTACAAGATGTTAAAATGAAAAAGTATATAATTTAAAACGAAAAAACCGTGCTATTTTAAAATGAGCCAAAGGCTGATGGCATCTTTCTTTTCTCCTAAAATAGTTGAAATAAAATTTTCAGTTGTCTGCCTTTCATTTTTAAATTCTAATTTAACCCTTTAAAGGACCCATTTTTTTCTAGTAATTTTATATTAAAATATTCTTGGAAATGTGCCTACTTTAAGAAAGAAAAATTGTTTAGATCATTAGATGAAAAAATTTTAATTTGTTATTTAATTTGATTTATTTTATAATTAACTAACAAATGAAGACACTTCTTTATAGTTTGGATATAATAAGATATCAAAAGATCTATGTCTTTTTTCTTCAAAAAGTGGCTAGAATTTATGCCAACCTTCTTTTCTGCGTTGACAATAATGTATTCACGTCATTGTCTCAAAAAATAATTAACTGCTAATTAATTTGATTATTAAAACCATATTACGTTATCAAAGTGTTCATTAATATTTTTTGTAGTTTCTGAAGTTCTTAAGAGAAAGCAGTTCTAGTAAGAAGTGGTAAAATAGCTAACCATCGGCATTTAAATATTGATGATTTTGGTGGTAAGTATAGTTCCCACGGCCTCAGAAAGTTTTAAACACGAACTCACAGTTCAAATTTTATAATTAATAAACGTTGTTCTTTCTGGCTTGCGCTCGAATTTACCCCAAAGAATTCTTATTCATAACTCAAAGACAAACTGTGCAACACATAAAAATTAAAATTGTCACGCTTTAACACAAATTTATTGAACCTATTAAACTTCCCAAAAATAGTAAATATGATTGGAAGTATAAAAACTGATATTTTTACTCTCTTGTACCACGAACGTAACAGGATTTTACGACAATATTTGAATTTGAAATGATGTTCGATATAGTTAGTTTGAAAAGGTAGCACCATGAAAAGAATGAAAGAATGAAGAATAAAGAATGAATTACAGTTCAATTGACTTTGTCGCTTATCCTTTGATAAATAAGGAAAAATCATCATAGAAGTAGAAGAACTATATGCAAGCTAAAGAATTTCAAAAGAGAGTATCAGTCGAAAGAAAAATAAATAAGATACCATACTGAAATGGTCTTGAAATTTGCTTCCTTTTTTAACTGAGCAATTTTCTTACAAGACAAATGTGAGTATTTTCAAACATTATGAAAGGCACGTTGAAATATGGTTATATTACGTTAAAATTACATGAATTATTACAATTCATTAAATTACTCCCAGCCCCCAAAAATATATTTCAAAACATATATCTTTAGAAGATATATGCCCTTCCCAGAGAAATGGAAGTATAAACATACACTCTATCAAAAAATAGGAAGATTCTAGAAAAGTGCATAAAAACCAAATGTTCGTGGATTCTAACTTCTATGAGGAATGTAAAAATATTTATCAGATATTACTCAGAATATTGAAATAAGAAATTTTTATGGTTACATCAAAACCCAAATATTTGTGATTTTAGTCTGTTTCTTTCACACCAAAAATATGGACGAAAACTTCCAAGGAACGACTGATGAATTTGGCCTTGACTGGGTCTAATTTTGAAGCACTTTTATTTAACATGAGTTTTTCCTGTTTCTAAAGATGGAATTTTATAATGGATTTTCCATTCGCTTCTGATATGCTAGAATTACAAAATTTTTTCACACTTGTGTGTTTTCGAGGACAATACACCATTTCAACCCGTTGACTCCCAAAGTAGTTTAAAGCATAGATTTCAATAAATTTCTATTAAATTATGTTTAAAACATCAACATTAAAATAACTGCAAAGTAAAATTAAATTCTTAAAAAAATAGTTTTGTAGGTTCTTTTTTTTTTTTTTTACTTTTTTAGAAGTATTATTATTTTCTATACATATATATTACAAAATTTTTAAAATATGGTTAAGTATTTTTTTGTAATTATCATTATTATTATTTTCGAAAAATATAAAAAAATCTGTCGAAAATCATTTTAAAAATCTTTTTTTGCATAAATATTAAATATTTTTAAAATATGCTAAAATATCTAAAAATGAAAATAGCTTTCTAATTCTTTGCATTACCTCAAAAATAAATGAAAGGAATAATCAAAAAATTTCAAAATGACCTGAAAATCTGTCTGCTGAAAACTGCACAGGAGTCTGGGAGTAATGGGTATTCCCAATTGCCTTTCTAGACAAAGAAACAATGGAATGTGATCGGTTTAACCACGGGAGTGAAAAATGTCCTCAAATGAAGACGCTGGACGTTAATGGGTAATATTTCCAGAACTTAATTATCAGTTAATTGGTTAATTTAATTAAATTTCGATTCTATCGAAATCGAGGAGCCATCTAGCACAGAGTCCATAATATTTATATTAATGAATTATAAATTAAAGATTAAAAAGTAGAAAATAGTTAAAATAAAAATATCTACTTTTTAGTACAATTCTAAAAGTATGTTTTTAAAAACTGTTTTTATTAAATGTATCTTTTAATCTTTTATATCAAAAATATTATCATTTCGCTGGCAAAAAACTAATTTTTAATCAACATCGAATAAATTTAGCTAATGGAGTCAACTCAAATGGCGTCATTGTGACATGACAAACACAATTGCGTATGTCATTTGAGATATAAAAGTATACTTTAGGTTGTGCTAAAATGTTACGTCGTTTCATCCCACTGCAATATGAGAACTAGATTCTTAAATTAAATTGACCATTCAAAATTCTTATGTGAATTTCTTGAAGAATCTGCGAAATTATGGGCACCTAATCGTTTTCGCAGAGTATACTGATTTACTTTTTACTTTCTCGTATACGAAGTTTACAAAGAGAAAGTATTGTAATCGTCAAAAAATTCGAATTCGAGATTTTGACGAATCTCCACGTTTTAGACCTCCCTGAGTCCGAAAAACACAATTTTGGAATTATGTCTGTGTGTCTGTGAACACGATAACTCGAAAACTATTAGAGCTACGGGGATGAAATTTGGTATGTGGTCTTTAAACATAATTTGTAGATTTCTATCAAATTTTGGACAAAATCTGACAAAGAGAAGTCTGTTGGTCTGTATGTTCGAAGTCATGTGAAGACTATAACTCAAAAACTTAAATAGCTAGATGGATAAAATTTGGTACACAGTTTTATCGTCATGAATGTAGGTCCGCATAAAATTTTGGGCCAAATCCGTCAAAGGGTTGACTGTCTGTCGGTCTGTATAATTTACTATTGAAACCAATCCGTTATCTCCACGCGCATGCGTACTGGAAGCAATCTTCAGTGCTCGCGAAAGGAGCGAATTACGTCAGTTTGTCCTTGAGACGGCAAGAGTGAAACCTAGCAGTGTGCGATAGATGCGTTTTAATCGGTACGCATCTCTTTGAATTGGATGCTTTACCTAGATATTTTTCAATCACTATAATGAATAACCTTCTGATAGTCATTGGATTCTGGATAACAGTAGGTTCGAATTTTTTTAGCCACGCGGGGGAAGGAGAAACGGCACCTTTTTGGGGAAGTATACGAGAAAGTTTAGGGGAGAACACTCCCGCTGGTTATTCTTATAAACATTAACTTTTCAAATTTTCAATCATATTTCACTTTCTAATTTATTCTTGGTAGGGTTAGTTGGGGTAGATTGATAAGACTGAACATTGATACAGACCGTAAATTTTGATGATTGGGATAGCTCAAGATGTTCACATCCCCCCATATATATGCCACTGTAAACCTTATATTAGCACATGCTATATTTTTGGCCATGTTAAGTCAAAAGTTAATTTACAAATCAATCAAACCGCTAATCTTCTCGTCTAAGTAAATTTTACTCTAAGTACGTGTTGTGTGATTTCTTTAAATATTTACGTTTTCCTGTCAAGGAATCGACTCCAAAGGTAGGAAAAAAACATTTATTTTTCTGAAACATATTAATTTTTTAGGTTGTTTAGCATTGCTTTTGCGTGTCCGCTTGTTTTAAGTAAAAAAAGGCTCTTGGGGGGCAGATTGATACAATTGACTCATTGATACGCTTCTTCTGAGTGTATCAATACGACTTAACAGCAACTGCTTTGCAAAATCGTCTTCAGAAATGAAAAAAATGAACTATCTAAGAGAACAAGCAATTAAGTATTTGTTTAAACAATGAAAGCGGTTCGAATTTCGTTGCAAAAATGAAAAGTATTGTTGTAAATTAAGTTTAAAATATTTTTTACGGATTTATTAAAATTGGAGCAAAAAAATTGTTCAGAAACTTAATTAATATCACCAAAAAGATAATTTTTTTTGCATTTTCAGATGGGGTAAAATTTATTTTTGTGCTACATTATTTTCGTAAGTTATCAAAGAAGAACGCGAGAATTTTCCTTAATTTTTATTTAATTAAAATTTCCAAAAACTCCTTCCAGGTACACATTCCCTCTCTCCAAAGTATTTTTACACACACACATTCCCCTTTGTGATTTGTAGAGATCAATTAATTTCTGAGGCATTATTGTTTCATTTTCCCAGTCTCATTAAGTACGTTGAATTTTGATTTACAAAAAAAGTTTGTTACTTTGTTAAACTTTTAAATCTTGATTTGGGATACAAATTTTATTGATAAAATAAATTTTATTTTGATCCCACACCTATTAACCGTCATTATTTTCGATGCTTCCGTGTGTATCAACGTACCCCTAGCATGGGGCAGATTGATACAAATTCGTTTTTAGGGAAGAAGTGTAATAATTGTTTTATTATGTCATTTATGACCAAAACTCGATTATTATATTAACAAATGTATAAATTTAGTCTATTAGTTCTAATTATCACCGTTGGTAAACTAATTTTTTAGCCTTCCAAAAAAAAAGTGTATCAATGTTCCCCTACTCAAAAATATTACATAGCCTCGAAACATCTTCTTCTTAATTATAACAAAAACTTCTGTCTTTATTTTAGTTCGAGAAAAGTTCACGCTTGCTAGTGTTAATCATGCTATAAATTTTCCAATTATTTTGAGTCATTCCTCATCTTCTTGATTATATTGTTTACATTGACAACAATACATACAATGTATTTAAAAGGAAATTACTTCAACGACAGACATGCCAATATTCTGTGCCAGCAAGCGAAGATAAGTTATTTATCCCTTCATTTTATTCATTCAATAAAATCTCCCCATATTCCTTCTTTATCAGATGTCGTTTCAATTTTGGTGCGGAAGGCAAGCGGAAATCCTGACGCCTTCTTTGTTATGGACGTGTGGCATTTGTTTCTTGTGGAGATAACCCGAGCGCGCCTGCTTAGCGTAGGTGGACGGCTGACACAGTCCGTTCTATAAATGAAAGAATTAATTGGAAAATGAAACAATGAGGATGCAATCTACATTTCCGAGGCCTTCAATTCAATGAGGCTTCATTCCGGAACAACTTTCTCCTTTGTCTTTATATAGTCAGACGGAATTGGCAATTTTGTTGCAGCAGAATCCGATTTCTTGACATCCCATATAATTCGACATTCTAAAGAAAAACAATCTGAAGTTTTTTTAAAAAGTATGATCTGATACCGAAATGTATTTGAATTGCTTGGATTGAAATTTTATTCTTTTCATCGTATTTATGGCCAATGCTGATTGTAATTCTTTTATATAATTTAGATACAGAATATTTATTATGACTTTTCTATCAAGGTTCTATAACTTATTTATGAGAAATATTTCTGAAGTTCAAACATTTGGTATGAATGAATCGCGTGCTCAGTGGCGGCGGAGGGGGAGGTAGCCCCCCTACTTTTGCGAAAAAAATTACATTTTTCTTAAATTTTAGCTGCCTAAAAGTAGGGATTATAAAAAAGAAATAGTGTCCGGGGAGCTAATTTAACTAAACATTTAAATTTTGTTATCTACTCCCTGATACATTTAGATGTCTATGAATTTCCCCGCGCCAATCTTTCCCAATCGCCGCCACACGTGCTCTTTTGTACTTTCTCGCATCCAAACAATTCATTCAGAATTGATCACGTGATCGCCAAAATATTAAATGTCGAGATAGACCGTTTTAAATTTCCCATAAAAATCATTTGTGGGTCCTTGCGCGCGTGAGCGCGACCATTATAACTTAAAAACACAACGAACTAGATTTCGCTTGAGGGCCTTACATTCAAACTGTATTTAGGAGTTGGTTCCCGTTCATATAATGGCATTAAATTATCACTTTCGTAAATTGGACGTAGACCAGTTCTTCAGCAACCGATGGGTTAAACTTCCTGTGATGTGATGCAATAAAACGTAATTTGTATCCGAAATTGATCTGATACACCGAGGCAATTTCGTCTACAGAACTCTTTAAATAAATCTATATCAGTTTTACTTTTTCACATGCAGGAATGAAGTTGTAATCGTCAAGAATTCTACTTCGAAGCTTCAATGAACGTTTTCACCTCCTTGAGTTAAAAAAAAAAATGAAACTAGTTCTATCTGCTTGTCTACTTGACGGTTCTGTGAATACGATAAGTCAAAAAATGCTATAAGCTAGACGGATGAAATTTGGTTGTAGTCTTTTCACCAAATTGAAGAGTTCTTTCAAATTTTGGACTAAATTAGTGTAAAGAAAGTCTGTCTGTTTATCCGTCCGTGTGCTTGTGGACACGGTAACTGAAAATCGCAACGAGCTAGATAGATGAAATTTAGTGTATAGTTTTATTACTAGAATTGTGAAGATCTGTATCAAATTTTGGACCCCATCCGCCGAAGAGTTAACAGTCTGTCAATCTGCCTATTCGCGCGAACTCAGAAACGCAGCAATCAAGATGAGTGAGTTTTAGTTCAAGATCTTTATACTAAGTCTGAAGACTGATGTCTGATTTTGGACTAAATCCTTCAACTAGTAGTCTGTCCGTGAACACGAAAACCCATAAATGTAACTAGCTAGATAAATGAAATTTGGTATGCGGTTCAAACACTGAAATTACAGATTTGTGTCGCATTTTGGATACAATCGGGCAAAGGAATGAGGTTCGAAATACATATTCGATTCTCTTCACTATGCTACAGAACTGACCTCAAAACACGTCATATTGTGTCAGTATTCTAGCAAGTCGAGAGGAGAACACTCCCGCTCAGTGGCGAATCCAGGGGGGGTATCGGGATACAGCGCCCCCCCAGAGCCAATCCAGAATTCTTGATTTTATTTAAAATCATTACAACTGTTTTTTCTTAATTCCCTCTTTTAAAAAAAATAAAAACGTTTCAACATTCGTTCTGCTACACAAGCTCAATTTTCCTACTTTTGTAGTCATTCCATCTTGTATTGTAGTTTTGACGCGGTCAAGACATTTTTGGGATTATTTCACTGCAATTTTTATCAAATTATCGAAAGTATTGTATTGTCCCCCCCCCCTCGAACCCGATCCTAGATTCGCCACTGTACAGAACTGAACTCAAAACACGCCATATTGTGCCAGTATTCTAGCAAGTCGAGGGGAGAACACTCCCGCTGGATTTTCATGCTCTACCAAAACCTGTAATGCTCCGTGAAGTTTGCTGATACTGCTCAAGACGCGTTTCGAGCTCTGCTGGCGTGAAATTTGAAACTGATCTGATTCCGTTCAAAATGCTTGCGGTGTCATCAACACTGAGATCGAAGCGGCATTATGAACACTGTCACAAAGAGAGCCTGTTGGGGTGGCGCACAAGCCTCGTTACGCAGCCGAGGAGTGTCTTCCCATTGTCTTGTGTGGCACAATGGCCCCAACGAGGCGTGTCCCACATGCATTGTGCGATCCGATGATCGGGAGCGGGTTAATTCGAATTTAATTTGCGAGTGGCGGGACACGAGTCGCCTCTTGTTCAGACACGAGGGGTTATCTGCCTGCCGCCCGATCCACAATGGGCCAGACATGAAAAAAAGTCACTGTTTTTCGCGCTTTGCTTGCATTATCGCTAAAAGACAGGTCGCGTCATCTCTGCCGCTTTCGAGGCAGATAGGGAGAGCAGTTAGTGTTTGTATAAATTTGAATAATGGAAAACAAGGGACATAGGAAGAAATATCCTTTGGTTCTTTGACGAAGAAATTTTAGTTACTAGATACTAACACAAGATATATTTTTTTAACTGTAATATCTTTTGAAGATTGCACAGGAAAATTATGAAGCTATATCCGTGAAGTTAATTAAAAATGTCTTTTCATGCAAGGAACGTTTTTTTTTTTAATTTCTTTCTTTTTCTGTTGCATAATCTTACGAATAAGTTCAATTGCAACTGACTTATGTTAGTTTCAAAATAATCTTCTCTTTTCTTAATCTCCTAGATATAATATTCAAAACAAACGGAAGAAAGTAAGAATTGCGTGCGCATTCCCATACGAAAGTTTTTTTAAAAAAATGCTACAAATCTCCTCTCTTTTAAATGAATTCTATCGTCTAATCCTGAATTATTTAATAGCTTAAGAATAAATGAATTATGCAACATGATATTCGACGTTTCGGTCTAAAAGTAACTTGAGACTAACTAATTCTCCGATTGTTTGCCTTTCTTTATTATTAAACCACGAAAATACAGGGAGGAAAAAAAAATTAAAATGAGAACGCATTTTAATTTTTTTTCAGATAGGTAAAGCGCCGTTACTTTGGTCTAGGTGGCCGTAAATTATTTTACATCTCCCATTTTTGGAGTCATTATCTGCGAAACTATTAAAGCTACACAAAAAATAAAAGCATTCATTTGTAGGGAATTTTACGCTCTTTAATTTGTTAAATCAATTGTAATTCGAAAACTAAATAGATTTCGAGATATTCAAGAAAAACTAAAAAGAGAAACCAGAAAACGCGCATGGCTTCTGCTGATCGGTAGCCATTGCGTATGGAAATCTCTCGCTGTAGCAAATTCAGAACGTCGTAATGGTATGCCACCTATCTGAAAACAAAACTTTTTTTTTATTTTCTCTCTCATTTAAAAGAAAATGCAGTTGTATAATTATTAGTATTTTTTTAAAATTAATTTTTGAAATGAGTCCTACAATTCTCGAACACCCTGTATATGTTGTTACTTCCAAAATGTTTAGTATGTCAATCTGATATCATGAGTTCACAAATTCCAAAAAAATCAAGAAACACCTTTAATTTAAAATCCAAGCAAGCAAGAACATGAAATATTTTAGGGCTTTGAATTTGTCACAAACTGGATGATATACGACGTTGCTCGGGATGAAAACATTTTCACATCTTTAATTAGCAAAAATTAACTATTTAATTAATTGTCACGAAACTTTCCTTATTCTTCAGTATCGTTTGAAGTAATCATAATAGTATAACGAAACTTACAGTTTTCACATCTAATTAGGTGTTGTGTGAAACGTCATATCTGAAAAATAAAAATATATTTAATATTACATCTCGTGGTGATACCAACGCGCACGTAAATAAACGTATATGTTTAAAATCTATATAATATTTTCAATGTAAAAATGCTTTTATATCAAATATTAGAACACATAAAATCCTTTTATCGTCTGCAACTTTATTCTTAGTTAAAATGAGAATATAAGTTGTACTACACTATTTTTTAAATCTCGCAGATCCTCAAAAAAAAAAAAAAAAAAAAAAAAAACACCAGACTGTACCAAATTACTTTTTAAAATCCGTGGAAAGCTATTTTTTTCATAAATTATAAATAATTTTTTAAATGACTCAAAATGTAAAGTAAACATTGCAAGTGACAACTCAGTGGAAAATAATTAAATTTATTCAAAATATGTATAATATTCTCTATATAGGACCAGCAACACTCTCAAGACAAAATGATCTTCTCTATATATAAAAACATGGCTTTTAATTAATAAGAAATTGACTATTTGATTGATTGCCACGAAACCTTCACTAAGCCCATCCTTATGCTTTCCAGTATTTTTGAGTTAAATTTGAAAGAAGTCTATTCAGTTACTTGGATTTCTACAGAGTACAAACTATTTATGAATTTTCCCTTTTTCTTATATAGATTGTCAAAATCTTTGACTATGTTCAAATGATTCAATCTGTCTCCGAATATGTTTATTATGTGGTAACATCATGAACTTCTTCGTCACTTTGTGACATCAACGAAGAAAGGTTACTGGGCAGTTTTGGTGATTTACAGGAAAAAAAAAAACCCTACACATTTTCTAAGTTATTTCTAGTTCCTTCGAAATTGCTGTCACTAGAGACATACAAAATATTGATGTCTTGCATATTTCTTACAAGCAGTGCTCTATTATTTCAGAAGACTCTATGGGGAAAATGAAAGAGGGGTGGATGGCATAACCGATTCGTGACTTATTCGTCTGATTCCTGCGGGAGTGTCCAATAGTAGCACGTGCAACCCTTTTCCGGTTACCTTCGACGTTCCTCCGGAGCGACACAATCAAGTAATCCCGAGTAATTGGCGACAAAGGAGAAAGTCCAAGAAAAATCCGTCTAGCCATTGTTTCGAGACAAAGGCGCGGTCGCAAGACAATCGAAGGAAGGAACAGAATTCGAGAAATTCCGAAAAGTTTTGCTTTCTAACTGCCTGTCTGGCGCATTCGCCACGAAATGACTTGTTCTGAAAATCCGTTTCCAGCTGAGAACGGAAATTTGTTTTCTTTTAACTTTCTTTACAAATTTTAGAACTATAGAATTTTGATTTTAAAAGTATTCGAAAAAGATTTAAGCCTTAGAATATAGGATGTACGCGTAACCTGTCAAAGAAATTGTTAATTCCATTAATGGTAACTATTCTGCTTCAACTTATTAGTACAAGATTCGTTCGGAATTATACAGTAAATTTAACTTATCCTACTGAAAAAATAAACTTGCAACAATTAAAATTTGCAAATTTTTCAAACATTCAGCAATAAATGTGTCTGCAATTTGGTAGCAAAATCCCCCCCCCCCGAAAACAGAAAAATTATGAATACTGCTATTCAATAATAAACATGTATTGAAATTTGAAGTAGAATTTCAGTAAGTTTCCATCAAATGTTAGTAATTTAAAATATATTTTACATAAAATGGGTTTATATAAGTCCTGTTGAAGAAATATTTTCGATTTCATTTAATCCTAAATTTTACTGAATATTTTAAGAAATCTTTTAGAAGCTATGTAATTCTGTAAGGAACTATTTAATCAAAATGCATTGGAATTTGTGCCGAACTGTCAAGTAATACAACTATTCTGTCATAGAGAAATCACCATCATTTGCTTAAAATAAATATAGAAAATTAAAAAAAATATTGATGGCCAATTATTTCTCAGGAAGAAAGGGAAACAAGGAACATTTTCTTTCGAAAACATTAAACAATTTGCGAGGGTGCCAAAGGAAGTGGATACAACCCTAGTTTCTTATTGCCTAAGAACCAAACTAAACCCATGGAATTTAATATAGTCTCTTATTACTGTGCATTAAATTTCTAATCATTTTCCCTCGATTATAACTCCCTGAATATATTACTGAGTCACATTTTCTATATTTTATTTAGTGAAAGAAATCCTTGTGCCCATCGCGTAATTCTGAGTTTGCAATGTTTAATATTTTAACCGAATGTCTTTTATTCCGCCATCATCGATTGCTATGTTTGGGTTCAACAGCTAATATGAGAAACATGGTGTAAGAGAATCCCCTCCAAAATAATTTTGCGCTTTTAAGAATCATGTATTCCTTGTCCTCGTACATGTAAACCCAAACACGCAACGAGCAAAAATTAAATTTAGCACGATAGATTTTTAGACTTATATCAAATTTTAGAACAATTTTAAATAAATGAAAATTTACAAGAGTTGTAGATTATTCATCCAAGTGGAAAAGTAAAATTTGCGTTTTCCGAGTTTTAAAACTCTATCAGATATAAAGATCTTACTGGAATTTTAAAACTATATTCCTTTTTTATGAAAACAACTCATTAATTCTGGGAATAAAATGTGTTTTGCTCCTCATTATTTGCAACTTTGTATAACAGCATGTGCAATTATTTGCTTAAGGATTAAATAGTTCATCCATAAGTTTAATCAGTTTAGTTTGTAGAAACTAGAAAAGAAATTTAAATTACTTAAATTATTATTATTTTAATTACTTATTGTTAACGTACTACTTGGAAAAGGTTCAGACATGCCATAATATGTTTCCGCGTTCACCAGTTCTGGTTTTTATTTTGTTAACAATGTTTTTATGATACTTTTTACATGAATTATTTACATTATTTTCATGAAAGCATAAGCTTGTTGTTGTTGCAAAAATGAAAGGCGCAAACATAAATAAAGTCTGAAAAACAATATAAATGTTCAATTCTCCATTTGAGATCAAAACCCATATTATATAAACTATAGTATTTTAATACTTAATAAATAAAACGTTTCGAAGCACTCATGGTCTGTTTAAAAAATTCTCAATGCATACAGTCCTAACAGAATTTCCTCGTAGTTTGTGCCGAAAAACGTATTCTACATTATGCACTGTGTAAAGCCGTTTGTCAGTCCGTTTGTTTGCAATCGTAGTCCGACAGCTTTCAGTTTCGAACAATACGTTAAGCACAGATGGAACAATTGACAGATTAATGGACCTTTATGAAAAGAACACACTGCTTCCAACAAGTTATTGCTCAATACTCACCAACATATTGTTCTATTGCTCTGCCGTTTATTTCTTCCTAATGGAGTCAACCAACTGTTTAATGATCGACATTATGTACGATAGTGCAACAAAGAAATACGAGCTAAAACACAGGGTTCGTTTTCAAAGTTCGAAAGAAGTTCAAACCACCGCCATTATTCATCGTTTGGTGAAACACTCCTTCTTCGCCAAACTTGTTCGTGTTCGTACTTGTTAAAAAGGAGATGGAACGCAGTATTTGAATGGACTTTCGGATGGATGGATTTCCACAGTATACGAATAAAAATTGCATATCACAACATTTTCGATGATTTTTCTTCCAACAATTTTTAGATTACAATCGGAACACTCATGCTGATTGTGTTTAGTTCGATATATTAAGACGGACAATATTTTCTCTTCTGACCTTACTCGGAAAAAATTTGGAAGACTTAATGATCTTTTTTTCATCTACTTATTAAGAATACATAAAAATCATGTGTTAATACAGTGAAACCTCTTCGGACGGCCACCCCTGCATAGCGGCCACCCCTCTTAACGGCCAATTTTTCGTGGCACGGATTTTTCGGCCCAGAGACCTAATGTTAAAATAACCCCGCCGGGTGGGTTCGCCCATCCCATTTTTCCGAAAAATCTACTCACTTCATGTTTCTAACTTTGAACCGAAAGGCTCAAGGTTAGGTTAAGGGAGGTCGTTAGTTCGTTTGTACCTCTTGCTTCCTTATGGCTGTTAGCGGATTCCGATCATTTTGGAGCAAAAATGCCATCCACGCTTGTTTCTTTAGTTCGTCAGCGATCTGAGTTGCAAAAATGTCGAAACGCGTTTTCCTAAATCTCGAGCAGCGCATTGAAGTTCTACGTCAATATGAGAACGGCAAATCGGCGAGAAAGTCATCTGAATTGTTTAATTGCGGAAGAACGCAAATCAACAAAGCTATTAAAGAAAAGGATTTGATTTTCAAAGAGTACGAAGACTTCAAATTTCGTGGTGTCAAACGGATGAGACACAAAAAGTATGTCGATATAAACGAAGCTGTTTTGGAATGGTTTAAAACTGTTCGGGCGAAGAAAATTCCTGTCAGTGAACCTATGATTCAACACAAGGCAAAAGAACTTGCGGATCCTCTGGGAATTGAAAATTTTTCCGTCAGCAATTTGTGGCTGGACAGATTTCGCATACGGAATAACATCATCTGTCGATCACTGTGTGGCGAAGCGGCCAATGTCGACCCCAGTTCATGTGAAGGTTGGCAGGAGCGTCTTCCACTGGTTTTGGCTGAATATGATGACAAGGACATATTCAGCATGGACGAGAAGACACTATTTTTTCGCGCTTTGCCCAATAAGATGATTCAAAAATCCGAAGAAGCCAGAGGTGAAGAAATTCCGAAGGAGAGGCTTGCCATTAGTTTAATCAAATCTAAAATTAATGTGAGATTGATTTAAATAAACTAACCAGTATGTTTTGTGTATGTAAACGTTTTTACAAATGAATTTCTGTGCCTTTCAGGCGCTAATTCCTTCTCTGACGAGGAATTTTCTGATACGGTTTGTAATCGTCAGCAAGTTAAATTTCAACTCAAGCGACTTCGGGAAAAATAGATGAAGTCATCGGAAATTTCGACGCAATGACAAACGAATCGGTTAGAGATTTACTTTTTAAACTGAAAAACGAACCTGAAAAAATGGTTGTTTCCGAGAAGGGTAAAAACTTAAAACAGTCACAAATTGTATCTTTTTTTCGAAAATATAAAAAAATCATTAAATAAAGTACTATTTTCTCTTTAGATAAGTCTAAAACTTCATTTAAAATTAGAAATATGTGTCAGACTTGTTTATGTTGTGTATTATAGCAATTATCTTGTGATTGTAACGAAACCCCTTCAGGGCGGCCAAATTTTCTCGGAACGGAGGGGCGACCGCTCAGAGAGGTTTCACTGTATTAAATGAAGAGAATGTTCGGATATGAAGGTGACGGTGTTTATATCGCTAAAATGGCGTAACTCTATAAGCTTACTAGAATAATTCCCCGTTTTGAAGCTACATGAAGTCTATATCAAAACGGACGTAGTAATTTCCAACTGTGGTCAGATGATGAATACTAGATTTGAGCCGATAGCCCATTCTCCAGATTTCCAAGCCAACGTGAGGACGATACACGGCGGATTTTAAGTGCAACTGAGTGTTGAACCCACTTACATCCAATCCTGAGGCCAAGACTCTACTTCCATAAGGATACATTTTTCACAAAATTTCCGAGAATTTTTTTCTAACTATCTTCAACAAAATTAATTAAACTGTGTTCACGCTCCGAACTTTCAGATACTTATCTAGCAACTGTACTTCACTGGTATCCTCACAAACCACAATTCCATTGGAAAATGATATCGAAGACATAATGTTAAAATCATAATTATGAGCATGAAAATTCTGGGAAAATATTCTTACGAAGAAAGTGGTTATATTCCGTTTATTAAACTATCCGAAAAGTAAAGCTATCCCCAAAATTTCCTGAGTTTGTTTTTGGCAGTATAAAATTGATTAGTTTTGTCTGTTCTACCGATTCTTATGAAACGATATTTGTTATGTATCGTCAGGTATAAAAGAATATTTTCCAATTTCATCAAAAGTTCCATAGCTTTTGCAGATCATAATTTTTTTATATTATAAATGCTTTTCGTTTACTATCGCATAATCAAGAAAATAATTTTACCATTTTTATGAGCAATAGGAAAGTCTATTCCTTGTTCACTTCATTCATCAAAAAACTTGGAATCATAATTCTTCACACACGATTGTTTGCAAAATTTCGAAATCCAATTGTAGTTTATTCCTTTTAACCTGTTCATATTTTTTTTTTCATCGCAATGGACTTCATTCTTGCTCACGTGACACATGTTCCGCTAATTTAAATTTGAATTGCATGGCGAATCTGGCAGGAGGAACGTCACAGCACGGCGTAAGACAACGTGCAGTTAGATAACATGCGCGGTTATATTTGCCACGTGATTGTGACGTCACGTGAATTGACTAATTTTTGAAGCGGTATCTTTCAGTAAATGCTCTGCTGAGCAGAGATGAAAAAGTGCCTTCGATAGAGATTTTTATTTGCGATAAAAAGATATTTCAAGGAGTGTAACAAAAAGATAACTTGAGATAATTAAAGTTTTCATCAAAATGGAAATTTGGGAAGAACTATTTCCTACTGCCTCTGAGAGAAAATTGTCATATCTGAAGTCTTATATTGATCCCAGTTTTCAAATTAGATAAAAAATTATAAACAACATTTTAATTTATTGATTTAAAAAAAATAATTTGCAGTAAAATCACTCTACATTATTTGGAACTTTATCATTTTATATGAACAGTGCTCGGCACTTTTTTATGAAATGTTATTAATGTATAAAAATTTGGTGTTAATGTTTGAAAAAGTTTCCAACTGCAAAAATGACACAAAAAAATGTGCTTATGTCAGAAATAAAAAATAAAACTACTTAAAAGCATTTTTCTTGCATTTAAAATATTCATTTACTTTTTTGGAGATTACTTCAGCTGAAATATTCAAACAATATTTAATTATTTCTATGTGCATTTCAAACTTCATTATATGTCACGAATACGAGACCTTTTTGTTTGTTCGCTTCTGAAGAACTTTGAATAACTTTAAAAAATTTGCATGCAGAATGAATACGTAAACAGTTCCATAGAAAGAATTTAAAATGAGTTGACAAAATTCACAAAATCATATTCACGAATCATATCATTCTGCTATATTCCTTAAAAAAATAGTATTGTTACGAAAATCGTATAGTGAAAACAGTCCAACAAGCAGGATAATGGAGAACGACGCTTCATTCCACTAATATTCCAGAAAACAGGAAGCACAGGTCGAGAGGAAAACAGCACTTGTACAAATTAGCAACACAAGAAAACAGCAAATCACTAATAATAGCAGCAACAGCGCTATCAATAGCGCTCAGCGCCTAACAGCTGACCAATTCGCTCTGCGAACAGAACTCCAAATAGATTCCATAGACCAGGGGTGGCGAACCTTTATGTATCAACGTGCCATTTTTTCTAAAAAAATATTTAATGAGGTCATAGACGTGCCGTCAAATAGTACCGTCAATGCTTCATAGTGAACTTTGTGATCAGTGGCGTGCCCAAAATATTGTGTCATCAGTGGCACGCGTGCCACTGGTTCGCCATCCCTGCCATAGACGTTCAAAAAGACTCACTCGTCCTAGCGCCTCCGGTTATTTATTCTTTTTCCGTTTGGACGTGACGTCACATAGAATCATATTGAAAAATCTCTATATTTCCGTTCCTAATAGAGGTAGGACGATAATTCTAGCATTTTCGAGGACTTCATTTTATCGCCAAGGTCAGGGGGCATTGACTATTCATCCCTCGACATCCAATAAAACCTCTGTAAATGTCTCTTTCCAACCGTAAGACTAAGATTGCAGGGAAGTGACATAACAGGTTTGTAACAGTATGTTATTTAATATCGTTTGATGGGAGGGAATTCAGGCAATATTTTGATTGAATACAGAGTCAATCTTGAGTGGCACTACTGTGCTTGCTATATATTCTAGAGTTTTGTCATGCTATTAGACAATGCAATTATATTGATTCACATCCTGTAATCCATTGCTATAAGAGTTCGTAGGTGGATTGACAGTATGTAAAAATCAATACAAATTATGTTTATGCAATTATAAAATCTTTAGTATTTAATTTATACAAGTTTCTTTTTCGTCTATTTCTACATGAATAAGAATTATTAAAAGCAACATTCCACAGTTTTCCTGTTACTGCAAACCATATTTTATCATCTTCGTCAAGAATTACAACCTGGTGTCCGATTACAATGAAGAATACCAAGAAACGATTTAATGCAGTATTTAGAAACAAGCTTTTCGAAGAAATATTTAATATTTCGAAGTGTTTCCTGAAGCTTCTTGTTCTTTAGTGACTTTCTCAAAGAAGCTTGACTGAAATATAGCATTCTCACCTAAGATAATTTGAATTTAAAGCTCGATAAAAAAAAATCTTACAAGTATCTAGTCCAAATATATATATTTTTCAAAACATTGAAATATATTGAAAACAAAAAAAATTAGGTTAGCATGTTTCAATCCAAAGACTTTTAATAAATCTTTTGTTTTTACACATGTTCTTATTTTTTTTCTTCTTCGAATTTGAAGCAACTTTCAAATCTTTCGGTTTATGAACAGGCACTTTAAAAAAAACTTATAAAAAAAAATGTCTTTCTTTCTCTCTTTTTACCCTAAAATCGTTTGTTCATGTGAACAAAATACGGTTTTAAATTAAATCTCTCCGTTTTACGTTATCATAGTCCTTGCATAGTATAAAACTTCTAAGAATTATTTGCAGGAAAGAACTTCTTTATATATTTTAAAAATTTCAATGGAAATTTCACTTTCCATAAGAAATTTGCTTGATTCGTTCAGCAAATTACAGTAGTTCTTGTAACACCGTTATTGTGGTATATGGAACTTAACTGAATGTAATATGCGGTTTTTTCCTAATTCTCTGAAACATAGAACTGTTTTATTATATTCGACACTTGCTATGAAGCCAATTGCACATTTTCTTGACGGATAGAGTTTAGAATTTTTGTGTCAAGTTTTCCTACTTGAAATTAATTTCATTTTTTTAAATATTGTCTTACATTACATACTGAATTCAAATTATCTTGAAATCTAAGCTAAATATAGTATAACAAAAATTCTTTTTAAATTTAATTTGTTGATTGAATTTTTTTAATTCATCATAATAAAGACAAGTAGATTATAGGAATAAAATAACAATTTTTAAAATTTTTGTAAACGAGCCCTCGTACGCCACAAGGCGTAGTAATAAAGCTTAGTAATCTGATTTGATTACAAGCAATGGTATAGTCTGGTTAGGTTATGTATTATAAATTTTCAAAATAAGTATGAATGATTATTAGAGAATGCAGCTCTATTAAACTAGACTTAGTTACATTATTTTCCCCTAGATTAGTCAATCAGAGGAATTTTCCTTTGAAATGTAATTGCTTCGGAGATTTATTGGAGACATTTGTCTATTCCAGAAAAAGAATAAATCTAGATATCATATACAACAAAATGAGTTTTCTAAAAATTGTGTCCTAAATTAAACTATGTTTTAATCAAACAGTGCTTTTCACAGAAAGAACTTTTATCAGTTCACTCCAATTATAGATAACATTTATGTTGCAAAGTTCTATGCGTTATGCATCATAATTTTAATTAATAAACTGGGGTAACAACCAAAGTGTGTTAAGTTATCAAACTAGAATAATACTTTTGATTTAAAGAGATTATTTCGGTATTTCTCTTCTGGCACCTAATTAGACGTCACAGATTTCACCACTTACGCAAGCATCCAAAAAATTACACAATCCGACATGCAGCCAACATTAAAATCTAAACGTCCAATTTCTCTGCAGGATGCAATGACCATCTAGAAACTGCGAAATACACAATCAGACCTTCCGCAATATTGACTCAAAAAATTCATTAAAACATTCCATTGTTATAAACCATTCCCTCCGCGGCTTGTGCCTGTGTCGCTCATTAGAAAACATTTCCAAGCAAGCCATCTAGGAACCTTTTATTTCCTTTTTACAATCGAGTCCTTCGAGTATTATCATTATAATATCCGGCGTCATCTTACACAAACCGAGCTATAAATCTTCGCCAAACACCCATTTTAGTCGCCAGCTCCGTCACACCTTCAAAGCCCCTGCCTAATGGTTTATCTCGTAAAAATAATATCTGCAAAACGTGATCTCCTCATTCCAGGTAAGGCGCACCGAGAGCAATGAGGCCAAGGACTGCGTCGAAGGAGCCATTCTTTATTAAAGAAATTAATTAAGCACTCCCTGTCTTTTTTCCCTTGTCTGTCTCCCGCTTCATTACGAAGCCGGACCTATTGTTCCGAGGGACAACAAGGTGTAATTAATCCCTCTTTTTATATCAGCCACTGGAGCGTCGAGTGTAGAGTTATATTGTTCGTGATTCCTTTTAAGTGCATTATTGATGATCGAGCTGAACCTTGTAAAGTGAAACTTATTATTGGACAGTCACTATAACGTAAAATTGATTGTTAATTGGCAAGGTTTGTGCTGATGCCTCTTCAGGTCTTCAACTTCTCAGATTGCTTTAGGCTGAAAAGTTGTGAGGTTATTTTCGAAACATAAATTTAGAAGCTTTATTGTTTGAGGCACTTCATCCAAGGATAAAGCTTGGATAACTCCCTCAAACAGTCAAGATGGGCACTTTGATGTTCGAGGGGAAATCTTTAGAGCAAGCAATTTTGTTTCAATTGTAACGAGTTTATTTAATTAGTTTACCTGTTAATCATTTATCACATTTTTCATATACCTAAAAGACACTGGTGTTTTCATGATACTTGATTTTTAATAAATGTTTCTGCTTTTATCTCTTTACTTTATTTGCTTGCATTTCTTGAGCTATCCTTTTTCTCTGCCTTTTAACTGCTGTTATAGATGCCATTATTGAATTGATACTTTTTATTTTATCCCTGCATTAATTTCGGTCAGTTCATCTCAGTTGAAAGGAAAACCTATCCTGTGTGGAGAAAACATAAGGCGTATAGAATTTGTCTGTAGGGAAAATATATGATGAGCGAACCAAAATATACTTCCTATATTCAAATCCAGTTTTATCTCTGTTGAAAGTTAAAGATATTTTATAATTATCCAATCAATTATTTCTAGTGCATTTTCTGTTTACAGTGGAACCAATAAAAGATGGCAGTTGAAACTTATCACATATACGAGCCAGGCTGGATTCCTGTCTTGCTATAAATGGTTTTCTCCCAATCGGCAGTTTTCAAGCTTTCATGTCAAGATAACCGTCTCGAAGCTACACTGGTGTCCAAAAATAATGCACAATTTTGAAGATGCTACAAAATTGAAGTCAATATGGATACCATGGTTCTCAATCAGTTGCTGAGAATGGTGGAACATACTATCGCCGGAATTCACACTTTACATTGAAGATTCGGTGAGGGTTCTAGCACAAACTGATATATTTTAAACTTGAATCTTCGAATAATAACTTAAATTAAGATAACTTAAATTAAGTCGAACTGTAACTTAAATTATGTATTTAACTTATAAGTATACATGAGTATTTAAGATATTCAACTTTCATAAAATTCAATATTACGGTCCGAAGATTCAAGTTTAAAATATATCAGTTTGTGCAAGAATCCTCATCATTTAGTTTCTCTTAGAGTACACCGAAATTCACCAAGTTGCAATGCCGATATCTTTCTGAATACTAATGGTATTGAACTGAAATTTTCATATAAGTTGCCTTATACATCTGGCTCTGAAGTTATGAAAAAAATTACATTACGCCTCGCATATGCGCAGTAAAAAATTATTTACTACAAATGCTCATATTTCCTGTAATATTCACATTTTTTAATTCAAATTTTAATACAATCTTTTATATATAAATTGTTAAGTATTCTGTAAGTTTCACACAATTTGGTAGAAAACTCTGCATGTTATAAACCACAAACATGCGGAAAAATTTGGGATTTTTTAAGAAAATCTTTATTTCTTCCCGAACATCTTTGCTGTGTTTGCGAAAATGCATGTAGGGGTGACCGGGGGAAGTTTGGTATAGGCGCAATTTTATACAAGGCTTATATTTCGCATACCATTGATCGGGGAGGGGTACTACATGTCGGTTCAGAAGAAGTGCCTCGGCCTCCATTAATACTCACGCAAGTTTGGAGTCAGTCTTGAAAGTGAATCGTGAAGTGGACACCCTTTTCTGATTTTTTACCATTTTAGTAAATTTTTACCCTTACTTATTGGCTTTAATACAGCTCGTACTATTTGAATATTATAACTTAATATGGATTAGCCTCTTAGGTTGTTCTTTTGTGGTTATTTTAAATTATTTAGTTGATTTTTTTATTATGAACAAAGCTTATATGCTGAGTTATAACAAAAAAATGGCGATGGAGCAAGTTTACACACAGTGCATGGGGCAGGTTTGCACAGTGCGTAGACTTGCCCCTTCGCCATTTTTTTGTTATAACTGGTGATGATTGAATTACCAACGGCAATTCAAAATATATTTTGTTTGTATAAATTGTGAGAGTAATTTTGAAAACTATTAGGATTCACCGTAATTGTTTACAATCTATTATGTACTTTTTGAAATAAACTAGATTTCTTTGTATTTAATTTGTTGAATTCTAATCACTGTAAGCCTTCTATTTAATCATTTTCGGTGGTGTGTAAACGTGCCTCAGGCAGTGTGTCAGCTTTCCCCGGCCATGGGGCAAGTTTACACAGGTGACATCATGGTTAAGAAAACGGTATAATTACAAAAATATAATAATTTAAAGTATTTAAAAATATACACTACATGCCTTAAAGTCTAACTAATTAAGTGGTAATGAAAATGAAATAAATGATTTAAAGCCTTAAAACAGAAAAACAAAAGTTTAAAAAGTGTGTGAACCTGCCCCGGTCTCCCCTAAATATTACGCACATCAAACAAAACCATTGATGAAAATTACATCTTCTTATCGGCTTTCTGTGAAACAGGATGGGTGAAACTCCATTTTCGCCTTCATCCCTTTCTGGTCGCCCCCCCTAAATGCCCTCGTGACCGAATCTTCACTGCAAAATGTGAATTCCGACGATAGTATGTCCCACCATTCTCAGCAACTGATTGCGAACCATGGTATACATATTAACTCCAATTTCGTAGCATCTCCAAAATTGTATATTAATTTTGGACACCAGTGTACATTACTTACCCAGTTTTGGAACCAACCACCACACACCAACACCATATGAAAATTAGTCATTGTTACAGACTGTTCACGCATTTTTACATGTTTTTAATGATTATATAAGCAATCGCTTAGTTTAAAGCAATTTTTTTTCTGTACCTATTTACTCCGACTTCAAATTATAATCTAATGTCACGAAGTTTCTTTAATTACAAAATGGTAAAAGTGTGTTAATAAAAATTGGATAGTTTCGTTTCCTTGGATGCAAGGAATTTCAACAAAGTATTTCAAGGAATTTCGTTTTTCCCTAAGAAAAATATTCCCATTCTGCCATTCAAAGACGATGTAAAAACCATGGAACTTATTTATTTATATAAAGGAAATGAACACTACAGAAACTCTAATAACAGCGAAATTATATAGCTTTTATTTTTATAGTATGGATCCCAGATAAGAATACAATAGTCAAGATTTTGAGCGAACAATACCGAAATATAAAAATTTAAAAGCTTGTTCACTAGAGAAATCTTCAGTTTTACGTTTGAGAAATCCAAATTTTAAGAAGAAAATATCAAGAAACTATAACATCAATATGTTGTGAGAAATCAAGTTTTATGTCACAAATATGTTTATGTCATAATTAATATTTGGATCAGTAATTGAATCGGAAAGAAATCAAACAATCTTACTGATTTCATAAAAAATAAATTAAAGAAATTAATATAGCTAAAGGTAGAATATGTAAAATTTTTAATAATAAAAGAAAAATACATAAAAATTTGCAGTCTACTGAAAAATGAATTCCAAAAACATCGAGAAAGCGAACTTTTGCGTGAATTTCAAAAATAAGTTCTTTATAAAACAAAATCTGCAAACTCAAAGAAATGTTGTAAAACCATTACATTACTCAGTTTCAACTGAAAATAAGATAATGAATTGTGATTTGAATTTTTAAATAAGGAAAAATTATGTTGCCCATGGTCTTTCTCGTAGACATGTGTGCTAATGTGCACTAAAGTCTCGATGCAGAATTCTGCGTGAGAAGAAATTTTTCTGGTAAAAAATGCAAAAACGCTACAACATTCTATTAAACTTGCATATAACTAAGCGACTACGGTCAAAAAAGTTTTGTTTATAAACGTAAGAAAGAAGGGGAAATTATGAAAACTTCGCTTAAAGAATCTGAAAAACTTTTAGTATGGAATTTATTGAGAACTAGCTGAACCCAGCAATGCTTTACTATTGCTAAATTTCAGAATATATATAGATTAAATGAACACAATTGAAAGTTTGATATCAATTATTGTATTTATTTAAAATTGGATATATATATATATATATATAAAGGGCGGTGTTCGTACGTGTGTTTAGATGTGTGTCTTTCGATTTACTTGATCACTTGAATTTCCAATGAAATGTATTTGCAGAAATTTGTGGTCAGCATCCGTAAATTGAAACAAAGAGCCTGCTGTATTATATATTTGTCCTTGAATCTTGAATGTTGGCATATAATTCTGAGTTATTATATTCGTTGCACCAAATGAAGTCATTTGAAAACATGTGGTATAATTTCGTATGTTATTCAAAAAATACTTCGATTGTGTTGTAGTACCAGCGACCAATGAGAACAATGGCTCAAGTGGTACCTTCAATGGTGGCAATTTAACTTTACCATTCAAAAACAACACAACCCAGGTGCTCCATTCTTGTATTTTAATGCTTTGAAATTTGTGCAAACTTTATTCATACTTTCAACAACCACAACTGAATGCAAGCTTTATTCAATTTCGAATTATACTGAAATGCAATACGATCAAGCTTCCCCAATTGTTTTAATCGATTCATTTCCATGCGTAATCGACTATTGCCACGTTGTTCATTTCGATCTAATGCAGCCAAATCATCACAATTAATACTGAACAGTAAGAAACTTACAAAACATTAAAAAAATTAACATTGCCGAACTTCACAAAATTTAACAACAGCACTCGAGCTTACTTCTACGCATGCGCGACAACATTTCTTACCTTGTGAATTTCATGTTCTATATTATTTTTCAATGTGATTACAATAAATTAAAGGTTCTTTCAAACTCAAAGTAAATGACTAACAGTAAAAAAAAAAACCTTAATACAAAAAAAACTGATTTCAGACTCGTAATAGATGGCTGAGTTTCCGAAACATGGTAAAAAATAACAAAAATGCAAAATGCTCTTAGTTTCGATGTTATTTGAATAGTTGACACCCAAAATTCAATAAGCTGCGTCATTCTAAATATTGTTTCTGAAAGCTTTTTTTCTATCCCTTAGATCTGACATTAAAACGTTTGTTAAACTGCTGGAGATGGGTATTTCAAACAATACCGAAATTACAGACATAAATGCTTTTTTTAAAAAGATCTGTAATGTCATGTGCACTTTCCATTCCTCTATCTCTGTCTTTTTGAAAAGAATATCTTACGCTTTTGTGTGAAAGTTTTTGTATGTGTCGAGAATTCGATCATGAAAAGAAACGAATAAAAACAGAGAAAGTGGTTCTTATATGCTGTTCAGAGACAAACTTAGTTACCGCTAGAGGCGTTCTGACTAATACATTCTGAAGAAAGGTGACGGAAACCTTTCTTATCCTGGAACTACTTCGTTTGACAGCTCATTGCGGGCCATTTGAAAAGTGTCATATCAATAGTTTATTTTTAAAAAAATCGTAAAATTATTTATTAGAAATCTTTTTAAAAGTCATAAGCAAAAATAAAGCCAAAAATGAATTTAAGGCCAAATGAAAATTCCAAAGACCAAGGGCTTTGAAAAAAGACCAAATTTCCAGAATCTGGCCTTAAAAAGGCCAATATGGCAACCCTGTCTCTGTTCCCGAGCTCAGAGCGCTATGGGTCTACGCGACACCGAAAAACAACCCTCTTTACTGTAAGATATTTACAATAGATGGCGTTGGTGAGAATCCTACACAGAAACCAGCCCAAACCACACCGGAGAGGAATCTGACTCTCTTGAAGAATGCCGTTGTCACTGTTATGTCCAGCATTTCTATGTTTAAATATTATTGTCTATTAAATTGCTGCCTACACTTAATGATGTCTTCATTATCATCCCGCATACACACCAAAATCTGTTATTTACAAAAAGCAACCCTGAGTTAGGAGTTGCGCCAAGCATTTTATCAACCATCGCCGACGGTAGCCAAACATTAAAATATTAGGTCCCCTAACTTTCTTTCTAATGGTCAGAGCTAGCTTCAATAGCTTTAAAAATTCCCCAGATAACGTGGATCATTTTGCAAAAACCGCGCGTAAATTGGTCCAGTAGTTTTTGAGTCGATAGCGTACACACAAAATCTATACATATTTTATATATATGTGATATTTTAATTTTTTAACTTTCCTAAATAATCTTAACGACACCTCATTTTAAATACTTCTACTTTCAACATAATTAACGCACTACAACTTTCTTTGCAAATCACGAGTTTCAAGGGGAATTCCCTATTCTAGGTACTTAAGCGTTCCGCGCATTCATTTCGGCCCCTTTTTTCACGCCAGCATGTAAGCATTCAACAACAACGCGCCGCTTGGGCGTAAACTTCTGAAATTCTGGTCATGGAGCTGCAAAACAATTAAATACTTTACCTATGAAGAAATAAAACCTGATGCCTAAATAAATGAAGATTTGGACAAATATCGTCTTTTCCTTGATGACAATGGACTGCCTTTTCTCCTTTTATAAAGCCTGATCTTTCATATATATATATATATATATTGCGTATTATGAAAAATTAAGATATGGAGAGATGAAAAATGAATTCCGCATGTTATCAAAATAATATTTTTTGCCACTATTTAAGGAAGCAAAGTGTCTCTTTACTTACATATCCACCAAGCAGTAAAACTTTATGAGGAAAAAGCAAGCAGTCGGACATCTAAATCTGCTACTAAATTCTTAGAAAAAATGGAATAAAAAGCCAGATATCAATCCAAAACCTTTAACTCACATTCCTGCTAAATCACTGCATCGCCCACGGACTTTTCGGGTTTTCGCAATTGAAAATAATAATGAACAATCGTAGACCTAAAACTATTGATGGACTGTGGAAGCTGTGAAAAAGGAGAGGGAAAAAATGCCTATATTAATTTCGAAAAAAGCATTATTATCGTGGAAATTAAAATGTTGAATGGTAGTTAAGAAAAAAATAATCAAGCAGACTATTTAAAACGCAAGAATTTTATGTAAAAACCTGATTTATAGTATATAAAATCACATAATAAAAGGTGCAAACAGCATTTATAGGTATTAGATATTAAATTCTTCTTTATATTATTTTTATTTCAATCAGTTTAAACTAAAAACACATAAAGATAATCATTTTGATTCATCCTTCAATATATGAAAATGATTGACTGAACCTGAAACGATTTCATATTTAACTTTTAATTAGTTTTCCAGCTAAATTTTTGACAATAAATATAATCAACGACAACTCAAGTTGACAGTATGTAGAAAGCTGGAAATGGCCTGGTCTCAGTTGCGAATGACGCCACGCATGTTTCTGCGTGGCTGGAGCTGGAGAGCTTGAAATTGATCAACTTTCATTTTAAATATGGACTCGCATTGCGCAAAATAAACGATTGTTGGTATTGAAAGCTAAATGCTTTATAAATAAAGCATTTATTTTAAAATATGTTGCAATCATATTCGAAACTATTTAATTTCGCGTAACAATGCGTCCTCCGTATTGTCAAGTTTTGTTGTAGTAGACCGCAGGGCCGTCTTAAAAAAATTGAGTAACTCGGTGTCCATCAGAATTGTAAATGGGAATTTGAGCGCCCCACAGAAAATATCTACCTAATATAACAAAAATTCACCTGTACTCTTATTAACGTCTTACAATTTTGCAAATCGTTGACTTTCAAAAAAAAGGAACAGTGGAAGCCTGCTTTGTCCCCCTCTAATTGCATAAATGATTGATTTTAACGGTTACATTATAAATACATGAACTATTGATACATTTTCTGCGTATGAATATTTTTTCAACTGATATACATGTAGAAATTGTATTTTTCCCGTCTAGCTTAAGGCGACCATGGACCTTCAAAATCATTTTCTACTAATCAGTTTGAAATTTTACTGGAATTAAAAGGAGCACTATTTAAGACAACACACAGAATTTCACTGCAATATATTGATTTATTTCTGAGTTATGGGTATAAATGTAATTTTTAATGACAATTAATGGCTCTTGTTCTAAATGCTCCAGGCGCTTCAATTTTTGTTCAAATTTCATGACATTTTATACAAGTATGAAAACATATATGGAGAGGAATTTTTGGCATTCATAAAGAAGTTATTTTGCTATTAAACTGTAAATATTTTCTTCCATATCAAATATTGGACATATTCTTTCCCAAAATTAATAGTTTCGAGATATTATGTGTATTCATTTCGAAATTTTTTTCTGAAACATAAAAATTAATTCCAATTTTAGCTTGAAAAGGGTTAAGGTAACTAATAGAAACTATTAGAATAATTTCGAGTACATTTAGAGCGCCTAGAACATTTATCATAAAAGCCATCATTTGTTATTAAAAATTACATTTATGTCCATAACTCAGAAATAAATCAATATATTGCAGTAAACGTTTGTGTATTGTCTTATATAGTTCTCCTATTAATGCCTGCAAAATTTTAAATTGTTTTGTAGAGAATTTAAAAAAATGATTTTGAAAGTCCCTGGTCGCCTTAAAAGCGTAAGTTCAATTCCTTCCTTATAATATTTTCTCACTTTCCGTACAAGCTCATTTGAATATTGTTGCGTCAGCGGAAAGATATCGAGAGATAACGATCACGCGATTAATCACGGTGCTAATCACGTGATGCGTAGGTGTAAGCTCTCCGTTAAAAGCAAAAGTGTAATGTTTTAATCCGGGAGATGGCTTTTTGAAATAAAGAAGAACGGACATGCGATAGATTGATGAGAATAATGAGCTACGGGGATCTCTTTCCTGTTAGCACGGCGGCGATGGCTGTAACTAACCTTTAAACAAGGTGTAATTTGATATCTGAAAAACAACCCCTAAATCTCTCTGGTCTTATCTGTAAATAATCACCTGTGTAAATACCTTTCTCATATTATGCTTTTTTAATAAATAATTTAGTTTTTAACTACTGTTTCTCCTTCTTTATCTTTGGTGCATTTTCCCCTAGAGTGTTCCTTAGATGAAGTATTTTAATCTGTAGGCAGATCTTTGGATTTTTTTTCCCTGCACCCTTTCTATATACATGTTCGTGTATCATTATAAAATGAATGGCTATCTAGTTCCAAGCCGTTATCGTATTTTTATTTTTAGCGTATTTAACATAACGATTAAATCAATTTTTTGGTTCAAAATTATAGTAAAACCAGGATAATGGATTTTGGTCATCTGCAGCCCATTGAATGAGACGGCCTCGATGGACCGTGTTTTGTTGTCAGCCTGCCCGCTCTTCTGAGAATGCTGTTGTAGAATTCGCGATTATGTGAAAACCTACAGAGCTCTGACTCCTTCGTTTTGACATTATTTTTTCAAAGCAAACAAACCCATCAATAATTTGTTATCAAATTAAACCATAATAAATTCTATGTATTCGCTATTTCCATCTTTGATTTTTTAGCCATTATAACGCAAAATAAATTTTTATCAAATTGTGGCTTAGGTAAATTTTAACATCCTTTAAATGTCTTTTTAATTCTATTCTAATTTTAGCGAAAAAGCAAAGATAAATATGCAGTCGTTCTGAATTATCATAGGTATGAGAAAACAAAAAATGCCTATGATAACTAAACCAATAAGAAAATTCAAATGTTAGAATGCGTCGAATTCATTACCATTACTTTCTTCTGGATGAAAGTAGGCGCAAGGTTTGGAATTAAGTAGCCAACTATATAATAGCAGCCATTACAAAACGTTAGCTTGAAACGTTTATAGTTCTTTGATGCTATCAGCAGCATTTTCTGCAACTTGTTTTTAGCAATGTGGAAGTCTTAGAATACCTGAAGCAGTATTAATTCCGTTGATGGTTCGGACAGAACGGTCTATCGTTTTAAGAATCTTTTGAACAGTTTGGTAGCGAATGACATGAAGTGGTTGCTTCTTCGGAATCAAATCATAATCACAGGAGCTAAAATCCAAGTCGAACAACTCCTAGCCTCAACGAGCAAAAAAGTCGCTGGTTGCTACGAACTTTTACAGATTCTTAAATCGATAGACCGCTCCAACCGAACCATTAAAAGAATTAGCCCTACTTAAGGTATTCTATGACTTCCACATCGCTCGAAACAAATTTATAAAATATTGGTGGCTACAACGAAGGGCTATAAACGTTTCAAGCTAGTACGTTTATCTAAAAGTGGCAACTATACATCAGCTGTAATTATATGATTGTCTCTCATTATTAGATTCCCAACTCTCGTATCAAGATATTCAGATCCTGAAAGTCGCGCTCTATGTTCACATTCAAAGTTTGATAAAAGTGTGCAGACGTAACGCCATTCCAGTAGATTAATTTTTTTCAAAAAAAAAATGAGGAATATTTGATTCTCCATTTTCCTGCTGACGAAAATGAATAAGATTATCTTCGAGAAAAAGTAGATTTGACCTTATCATGTGGGAAGTTGGAGCACATTGATCAAAGTATCGGCGATAACCTTTGTTGATATGTGCGATGTCTGAGAAACTGATATCTAATCTCAGAATTTTTGTTGACTTGTCATCCAAGATTTAAGCAAATAGATGAGCTACGTTGAGACACAAAAAAAACAGAAAACAAACTACGTTTGAGGACGAAATCATCAAAACTTCGTTTCGGAAACTTCACAGGAAATTAGAACAGAATTCATGAAGAATTTGATTTCCTCGAGCACTAATCGATTTGCGTAGCTTTGAATTTAAACTGTTAGCACTACTTATAGGAGCACGTATATAATAAACCTTGAGGCATTCGTCAATACAAAAGCTATCCACAAAGGATTTTAAACTCCGTCCGAAAGTATCAGGCGAGAAACCCAGACAAAGTGACACTGACAACTTAAGTGGGAAAACTTAAAACATGTTTAAAAACAGATGGTGGAGTATTGATACCAGGTTTTTCTGTATCAGGTACAAGTTGATACTGATACGCGCTTGTACCTGATATTTTTGTATCTGATACAGCCGATAACCGATCCCTTCCTGTCGGTGCGCAACTGGGTAGACAATCGGGTAGTGATACGAGATTTCTGCCTTGGCAATGCTAGCATGTGTTACGTGTGTGTTTTTTTAAAACTATCTATATATATTATTTCTTATTATTACCTGGAATAAAATTATTTTTAACGCATTTTTTTACCTTTTCTTGCAATGTTTATTAAGTACATAAGATTGATGGGATTTTCTATGATTAAATAAATATATTTTGCTTTAAGCATTTCTTTATTCAAAACAAATAAGTAACATAATCAACAGAATTATTATTAGTAAAATAAATTGAACATAAAAATTAAATACTGAACATGAAGAGAATTTTCAGAATATAGCGATTTAAAAAATATAATTAAACAGAAAATATTTATATTTTAAAATATAAATATACGATGAAATACTTAAAAGCAAAATGTAACAAAAAAAACTGTTGCTATCAGTCTTTTAAGTTTTAGAAAAGTCTTTACTTTTTAAAAATGCTTTAAGAAATAATGTACAAAATTAAAATTAGCAACTAAAGCTAAAAGTAACGAGCAATTTTGGAAGAGACGCAGATAATTGTTTTAAAGCTAAACGTCTATTAATATATAGAGTTTAATATGAACAACTTAAAACAAAAAACGTGAAATTTCTATTTAATTAAGAAAAGAGGGAAGTAGGTATATTAACAAAAGTATAACATTGGGAACATACAAGGTACAGCAATAAAAGAGTTAAAGAGAGAGATAAAAATAATTTAATTATAGTTTTAAAAACTAATTTCTTTTACTTTGTCAGAAGATAATCTTAGTTTTTTGTCATTTAAGATCAATACAACTATCGAGAAAATGAGTTCTCACGGAACGGATGTCACAATCATGCAAAAATGTTTTCTGACTAGTTTTTTTTAATACAGAAAGTTGTACCTCTCTTCTCGCCACTATTTTAATCGTTCTTTAATAAGGAAGTACCTACCTACTTAGGGGATCATTCTCGCTCGAGATGTCCCTACACGGGTGTATGATGCTGAAATCCTATCGTATCTTTTCTACAAAATTAATTCGTTACATATCAATCCCACACATACCACTCCCAGCTCCGGAATCCCTCCTTCCGATAAACTTAACTATTTATTTCTCTCTCCCCCCCACTCGTCATGACTTCAAAACCAAGACCACATGCACTTCATCATCACTCCACTACCGAAAATGCGAAGCGTGAAGCAATCCCAACCCGGAACTGTATCAATCTGATCTATCAACATAATACAAAATGTATCATATGATACTTGATCCAACCGAAAAGGAACGCGACGGAAGCTATTGCTTGTATCAATCTGATATCAACGTGATACAAGTATCATATGATACAAAATGTCATATAATACATTTTGTATCATATGATTCAAAATGTATTATATGACACTTCGTATAAGCCGACCGAAAAGAAACGCGACGGAAGCGATTACTTATCGTTATCATTCGAGTCCGAGAACTGATACCGAGTACCTGATACTTTTGGTCTGTATCATTTAGGTGTATCTGATACTTTTGCGTACCTGATACAAAGTATCAAGATGATACAGTATCACCCAACCCTATGGTCGAGAATTTAATCTTGTTTAGTAATTAAAACCCAATCTATTTGTGCTCAGAAACACATCTGACTGGCAGCGTTTCTTCAAACATGATCCGATACTTCCGTATTCTAATCGATATAAAGTTAAAAAGCATATATCGTTTATTTTCTTTAGGAATGCAAACTACTGAACAGATTTTCTTCAAATTTTCCTATAAAATGCATTAAGCATAAGGAAGGTTTTAGTGAAGATTTCGTAACAAATAATTAGATAGTTCCTTTTTTAATAGGTAAAAACTATGTTTCGATACATAGAAAATATTATTTTATTTAAAGATAAATTAATTTTTTGCTATATGTTGCCATTCCTAAGGAGTGAAAGTATTATAGATGTTTTAAATCATTTTATTAATTTTCCTGCCAGTTGCTACTCGCAATGTTTAACTAAATTTTGTATCATTGTTTCAAAATTATTAATATCTGATGGGAAAACTTAGGTTTTAGATATTTTCAATGATATTCTCATTTTAATTAAAAATTAATTTGCAGACAATAAGAGAATTCTGTGTAGTATAATATTTTATATAAAAAATATTTTTGCATTAAAAGCATTATGTATATATTTTTAAAAAATACACTCGAGTCAGATACACTTCAGTCTGAGTAACGTCTGTATATCAGCAATTTCAACTATTAAAGCATAAGTATGGCTGTGTAACATCTGGTCGTATGCCTGATGAGTTTGACCACACAGAGAGCAAACACCCAAGTTTATTAATTTCGTATAGTGTTTCTAGTACTGCCTTCCTGCTAACATGCTTACCGGTAAATACGATTTCCTTTTGGGTCCTTAACCTACTCTAAAAGGTTTGAATCAGTTGCAGTATCTCTTCTGGAGACACAATGTCACAACTTTTCTATCATTATTAACAGCATTTTTTACAAAGAGAAAGTATTGTAATCATCAAAAAATTCGAACTCGAGATTTTGACGGATCTCCACGTTTTAGACCTCCCTGAGTCCGAAAAACACAATTTTGGAATTATGTCTGTGTGTCTGTCTGTCTGTGAACACGATAACTCGAAAACTATTAGAGCTACGGGAATGAAATTTGGTATGTGGTCTTTAAACATAATTTGTAGGTTTCTATCAAATTTTGGACAAAATCCGTCAACGGGAAGTCTGTCTGTCTGTATGTCCGAAGTCATGTGAACACTATAACTCAAAAACTTGAATAGCTACATGGATAAAATTTGGTACACAGTTTTATCGTTATGAATGTAGGTCCGTATAAAAGTTTGGGCCAAATCCGTCAAGGGTTGACTGTCTATCGGTCTGTATAATCGCATACTTGTATCTCATAAGCCCTTTGGCTTAGACAAATAAAACTTGATATCGCGGATGCTAACATTAATTATAGATCTGTGCCCAATTTTCATCTCAATCGGTTGAAAAACAGGTGTTCAAATTGCATATTTAGTTCAAAATGCACATTACGACTGTGTGTTGGCGAGCGTTTCTCTTATTTTACTTAAGTGAGTATGGTTGGCGTTTGACCTTGGCGGAAATTAAAGCGAGCCGCAAATACGCGCTTCGGAAATTATGGCAATCCCCAAAACGAAACGTTTTGACATTCTCCAGATGAACGCCTGTGATTACCAGAGGTGTAGTGAAATGTTGTACGATATCTATAGTAAGATTTCGTACTCAAAAACGTTAAATAAAGTTCTATTTCCTCAGCGCGCGTAAAAATTGAGAACATACACAATTCTTTTTTGCAAAATATTAAGTTTCAGGAATTCATGAATTTGATATGTTTCATTGTAAATCACCATTCATAATTTTTTTCTCGAGATAACCAGGCCTTGGGTATATACCCCAATAATATTTACCTACTCACTGAGTGTTTACCCACCCCACATTACTTTTCGTATGCGAGAAAGTTTCGGGGAGGCCACTCCCGCTGGTTTTATCAGTTAGAAGCAGGCGTTTGCATGGCTTGGTGTATGCTCTGCTTTCGGTTCGCCCACCGATTTGCCACGTATTGTACCCCCTCTTTTTTATTTTAAAGTAGAGTTGTATTTCGAACTTGGATTAAACAGACTTTTTTCCGAAATCCGTGGCCGAAATTTGCTAGTCCGCTAGGATGAGTCAAATTACTAAATAAATATTAACAGCGTTTCTTTTTTAAATGGCATTGTACTTTGCAAGACCTTTCTAAGTTTCCAGACTTTCAGATTTTTTTAAGCAATAAATAATAATAATATTAATAACATCGTTAAAAAAAGCTAAAATATATCTCAGAAAAAAAATAATAGCTACATCATACCCATCACTACCAATGAAACCCACTGATCGGCATTTTCTAGAAGTAAGAGAAACAATGTCATCGAGTAAAACACGAAAAGCATTGTGTCGCTCGTTTATCTCAAAAAGAAATGGACAGGAAAATTCTCGGAGTGATAACATCTAAGAAGATTTACGCATTTCAAATATCATCGCAAACAAACATTTGGCCTTGCAGTCGTTCTTTCAAAGAGTCAGAGTTTATGTAGCAATACGTATAGCAGCGATGTACAACTTAATTAGTTATAAAGTTTTTGTTGCTTTTTTAACTTTTTTGTTCAACGAAATTTAAAAAATAATAAGAGCGCTGTTTTTCATTCTCTCTTATAATACAAACGGGTAAAATGAGAAAATAGAATTATAGCGAAAAGTGAAATTAAATACTAAGAACTTATTGGAAGAAAAAATATTTATCACTCTAGAGGAACCGAGAAATGTTATTTATTCAAACGAAACTGAGCGCATGAAATAAATGTACCAAGTCAAATTTCGTTCATAATTAACTATTATTTAGCAAAAAGTAGAAATGAATAAATTTCTGCAGAGATTATTTCCATCATTGGTGTTAAATATCGATGCATCAATTTGTGATCGCCACTAGATGGCGCTGCTGTAACGCTCTCTGTTTAGGAACTTTTGTGTGTAATCAGTGTTGTCTTGTCCGTGTCCAGTAAACGTGATGTCTTAAAGATCTCGCTCCATTTATTTCCCCTCAGAAAGTCTTGACATGATCTTTTATGATGTCCTATAACTATCCGAAGTTTATGTGTAATAAATGTATTTCATATACATTAGTTTAGTTTGTTAGTTATAATAGTTAGATTTCGTGTGCTTTTAAGCACTTTAAATTTCAAACGAAATAATACTCCCTTCAATCAAGTACAGGTTTTAATGATCCAAAATCAGAAATTCAAACAATCTATGGTTGGTTGTTGTTGACATTAAATCAAGCTAAACAAAATATGATCACGATTTTTTGTATTAACTCTCCAACTTCGGGTGGTTTCTTACTTCTTTGTATAAACGGCTGGATGTTTTTAATGTTTATGAGCAACCCTAACGAATAAAAATAAATAAATACATTTTGTAAAAAAACGTAGCCAGTAAAATTGTGTGGTATAATTCAGACGTGATTTTATGCTGCTCGAGAAAAGAAGGTTAGTACAATATAATAACCAAAAGAAATCAAAACACTGATTAAGAGAATAAATGGCGGCCGTGGTAGAATGTTGCGGATTGTTCCGATTTTTACGTTTAAGTAAACAGTTAATAAAGAATTAATTAATAACATTAATTCTATTTAATTTTTACAAATTAACTTCTGAACAACTCTGTTTCCAACACACAGAATATGGCCACTGTTTTAAGGAAAAATGGCGTTCAATATAGCAATTCTTTTTAATATTATTAAGTTCCATTGAAAGTAGGCTCTTCTAAGCGGGACATACACCAGTGTTCCACTAATTTTTTTTTTTGGAACACGGGTTGCCAAACGCCTTCGTCAATGTTAAAACACGATGAAAATTGGCATAGACAGACGGCGAAGTTGGAATTCCGATCAAGTTTGTTTTCCAACTTTCAAACGTTCAAAAACCATCTTTGATTTTTGAGGTTTTCCGTTCAGCCTATTCTGTCATAAAAGTGAAATATGATCCTTCGAGGCGTGCGATAAATCACCAGGTGCAGGGGGAGCGTTGGGGAGGGGGAATGTGTGTGTAAGTTGCGGTTAGACTGGAGAAATCAGGTCGGGGAGAGGAGGGCGCTCTCTCTTAGAAGGAAAATTCCCTCGCGTGTGGGAGGGGGGATCGAAGCGGCCGATAGTGCATTTTGGAGCCTCAGCGAATGACTTACTTAAATCGATTGACTTGAATCGGTGGAAAACAAACTGGTCTTTGGGCCAAATGGAATGGATTTGACTACTCGTGAAGGTTCAGCTTAAAAAGGAGATTGAACCTCCTTATGGAGTTCATACAGACAAATAAGCAGCTCCTTATGGAGTTCATACAGACAAATAAGCAGCTGCTCAGATGCTGAACCTGATCTCGTCATCATCACCCTAATATAAACTCTAAAAGAACATTGAACATCTATGGATGACGCTCCTTTTTTCTTCGATCCCGTTTCCTCAGAAATAATTTACCCAGAATTCTGTACAAGTTTTTTTTTTAACTCTTCAGGCAGTCGTTGCCATTCTTAAATTATCTACTGTACATACAAATATGTTTAACCATTCTGCTGTTATTCGTCTCTATAGAAAGTTTCTTTAAACATCTACATTTCCTTTCAAATTTCTTTTTTAAGGGTATATGCATTGGTTGTTTGAAATGTCATTCCATAAACCCTGTTAACCTTTTTGTAGAAGAGCGTGTGTTTAAGTAGTTTATCCCCTTTTTTTATTTCTCTTATCTTTTCTTTTTTTTATTTGTTGTTGAAACTTGATATTCCATTTTTACATGTCACCGTATTCTAGAAAACAAATTTAACCAGTGTGTGTTGTTTTTATATTTATATATCTTTGTATATTTGGATTCTTTTTTCTCTTTTGCTACCATTGTTAGTTAATACTTTCTATGCAAGATTCAAATTTTTAGCTATAAGTTCTTTCATTCCCATCTATGAATGGTGCAATTTATCAAAGGGAAAAGAAAATGTTCTGCAATGCTAGTTCAGCAACAATTTTGCTGTTACTTTTTCCAGAATACGCATACTTTAAAAACAATCCCACCCATTTAAATCATATTTCAAATAATTTTAAAATAGTTCTTTTCCTTTTTCTCTCAAAAAATAAATACTAACCACCCCAGGCCTCCCCATTCCCACTCACATCCACCCCTGACTGATCAGGAGCGATCTACGCTCTAGGAACGGGGATGTGACATGGCAGCGTAGCAGTAGTGTCAATGGTGAAGCGATCATCTGGAATTTTGCCGGAATAGTTCCAGTTTCGTTTGCTCACTACCGTGGTTTCACGCTCCTCTCCTCCCCCACAGTAAAAATCTAAAAGGTTCAGTGTTGAAATTCAGAAAATCAATTCGCTGTAGAAACATCTAATTAAAAATATGAAACGTTTGTTAAATAACCGCATAACTCTGTTCAATCCTCGCTACTATACAGTAGGGGAGACCGGGGCAAGTTTGTTACAGGGGCAAGTTTACAAAAGGCTTATATTTCACATACCATTGGTCGGGGGCAGGGAGGGCGCCAGAGGGGGGATCAGGGGGCCAAGGTCCCCCATCGGGGAAAAATTTTGTGTCCCGTCGGGGAAAATATTTCTGCGGGGTATTCAACTATAGTTGATAAATAATAATCTGGAGAAAATTTCAGACCAATTTCATTACACTCGTCCCCCAGTACAGCAGGGCGGGCCCCCTATCGGGGAGACGGTGTCCCCCCCTCCCCGTCGGGCAAATTCTAGCGCCATTTCTGCGGGGGGCACTACATGTCGTTTCAGAAGTAGTGTCTCGGCCTCAAGCAAGTTTGGAGTCAGTCTTGAAAATGGATCCTGAAGTGGACAACTTTTTCTGAAATTAACATTTTAGTAAATTTTTACCCTTACTTATTGGCTTTAATAGAGCTCGTACTATTTGAATATTATAACTTATTATGGATTATCATCCTTAGATTGTTCTTTTGTGGTTATTTTAAGCTATTTAGTTGGTTATTTTTATGATGAATAAAGCTTATATGCTGAGTTACAAAAAAATGGCGATAGGGCAGGTTTACACAGTGTGTAAACTTGCCCCGTCACCATCTTTTTTGTTATAACTGGCACAAGTGGCACTTGCTTTACAAAGTCATTCCCAACGCCTGAAGATGTGAAGCCATTTCAAAAAGTAGGGCCAAGGAAAAGAACTAACAGAGGTAGGGAAAAATGCAAACATCAGTTTTTACAGATACATTTGTAAAAAATAGTTTATAAATATAGAAGGAGAAATCAATAAAGAGGAAATTAGCATCAGCCCATCATACTATATCTCAATCAGTGAGCTCCACTAGAACACGTTTTAATAATGAATAAAAAAGTGTGGATAAAAAAATGTAAAAATAAAAAATATCTTGTTCTGAAAGAAAATTTGGGAAATTTTGAGCGTAAAAAGAAACAGAAAAACCAAGCAAACTTTTGATTCTGAGGACGATGAAAATTGTCTGCGTATTTACTGTTTAAATCCATACGAAGAATCAAGATCTGGCGAAGAGTGGGTACAATGCACCGTATGTAAGAGGTGGGCTCGTGATGATTGAATTACCAACGGCAATTCAAAATATATTTTGTTTGTATAAATTGTGAGAGTGATTTTGAAAACTGTTAGGATTCACCGTAATTGTTTACAATCTATTATGTACTTTTTGAAATAAACTAGATTTCTTTGTGTTTAATTTGTTGAATTCTAATCACTGTAAGCCTTCTATTTAATCATTTTCGGTAGTGTATAAACGTGCCGCAGACAGTGTGTAAACTTGCCCCAGTCATTGGGCAAGTTTACACAGGTGACATCATGAAAAAGAAAACGGTATAATTACAAAAATATAGTAATTTAAAAATATACACTACATGCCTTAAACTAACAACTAATTTATTGATAATGAAAATGAAAGAAATACTTTAAATCCTTAAAACAGAAAAATAAGAGCTTAAAAAGTGTATAAACCTGCCTCGGTCTCCCCTATTTACTCGCGGATTCTGAAATCTTCGTAACAGTAAAATGATATTCTGCTGAAACACTAAACAGAAAAAAAAAATGAAAGATTCTTCGTCTTCAGGATTAAATATTGGGTTATGATCAAAATGCGAGTGTGAGTGCACTGTAATTGTACTTGTAAATTTCGATTTGTTTTCAGAAGTGTTTATACTTTGTTTTAAATTATAAATATTATTTTGTAAAAATCTCTTGTAGGTTCGACATTTTAAAGGGCGTATGTAATCACAAAGACACGCCTTAACGCGAGGACATAACTGAATAAAAACTGACTTGCCGGACCGTCACGGATAGCAACGAGCGCACTGAAAACCATTCAAAATGTGCATATTACGAGCAACTCGTACATTGAACTCTCACAACGCCCCATCATCTGCTGTGGGGCCGTTAACCAACCACAGCACTATTATTGTGCCACCAAGAGAGCCGATAATCTGCTTACTTATAAAGTAACTTCTCATTCTCGTATGCGAGATGACTCCTTCAGGGTAAGAGAAATTAATCAAAAAGGTTGAAAAAATTTATTTACAAAAAAAGAAAATTAAATATGCAAGTTTACATAACCTTACATTGCGTAAGTCACAAAGATTGACTTCACTCACTTAAATGAATGCCGTCATTCATATAGCATATTCAAACTAAATAGCCTCTCTAGGTCTCTAAACCTCTAAAAGTCGACTACAATAATTTATAAATAAAAGAATGTCTATTTATTTTTCAACAAATCTAAATTTGTGTGAACTTGTACCATAAAGTCATTCGAGTGCGCTATTTTTGGAAAAACATATTTTGATATTCTTCAATGTGCCATTAATCTGCTTTTTGTAATTCATGAAATTTTTCTAGAAATGTATTCGTAACTTGCCTTTTTTTTTAATCAAAAAACGTAATTCATCAGATTAAAAATTTAGATTACTTAATTATTCTGATAAATGAATGATAAATTACAATACTGAAAAAAATAAGATATTCGAAATAGAACAAAGTAAATTTTAGATAAATCATAAAATTGTATTAACGAAGTAATAAGCTCTGCGTATTCCTATTTACAGAGCACAAGAGAGATCTTATTTTTGACACCATCATGTTTAAAGCAAGTATTAATCAAGTTTTCCAAACTGAAATTTTCTGCTTCCACTGCTGAAAGATCATTTATTTATGTATAAACTGCATGCATGGAGCACTGAAAAATGCTCTCTTCTTACGGCTGCTTTTGTTTCGGTGACGTTTTTCCTACGTTATATTTTCCTATTATTAAAGTCTATGTCTGTGGAAGGGGAATAAGACTTAAAAGGCGAATTTAGAAAGCAAGGAAATAAAATAAACTTGGATTTCAGAATCTAAAGGGAAAAGAATTAGCTGACTTCTCATCGAAGAACTTAGAATTACAAAAGAAAATTTTTGGTAAGAATGGAACGGAGATAAATTTTTTAATTGAAATTGGACCGCGAATTGGAAAAGTTAAATACAAAGAAATCGATGAGATCCGCAGCCACGTAATGAAATACGGATTTCGTATTCTCAAAAAAGTTAATTTCCTCGATCCTTTAGTTTAATTATCGGAACTATATCTGAAGAACATTTCAGTCAGATTGGATCCACTAAGCACTTTTTTTCAGACTCGGACTGGTTCCCGATTCGATTTCAAACTATCGTCTGCCATTTTTTATCATCGTTTGGGTTATTGTTGTATTAAACTTGAAGATCATTTGGCAAAGATTAAATTCGGCAAATGTTTCACAGCTCAAATCATTTCCAAATTATCGTCTGCCCGTTTTCTTCTTCTCACGATGGCAACATAAACTAATTCTAAACCCATCTGAGGCGGGAATGCGATCGTTATCTGTCTCTCCATTCTAAAAGGCCCCAATGAATCCTGGGCATCCGTTGTTCCTCCTCGGACGGACGTGATCGAGAGATAGCCATCGCAGGGATCACCTCAACCCACTTTCGCCCAATCGCTGACGAGGAAACGCCGCTCCACCCCGAGTGTCCATTTTTTTAAAAGTGGGTCCGCGCTCAACATGGTCGACACTTTCACCCACGGAAGCACACCTGCTGGACACGGACTCTCTCTGGATTACTATACTCCCTAGGGATACCACAGGTGACTATTCATTGAACAGATTGCTGTGTTGGGTACTTTGTGTGGAGGACTCTTGCCTTCGTTTTCAGTAACTTCCAGTGTATTGATATTGCATAATCATTCTGTGTTTTAATTACTTCTATCCGATAAACTTCTGCCAAATCTTTATCTGAAATAATTTTGTTTTAATTTTATATGAATTAAGCAAAGTCGATGTACAAACTTTAGAGCAACGCTTTAAAAAATTTATAACTCGGCTAAAATGTGTTGTGATGAAAATCGGATCAATTTTTCTGTCTCGCTTCAGGATTTTCGTTGGTAACTGTTGGTTACTGTAAATCAAAGTTGGAATCTAACCCTCTCAGTGTCCAATCATTTTTATCTAATAGCTTTAAGGTGGGGAAAATTAGATTTTAAAGTGAACAATTTGTATTTAATAAAACTCAGAAGTCTTAATACTATTATATCCTTAATTACTATTTTAGCTACTATTATAGCCCTATTATCCTTAATTATCTACTTTTGAATTGAACATGAGAAACAGAAAAAGATCGCTTCGGCTGCTTAGAGGGTTAATGTTTTTGCAGCATCTGCTAAAAGATCCATAAATGGTGGAATACGAAATATCCTTTATCTCTTATTTTATGACTATTCATGATATAAATAGAAATCAACACAACTTAAATCTTTATGAAACTGTGGAGAATTCTTATCTTTCTTTAAAATGCCTTTACTTCTTTTGAGCCTCTATGGAATGACTCAACACTCTTTTGAAAGTTCTATCAGAATTAGAAAGAAATTTTCGGACTTAAATTTTAGAAATAAAATTGAAAATGTCCGTAAAAATTCTAAAATTCCAAGGAATTTTCCGATCTTGTTCGGAAACTTCATAATGAAATGCGAACAGCCTTTTTTTGACAACTCAGGTATATTGCACTACTTTCTTCGCAGTTGAAGCAAAATGAATATAGAAGGGTTTTTTTCAAGCATTTAAAAAAAATGCAAAATGTAAAGCCTAAAACGAATTAGATCTTATCTTAACAAGACAACGCTGAAAATAGCTTCTACAGAAATGTATTATTGATACAGTGATTTCATCATTACCTGCTTTTCAGGTTAAATGCAAAATATTCTATACTTCTTTTAATGTCACAATCCTGTTCAGAAGAAGATATTAAAAGATTAACTATCAATAACGGCAATCACATTTTTATTTCTCTACAAAATATACATTAAGAGCTAAATCGTGAAACTTTGTATTTTAGAGGAAAAGAAAAAGTTGAACGCTTTCAAATTCGGTATCTCCATTTTACTTAAATTCTATGCAAATTCCAGCTTCATGCTCACTTGTGCTATTGCTTAGGAACCATTCCTGTAGTTTCAACAAAAGATAAGGATAACGTTCTGCATAACATATAAAAGAAGACCAAGCACTAATTTTTTTTAAATTAAACAAATTATTAAATTCAATATAACAAACGTCAAACTCATATCGAACAATTTCATGAGTTGGAAGATGTTAAACTACTTTTTTCGTTTTCAAGTATTTAGCTACATAGGTTTTGTAAATACTGTTTTATTCGATTATGAATTTACAATTACTACAATATGTCTTCAAATTAACTATCATGAGAAATTACTCTGAATTGTTTAAGATGAAAAGATTATAGAAATGTGAATAATGATTCGGTTCCACCTAAATCAGTATCATGCCGCTAATTGCCCCGCTTTGATTTTTGGCGCTTTAAAGATGGATTTTATGCTTTTTGTCTGAGTACTGAACATCCTTCAAGCTGCTTTTTAAATACTTACTTCTCAAAATATTTACCATTTTGAACACAACCCCTAATAAAGCATATTCCATTGGAAAATTCTAAGATTTGTTCCTAGACTTCAAGAATTTTCTAAGAACAGCGTTATTGGACTTAAGGCATTCCTGTTCAGAAAACAGTAGGCAAAAGAAACCGATAGGAACGGCAATTCTCACATTTCAGAACATCGAGAGAAGAATGAATCTAAAAAGAGCAGAAGAAATTAAAAATAAAGAAAACATCTGGCAAAATTGGCCATCTTTTTTTTTTATCTTGGAACTCTTTACCTAATATTCCTAAATTTATTGTCATTTAGGTTCTATGACAGTTGTTGCATCTGTTACACTCTTTAAACACTGACAGACCGCAAACGAGTGTACTTGAATTATTATGCTGCTACAATTGAATCATATTTATACTAACAACTGCCCGCCTGTCTTCCTCTTTCGTTCATATTCGAATTTCATTGCATCATTCTTTTCCCGTTGTTCTAAAAGCAAAATGTATCCATTGCACCACGTTGTTCTGTTTGCGAAATGTATCTCTTGTAACATTTACAATTCGTAATTGAAGTGGTATATCACGACTATGACTGAAATGTTATGAGACAAGAGATAGTTCATGCTCATATCAGGAATCTTCCGCCTAGTATTTTCCCCTACTAAAATACACATTATCGAGATTTGATGTTTTTATAATCAATAGTTCTTTTCTTTACGAGAACTTTAAATAGGGATACTTTAATTCTATTCACTTGGTATCATTGCATATCATTAGGAAAATCACGTGACAAAGAATCGGAGAATTATTCATAGTTTTGCACGCGATATGATAACGCTAAAACAGTTTCACTGCAATATCACATTTTATTGTACCTATGAATAAAATAGTTCGCTCATTGTCCAAATTACATCATTAACCTGTTACAGCCTTTATTAATAATGTATTACGGATTTTAGAAATGCTTTAATTACATCATTAACCTGTTGCAGCCTTTATTAATAATGTATTACGGATTTGAGAAATGCTTGTTGTGAGGCTTCAAATAAATGGAAAAGAACACATAATTTAAGGTTTAAACAATTAGGAAAGAGCACATAATTGATTGATCTGATCATCATTCAAAAACAATATTAGCTAAGTTGCAAAGAAATATTGGCGGTTACAGACAATTTTCTGATCAATCCACTCTAAAAAGTTATGGGAGTTATTGCTGTTAATTAGCTTTAAGAACTGATTCCGACAAAAATACTATTTTTTTCCATGTTCCAATTCGAAAATTTTTTCATGTTTTAATTTTGAAAATTTAAATGGCTTCAAACAAAATATTTCAAAATTATATCCAGTAAGGAATTTTATTTGATGCCAACATTTTTAAAATCGAGCGACGATTCATCTGTAAGAAATAATGCAGTAAATCTGTAATAAAACAGTAAATCTGTCATAAAACAGTTATTGATTATTTAATTTTGTCATTTGACTATGGACGCATCTTTGTTTTTTCTTCAAATTAGTAGAAATAGAGAATGATTTTTAAAAATAATTGTAAAAAATATGTTAGTTATCGGTAAAAATAATATTGCATGTAAAACAATCTGCAATTAATTAAAATATTAAAACTAACAGAAAACATTACTTCTTGGGAAAAAAATTATGACAGACTGAATTTAAATTCCTTTAATAATATTACAATCACCTTAGTTTTGGTTTTAAAAAATGTAAAGAAAACTTTTATTCCATGCCTCATTAATAAAATTGAAATATAATTTAATCGTAATATTTTTACTTGCTTTAGAACGACTTTTGAATTAAAAATTAGATAGTTATCTAGACAAATGCCTTTGAAAAAATAGAAATCTTATTTTACTTTCTTTAGAATACCTGACTCTTACAATTTAATGTTTCCAATTTTTAACTATGTGAAAATATTTTACCTAAACTTAACTCTACCTAGATTATAAATTCTAAAACTTTGTAAAGAGTATAGTGCCTCATAAATTTTTGCCATTTGAAAATCTAAGAATTAAATGTAATGCAGTGCAATGTAATGAAAAGCAATTATGACAACCAATATAGTGTAACTAGATATCACTTCTAAAATAAATACTCGGCTTACAGACTTAATTTATTCGAAATTGTGAAGTATTCAGTTTTCTAAAAAAACCAAACTCGTTTACGAATAAAATAAACTTTCAGGAACTCCCAAAAGTATTTATAAGGATTGAAAATTTTAATGAATTTACAACACTTCTGCACATTTCAAAAAATTTCGATATGATTTTTAAGACAAAGTTTTGCAAATTTCTTCCTTTAAAGTTGCAAAACTGGAATGAAATTTTAGAAATTTAATCAAAAAATCGCTTTATGTTGCTCCATACATCAGAACTCTCAAAAGTATCTGGACACTTACAAATATATAGATTAAAAATAACATTTAATCAATATAACTTTAATATTTTTTTGACGGGAAATATAGTTCCAAATTTTTTTTTCAATTTCGCAACGCTTGAAATTATTAAATTTAGGCTTTTTCGAGAATCATGTGGTTTTATTGTTTTGTTTAGTTTCCTAATGAATTTGATAAATTTGAAATAAAATAAAATTCTAATTGCTATGGAGATACCAAATGTTTGTGCAGTCACCAAATATTAAATGCATCTCCTCTCAAGTGAAGCTATCGCTGATTCAATTATGTAAATCCACATCTTATGTGAATTTTCATCTGAAAGTTGTGAGTTGTAGGGAAGTTTCTAAATTATTTTAACAGCAGCAGAGGAATTATTTAATTTCCTCTTAATAGAATAAATACAAGTTTTAACGCCCCTTGCACATTGTTTAAAAATTCTTTCTCCGAGAAGTTCCAACAAAATAATAAACTTCATTTATGTGTATGCACAGTTTGCATAATCAAACAGCAATTAAGGAGCCGCTAAGAATTTTTTTTCTTTCAGTAATGAGACGAACCTTTAATGTCGAACTCTGTCTAATCCAATATGCGGTTTCAAGACGTAAGCTTTATTTAGAAGCACCGACCATAAGATTATTCCTCCCTTTTAAAAACGGGCACGTGCCGTAACTCGCATTTAAATTCGTCTCGATTGTCTTGCTCTCAAATAATGCGTCCGCATAATGAAGTTTGTTTGTGCAATAAGAGAAAGAGCATTTGTTACGAAACATTCGCATTCTTTTTACGAGAGCATAATCGAATACTCCAGATTGTTTTCAGACGTGCGTGAAGATCGAGCAAATGAATTTTTTAACCATTCAGAGATTTTATGGGTTCGATCCATTTAACTCGCATTTTAGTGCTGAATATCATGTAACGACGAATGGAGAAATAAGGTGGAATGTTTGAATGACAAAAAATGCTATTCAGGTCTTAACTTGCACGGCATTCCATTGAGGAACATTTTATACGAAATTGGCGCTAATCTTAACTAATTGAGATAACATTGTTTATCTCAGAGGTGGGTTTTTTTTACAAGTTTAAGTCTTTCTTTCCTCACAAGAGCTGTCCTTACTTCCTTTTATTCCTTAAAAGAACAATCCTTATTTTCTCTTATTCCTTACAAGAAATCATAAAATCTGAATCTTTTCTCTCATAACTCATTTTAAAAATTTATTAATTTATAACTTTTTTAATATTTGAAGAAATTCAAAACTTAGAGGTAATTATTACCTTGCTTGGAACTAATAGATAATGTTTACCTATTTTCTACTGAACGCACCTGGTTCATTTCTTGAATTGGGTTCGAAACAGGAACTTTGATTAGAACCTTTCTGTGAATAAAACTGCGTAACCTAGCTCACTCTCCCCTTTTTTTTATTTCTGCCTCCATGGAGTGTACTTGTAATCATACATTCCAATCATTAACCCTCTTCTAATACTTAGCATTTATTTAATGTCATAAAAATCTGTATTTTGCAAGGAATTATCGAAAAACTAAAGATAAATCTTCTCATAAACCTGTTTAAAGCTATTTTTAAGACAAATTGCATTATGCAACCACAGAAAATCTTATCCAACGAAAATGCCAGCTAACATAAATCAAATAATCATATTATATTGAAGAGTAATACAACCCTCGTAGGGAAAGCTATTGTAAAATTCAGTAGCATAATCGTTAATAAGTGAGCTATTCCCAAATATTCGTAATTAGCAGTTATTTACTGGAAAACTATAATATCTTTAAATAAAACTAGCTGTAATTATTAGTAATTTATAAATAGGAAGTATACAACGCACTTAATCAATATCTAGACTCCCTGTATGCTTGCAGTATTATCTTAAGCAAAACATTGGGACCTGCAGTGGCCTGATGGCGCAATCTCAGCTGTGAGACTGAATGATCACAGGCTCGAGAACTGAGTCTAGTAAAATATCCACTTTGCACGTTAAATTTGTCAGGTTCAAGCGTCCTCCCGCTGGTTTGGTGCGGAAGTTTGGAGAGAGGTGTGGCAGCAGCTCACAAACGAAAACAGCTCACAATTGTAGGGTCTATCCCAATATAGTCCTCGGATAGTTTAGAAAAGGGAACCTTAGTCTAACTGAAATGAAAAGAAACGAAACCATATTAAATAAAAATTATCAAAAGAATGATTGAAAAGGAGAAGTTGATAATTATGTTAGTCCCAACTCAAAAATATAAATTCACTGGATATATTTAGCAATTGTTCATTCTATGTACTTAGAATCAAATTCTTACTTTAATCTCAACTTTGAAAATTTTCCCTTGATTTAATGCTCAAAACGTAAAACTTTAATACTCCTTTTCATTCTTCCTTCAGAGAGCATTTTCATTGTCATTTCATCCCTTCTCTTTCTTGAACAAAAGACAACAAATGCATAAATGCAGAACTGGAAATGAAATTAATGGTTTCACATTATTTATTTCGATTCAGTAAATCTTTTCTAAATTTCTCTTCTTTCATTTCTGAACAATGTTTCTCCATCATCTCGTCCCTGTGTTTTAAATCTTTCATTCAGAAGCTTAAAATGAACGATAGTCATATTTATTTTATTCAAGTATATTCTTTTTTAAACAAAGTGAACAAGAAAAAACAATACAGATCACGTCGGAAACGACCTAATTAGTTTCAAAAGGAAAATAAATTATCGTTTCGCATTTGTTTAATTCTTCGAATAATTGACTCTGTTGAGAAATGTGGATTTACGATGTGCTCATTTGGATTCTTTGTAGCAATCTAGAAGAGAATAGTACAGCGGAACTTCGCTAATTCGAGGTTGACATGACCACAATAAAAATTCGATTTATCCAAATTTGAATTAAGAAAACTGGGCCTAAAAATGAGTACCGCAAGAAAAAAGTACAATTTTTAAGTTAAAAATGGCAGTAAAGATCTTTTGATCTTCTCGATTGTAAAGACCATTTAACAATTTTTATAAACAATACATAATTAGTGAACAGTGAATAGTTTTTATGAAAATTAATAATAATTATAAGTAAAAAACTAATAATTAAAATATAATCTTAGCCCATTAACACCCAGCGTCCTCATTTGAGCACAACTATATCTTCACTTCCACGAACCGACCGCATTCCTTTTGTCTCTTTTGCTTTGTCAATATGCATTCTCAATCTCCTAAACGATTTTTAAAAGGCTTATACTACCAGTTAGATAGATTTTGAAGTCTAAGTTTCTTCATATTGATTTTTTTCCTTTGATTGATTTTTGAGGTAATGCAAGAAATTAGAAAGTAATATTTATTTTTACTAAGTTTTTTAAATGATTTTATACCGATTTTTTCAATAATTTTTCTTAATTTTTTTTAATCACAAAAAAAATTCAGAATTTAATTTATTTCACAGTGATCTTAATAATGGTGTTTAGGACATAACGTAATAGAAACTCATCGAAATCTATGCTTTGAATTAATTTAGTCGTTAACGGATTAATAAATGATTGAGTAGAATAACCGTGAGAGGGTTCTTCGAATTCGGGGGGAGGTCTTCGAATTTAACAAACCTGCATCAAGGATGCAAACCCGACCGACATCAAGTGAAGCACGAAGTATTTAACTAAAGAAAACAATTCAAAAATAAAAACAAATGGTTACAGATTTTAATTATGACTTCAAAATAAATTCGAAATAATTCTTAACTATAAATTCAAGGAACCAGTGAAAAAAAAAATTAAAAACATTTGCGGCAACCAAGTTTCACTGTTTTTATGTTTTTCCTTTCCTAGCCAAAATTAAATATGCTGATTTCTAAAATCAAATTATTTTTGAGAGATTTTATGAAAAATCCCCGTTGTTTCCTAGTATCAGACTACTGTAAAAGACAAGAAGCATACCCGACGCTTTTCATCACTTGGGACAGTCTTTCAAATTTATATTGAGAGTTGAAAAAATATTAATTTGCTGTTCTTGGTTTCTTCTACGTTTATGCGAGAAATCTTTTCCTAACATAAATTCCACTAAATATAAATTCAGGTGACAAATAACTGATACCATCTTGCAACCGCGCTTTAAACAGAAAACGGCAAATTATAAACCAAATATTCAGAAGCTTTTCAGGAAATGCAAGTTCATTTCTCGCACCTTTTAAAAACAATGCGAGCAATGTTTGAGTCATTTTCGCTATTTTTATAAAGATATAATATTATTTATTATTTTATATTATTAGTTTATATTATTATTATTATTTTATAATACTATTTTAAATTTTTCTTAACTATAAATATATTTTTAAAGTTCTCGAATAGTTTTTGATTGTTATAAGGGACAAGTTTGGCATCTTCTTCTCAAAATTTTGTCACTTCCAATAAATTTTTGTGGAAAAGAAGTTAAAATCTGTAAATATTTTTAGCACATTCATCAAACAAAGATTTCCTGAAAATGGTAATCTATCACCATTATAAATTTATTTATTCTGTTATCCACCAAGAATTTTCTTCGCCCACTCTCACTAAAACAATCTTTCACATTTAAGCACGTGGCAGTCAATCGAAACTTCTGGCAGTATTATCAACTGAACCAACTGCACGGTGTTTCCTAACCAATATAAAACTACATAACTTTTTTTATGTTAATTTTTGACTATAAATTTTTTAAAGCATTGTGTCCTTTACTTCATGCCCATGATTTCAAAATTTTCACTCCTATAGAAAATAGTCTTCGTTAGTAAGATAATTCATGTTATTCTATCTCTGTTTTTTACATATTAAAATATAATTAATTCAATGATTTTATTCATTATTTTTAAAACCATATGAAGAGAGTTTAAAGATTGATTTTCTCGTTATGAAGATAAAATTCGATTTCATAAAATTTCAACCGTTTTAATTTCATGTTAAACATTCTATTTCAGATATTATTTTCACTATGTAAAAGAAATCCATATTCATTCGTTCTGTAAATTTACTGATAGAGTTCAATTATCATGCAAATTTTTAATTCTGTAACCATAACAACACGGTTTACCAAATTATTTAAATTGAACTTTTCGATTCCATTTCAGTTTTAAAATATAATACGAAGCTGTTATAGGTCACTATATATCTTTCTACACATTCTTAAATTCTATTGCAGGCGAATCCTTATTGTAAAATTAATTGGACATTTCATAAGTATATTTTGATTCATTTTTTTCTCCTTTATCTCATTACAGGAAAACATGAAGCTTTTACTGCTGTTAGTGCTTTTCTTGGCTGCTCTTGGTAAGCGATATGAAGAATTATTTGAAAACATCTATACATCTAATCGCTCTAATTCAAAATTTGCTATACTGTTGAAATGTACTTTTATCAGTTTAGCAGGTTTTTTTTTTAATTTCAAGAGTTTAACCATACGATTTCTGAATGGCGAAAATATTCTAATTTCCGAAGTTCCTAATTTCAATGTTTTTTTAAGGATTTCTAATGCATTACGTAAAATATTAGATAGATGTCAAAATAACTTCAAAAATAATAAGATAAATTTATTCATTAGTTTTATTTTTAACCAGATGCCTTGCATCTCTTTGGAACTTTCGGAGAGGCACAGTATATCTCATTACTCAGCACCTCAATATCCACATTTTTTTATAAAAAAAAATAATTCTCATAAATTATAAACCGAGTGTTTTGTGAAAAAAAGATACCTTAACACAATTAGAAATGAAATTAATAATTTTAGCATCCCCAAGAATTTCGAAATTCTAATTCTCTTAAATCTAATGTGTATAATTCCGTTCCATTATTCTTGAAGTGATGGAAATGGTAAGCCTTTGGTCTTAGTGCCAGGTATTGTTTGAAAGAATAATGATGTTTAACTCATTTCAATACTCTGGATCCTGAAGAAAACAGGATTTCAAAAGGGCGCCCTATAAGTGTTTGAAATGTTAAAATAAGAGTTTTCTTTGTTTGTTTTCGTTTATATTTAGGGTAACTATTGTTAATGAGAATCCATAACCAAATTTTTACATCGATTCATTTCAGTTCTGGTATGCAGTGGTGCCGAGAATGCTACGAAGCCCACACGGAAGACCCTTCGGACGGTGAAGGCTCTTAAAAAGAAAGCATTTAAAGCACGAAAGAAGGCCAGCGAACAGGACAAAGCGGTAAGTAAAAGCTTTCCCTCTCCTCAGGAAAATGAATGGCAATGACACTGGTTTGATAAAAGATTCATTATCAATTACTATGCGTATTACAAATGTATATTTCCTTCTTTCGGTTGTTTGCTGTTCACTGAGTCCTGGTCCACGAAACTTCGCAGAGTTTGAGAGCCTTGAAGTGTTGCACAGTGGAGAGCTGCACGAACCTTCCGCGAGATTATGTGTTAGTTTGAATGGAATCAAATCTGCTTATCCGAAAAGATTTGGCCTCTTTCACCAGACATGCTGGCAGTCACTTAAGTTGACACAACCCTCTACTGTACAACATCCTGCATTTTCTAATCAACCAGTACCACACTACGAAAATTCTTGTGTAACGAATGAGATTAACAACAAACGAAAATCGAAGGGAATAAATGCATCCGGACAGCTGAAAACCTTTCGAAATAGGAGGGTATTCCAAAAGAGTGACAATTTTCCATTTCTTCTTTGTAGAAAAGGGTCTCCTTTTTTTCCTATCAGTTCAGTAGATGGCCAGCAAAAGATCGTCTTGATATTTTAAGTATGATTCATATTCAAAAGTTCTGCGGCAGAGAGAGGAGTAAGGAAATTAAGATAAAGGCAAAGTAAGTCACAGAAGACGTGGTGAAAACAAAATAGTTATACATTTATTTTTTCCCTTCATAAAACAAAATATAACAGGTGGGGCGAAAAACATACTATCTCATGGACGCCATTTACCTGCTACGTCACTTTTCGGTGACTTCCACGCCCAAAGAAAGTTATAGGAGTTTGGATTCATAACACATTACATATGAATAAGAACTTCCTCATTTCATTGCATTTTTCTTTCTTAAATCAAGATTTATTATTGAATTTCTCCATTAAAAAACAATTTTCCAAGGCATAGCTCAATTAAGGCCTTCTAAAAAGCAATGAAAAGTGAATATTCTTGCACAGCAAGAAGAAAATATTTAAGCTTCATGCCTCAACGCTAAAAAACGAAACTAGCTTCGCGTCCCAAGTTATAATTTGTCAGTCTAACCTGGAACGAATATGTAAATTCTTTCGCAAATGTAAATTTAGTCGAGTTTTTTGGATATACAGTTATATTTCGCGAAAATTTTTCATTCATATATGAAGTAGAATTTCTTTTATAAATAAACCAATGATGAGTTATAATACAAAAATGGATAAATAACATTAATACAAAGCTAGAACCAGATGTGGATTACGAAATGACAGCATGAAATGTGCACATTTGTAGTAGAAGATTGTGGACTTGAGTGTTATCATGCTGTTTGGAATATCACTTAGAATAGAAAGTACGAGAAGGAAAGAGATTATGCAATTATGAAGATTAGTACTGACTGTACTGTAAGATTCCTTACAATATTATCAGCAGTTTTCTCAAACACTGCTTTCGAAATTCTTTAGTAACCTAAAATGAAATTTAACCTTCAGTGGAATATTTTTCCCCTATAGAATATATTAATATATTCGAGTAGCAGTTCTTAATGTAAGAAAAAAAATTGTAACTTCATCTCCAAGCCAGCTGTCACATTATTTCGTTTAAATGAGACCTGTTGTTACAGGAGATGTTCTCTTTTCTCTAAGCCTTAAAATAAAAGAAAAACTAATGCATAAAAAGACAGGGATTTTACAAAATATTTCATAGAAACCCGTAAAATGTATAATACTTGCTAAGAAACAAATCTTTAGTTTCTTAAACTTTCTGGGACGGAATTTTTAATTTCAACAATCCAACAATAAAAACTAGGTAACCTTAAAGGTAAAAGAAAGATATTTTTCCTGAACTGATTTCAGACTCGTTGAGATCATTTTGCCACGCAGCACAACAAGTTCTCAATTATCACAATTCCAATACATTTTTTATTGAAATATATAAAAATAGTTTGATAAAATACTACTAGAGTCCACTATTATACAAAGTTTTAATTTTTGATTTCCTAATTATTATTGACAACACAATCCAGGGTTTTATTTTGCATCCAACCTTTATACCAACCTAGACACAAATCTACCGTTCAATGACCAAAATAAAAAGCTCTAAATGCTTCCACACTGTATTTCAAGAAACATCTCTCTACACATAACACATTACAAATGCCCATTTCCCGTATTTTGTTTCCCGTTTTGCATTCATCCTCAAACGATGTTCCGAAGTTTTCCCGTTACAAACTGTCTTCCGCATGTATCTCCTGGATTAACATACCATCCGAACAGTGTTGCAGGTTGAGCAGACAAATCTTCAACCACTTGTTGCACGCGCTCCCCCTAACGTTTCCCCTTAAGCCTTTTCTTCCGCCTGACAACAATGCACGCGACACAGCATTCTTCCAAACAATGGCGGAAGAACAAAAGAAACCTGCGGTCATTAGCGCCAACACCCCTAGTTTTTGAAACAGCCTGGTTCCTGCTGCCCCCCCCCCCCCCTTACTTTATTGTTATGTAGGAGTAAGGCCCATTATTTCGATTCACTTGAAGGAAAACAGAGGATTTCAACAAACTTCGAATGAAGCATAGGTGAAAGACAGAAAATATAAATGGGGGGAAAGAAGAAATGAATAGGGGAGGGGATCGAAGCATTCAGGTAATTGTCTCCATATGACATAATCTTTCATCGGGTCGATAAGTGAAACAACAATAAAAACGTATTCAGTGTTTTCTTTCGATATTTTTTGTTACAGAAAATAAAAATTTAATATTTGCAGAAAACATTTCGTAAAAAAGGTAAATTTTATAGAAAAGAGTACTGGAGTATCTTAATTATTGAAGACGTTTTCGTATAAATAAAAAAATGTGTTTATTTTTCATTATAAAAAATTGTATTCATAGCCTTTATAAAAACATTTTATACTGACAGAGAAGTTTTTAATATTATTTCTCTTTTTTTAAATAAATTTTTATTACAGAATAGAAGCTAAAGGACCAGTGGCGAGGCGACCGGGGGCAAGGGAGGTGTAGATGCCCAGTTTAAAGGGGCGCCATGGAGCCAAAACCCACTGCATCTATGCCACTTTTAATAAGAGACACGATGAGGGGGAATAAAAACAATACCTGGCACCATTTACGCTTGTTAAGCCACTGAGGACAACTGGGATTTTAAAAAATCATATTTTCCGGACGCCACTCGTTTTCGGAACGCCGATGGCCACGGTGACAAAAAGTTTATGCGTTTATTTATTATGCTTTTTAAAGGCAAATACGATGAGGGGGCTAAAAAATACCATACCCCTGAGCGCCGTTTACACAAGCTAAGTCACTGATGGTGAGAGGGTGGCGAAAAAAATCATGTTGCGACCCCGGGCGCCACTTACTCTCGCCACGCCACTGTAAAGGACTTCATGTTTGGGACTTTGTATGATGCTTATAAAGGTTTTTTTAATAGGTCAATAGCTATGGTACTTATATCGGCCCTCCTTTTAATAGATGCCAGATAATTATATGCATTCTTCGATTAATTGCTATCGCTTTCAATGGAGTCAATTTAAGTTTCCTTGATACATGTCAAATGCACCTCGATTTCGATGCATTTGAATTCCTCGATTTAATTTTTGACCAGCTTCATTGTTCACCTTACAGGAGGAAAAGCGTAAGATAACATGCAATTAGATTTCAGATGACATGCGCAGTTAAGTGGGTCGCGTGTTTGCGTGGCTACATCAATTAATTCTATTGAAAAAGATCCACAAGAAGTTTTTATTTTATTTACAAGAAAAACAAGACAATTCAAATGGGTAAAACACCTTTAAGTTAAGACTGTTATTTGGGCCAAGAAAGTAAATTCATCAAGGATGTCAAATCATGACGGATTCAAATTTTTAATTCGAGTTCAACTTTTATGAAACTCTTTTAATGTCATTTTCATTATTTATTGAGAAAAGAGTAATGCTTCTTTTGTCCCCTAAATAATAAAAGTTCCAGAATCTTTAAATGCCAGTTTTCAGTAATAAATTGCGTTAGCAGAACTCCTGTTGACATCCTGAAATAATCTCTCCTCCAAGTTCCACTGTTACGAAACCTGGTCATGAATTATACGCAAGCATGTTCATCCATCTGCATTATTAAAACATGCGGCATAATCTCCACAAAAAGATACTCGTTGCCACTTCATGGTTAGCATTAATAATTAAATCTGTTTGCTCAAGCTTTCATTCCTGCGATGTTCTGATTAAAACAGAGAGAAGTTCTCAGAAGTTTCATTCACATCTCGCGCAGGGGAGTGTTCCGTTCTATTCATGGTAAGCTCTGCTAACAAGCTCTCGAAGCTCCAGTGCACTGTTCATTGAAAGAACTCTAATCAAAAAGATAACTCAAATTAACTTCTCGACAGCTGTTCCCTTTCGAAGTTACAACCAGAACTTAGTCTCATTCAATTACACATTGTTTCTTGCACTTGAGGGCGCATTTACTAAGCCATTGTCTCTGTTTTTATTATTAATCAGTCTGCAGATCAGGCCAGCCCGCGTAGCCTTGGAGGAAGACCAAACCGCTAGGAGCTTATCCGTGGGTCCCTCTCGTACTCGGGGCCATCAGGGAAGGAACAATTATCGTCCTTACAAGAAGCATCCCCGCAAAGCTCGGGACGAACAATGGGGGACGCTTAATTGTGCGGCCATCCAAACACAATGCGAGACAAATCGGGCGATTAAGAAGGCTAAATCCTTCCCGCTTTGTTCTGGGCCCCAAGAATGGCCGGAAAGATGGAAGAAGGCTATTTTGGCTTTCACCCCGGAAATGATCCGGGAACCTCGAAAAAAAATTTATGGCTAAAACGCATCATGTTATTCGATTTAGTAAAACGATTTTTTTCATTTCAGAGAGATTGTCAGATTTTTCAAGATTAATCTCGCATTTAAATGAAGTTTATAAATCAGAGGAAGTTTAGCTATTACAGGATCTCAAAAAAATTATTAAAAGAAGGATTTCTTTCAGTGAGAACAGAATGCTTATGGGTTTCTCTCAGCTCATTCGGAATCCTCAAAGAACTGTAAAATATTTCGTAAATTAGACTCACGACTAAAATTTAATAAATCAGAAAATCAAATCAATCTCTTCTCTCGAAATTTTGTATCAACAGATCAAATCAATTCCGATTTCTCTCGAAAGTTATAGTTAGCAATCCGGAATTAGTACTAATAATATACTCAGCAACGTGATAAGTTAGTTGTTGAATTTACTGTCAACTGTCTTTATTCCCTCTAACTGCTTTGAATAAAATAGAAATCGCTATTATTAACTTGCGAAATTTCTGTTGATTCTTTATTGTTGCGGTTATTTTCCATCTCAAACTAAGCTTGTTTGAGAATTTATTTTAGCAAAAGTAAAACGTCACTCACAACTAACTCTGTAGCAAAATGGAATGTAAAATAAAACACAATTTCTTGTCTCGCAAAAAGAAAATTTAAATTCAATTTATAGGGTACAGTGACAGGGTGGGGAGTTAGAAGTGCCCCAAGTGCCAGTCTTAGTGAGCATCATGGAGGCAAAGTAGTAGTGCGTATTTGCCACTTTTTAAAGCTAAATATGACGAGGAGAACGAAAAATATAACCATACATTTACTCTTGCTGTGTCACTGATGACTTTTGTGGACGAAACAAATCATATTACGCCCCGGAGCCACTTACCTTCGTTCTGTCACTAACGGGGTAGGGCAGCATTTCGATAGTTAACTTTATTCCACTTCCAGTTTCAAATATAGGGTATTTATCACTCTATACGCTAATTTGAAGCATTTTTATTTGACAAGAAATTATTGAACTTCTAGGGAAAATGAAGATATTTTCCTCTAACTGAAATAAAACTCCATTTGAATTAATCAAAATTTGTAATCTTTTGATTAAGAGTAATATGACCAGATTTTCCCTATCAAAGAAAGAAACTAAGTTGACACAAAAAAACAGATATCTTTCTTTTATTTAGTTCAGTTTGGAAGACAATGAAAGAAAATCAGATCAGAACTGCGGTTGATGACACGCGCCGTACCTGCTTTCATTATCTTTCTCCTGACTTTCTCTTCTTTGGATGGCTTATCAAACAATTCTTCTCTCAGCATTTGCATAATGATAAAAGTATTTTCCTTTCTGTTTCAATCTTTTCTTTATACGATAATTTCAGCATGTTTTTTCCCCAAGATTGTAATCTTATTTTATTTATTTAGAAGAACGCCATCTCGCTAAGGTCTGAATAGTGGATAAGCTCAACAATACCAATTAGAGTGCAATCTGGAATTTCAAACTAAAAGCGAAAATTTTAAACACAAAAAAGTCGTAGCATAAATTTATCAGTCGCTTGACATTGAGTCTATATTTGAATAGCTTTTTTAAATTTCCTATTCTAACTTTTATGCGGAAATTCTTTTTGTACATCATATGTCCAAATTATTAAAGCCTCTCTAATTATAAAACCGTAAAATCATTCATAAAATAAGTCTCATTTCCTATAGCAAATTTTGTTTCTTTCAGACAATTTCAGTTACACTGAATGGCACTATCTCACACACTAAACGTTTTTCTATTTTTAAAATCCTTTGGACTTTATTCTCTGGTTTCGAAAAACGCTTAGAATTTTTAGCCATGATTTTAGAATTAATATTATTTATATAGTCATGGCATGATTTTTTTACGAATCTTTTAGCCAGAGACTTCTTATGAGCATTTTAACTTCATTTTATTTTATTTTAGACTAATAGAATTTAATTTTTATTTTGTCTTCGTATAGCCAACATTTGGCTCTTGTGCCATAAACTACAAATCAAACCAAAAATATTCCAAATTTTGATTCTTGAAGGTTGAACTTTTATATATCCTAAAAAATAGGATACCATAAATGAATGCCGCTTACAATATACCTAATTCAAGTAGAATTTCTCGAATTAAGCATCATTTTCTTCTTTGACTCAGGCAGCAGGTAGCATCAGAAAGCAAAATTTTAGGTCAGATTAAAGCCATCTTTTTTTTTTGATGGACAAACAATATTTCCCCAATCTTATTAATGTTTACATTTTTACCTTTCGACGAATAAATATCATCTGTTTCAAAACGGGATCTTAAATAATCTAAAATCTCCAGAGTCATCTGACTGGCGGATTCACCTTTATTGTCTTAAAGTTTCGATTATGCTCTTCGATCTCCTCATTTTATTTTGACCTTTTCTAAAGGTAAAAGCTTTGCTTTTACTTCAATTCAGGCCAACAATCATGTAATGAACGTTAAAACTATTTTTCTCGTAATAAATTTTAAAAAATTGACAAAATACATTAAAAAGTTGTTTTTTTTAATTTTCCTCGAAGGATTTTCTACAAAGCTATGAGAACTGGATTCAGGCTGGCCCTGCGATTCTTCAGTTTCAATCATACAAAAGCAAGAAAAAATATTCAACATTAAATTATGTAGCTTGAAGTTAAAGATATTATAGCTTTAAGTTTGTTGAAAGATAGCCCAAAAAAGGGGCTCTTTGACTTTCCGAGTCGATTTGATATTTCTTCACTTATTTTTGAGCATAGATTTTCTTAACAAATTTCCTTCATCTGCAGTGATTTGGACAGATGGTAAGCTTTATAATCAATAATTTCGATTTAATACAAGAGAGCAGAATTTTTAATTTTTTGATGAAGGCATGGTGAATATTTTATTTCGGTAAAATATTTCTTAATTGAATAATAATGAAATCTTGACATATTCAACATTAAAAAACTCTAGTTATATTTGGAATTGTCCCAAAAATTCTTTGTTCAAAATCGAGACATCTGTAAATAACTTGAAAGACATAAGTTTCTGTAGCATTGTTGAATGTCGCAGCTATTATATCAAGCATCTGGATTCACGGAATGAGTATAATTTGGTTAAAATGTATCATGAACTTTATTTTACTTCAGACTTAAATTATCTAAAATTATTTATTGAAATCAGGAAATACAATAAAACTTATATAAGGAAATCGCACAGTGTTCCTTAGATTTGTTCTCTAAAACACTGTATTCTTAACAAAGGTCAATAAAAAAATAATTACTTAAATAAAAATTGGTGTCAAACAATTTATTTTAATTACTGAACGACACATTTTATGACTATACATTTTTAAAAAATTATTATTTATTTACTGGCAATTTTCTTTTACAGTTATCGTCAAAATCGATTCGATTATAACATAGATGTTGATTCTCATTCACAATAGCAAATAACTTGTATTCTGGCAACAGCTTAATGAGAACAAAAATCCGGGGCTTAGTAAATTTGAAAATGAAGTCTATTCAATCTCACGGGTGATACATATTAAATTCACCATAACTTTGGAATCCACTGCGCATCTTGCAGGAGGAAAAAGAACTGCTAGATGTTGTCATGTGACTGGGGCGTCACGCAGATTGATTCCATCCACAATAAGACACCACTTGTCACTTGGATGAAATTCCTTTGTGAGGAAGAAATTTAAGTGTCCATGTTAAACACTTTCAGGAATCGTATCACCTGCCCGTCATTGTGTCGGCTCCAGAGGTCCCCGTCAGCCTGGAGTTGCACGACGATGACCGGTACATCAAGTCCGCCGCCGATGTCCATCCCATAAGACCCATTCACCTGGTACCAGTGGGAGGTCAGTACCATCCCTCACAGCACCAAGAACCGCATCAGCCAGTCTACCACGGACCAGTCGCTGTACCAGCCGACTATCCTTATGGAAATTCACAGGTAACAGGAAGAAAGCACATGTATAGTAAGATATTATGATTCTACGAAAGCAAAACCAAATGTTGCATAAATTTATTCAATGTGGTTTAAATTGGCTTACATTTTTTCTGGTTGATTTCTATTTTTCAAATAATTTGTGCTCAAATTTTAGATATAATGTATATTCGAAGTTTATTTTCCCACAAGTAAATTTACGATTAGAAATTTTAGCCGAAAATCGGGAAGTATAAGTTAAGATAGTTATATAATGGCATTCCCAATTTTGAAATCACTAGAATTTACATGATGATTTAATCCTGTCCTTTTCGCTTTAAATATCATTAAACTATTTTACTACCAATTTCGTAACATTTTAACAATTTACAAATCCCTCTTTTAAGAGTCTCGTTACACAAACACATCTCAACTAACGTCGCCAGAAGCCCTACTTCATACGATTTCTGCTTCTGTTCTCAATATTTCACAGCCCAGTGTATTTTTCGCAATCCTGACGTCGCCTGTTGGAAGACAATAAACAAAACTTCTTTAAAATTTCCCACCACATTAACTGAAATGTTCCTAGATTTTAAAATCCTATTAAAAAATAAACGAAATTTAAATCTGCTATTTACTAAAGTATATATCCAAATGCACCCTTTTAAAAAATTAATTTTCTAAAAAAAAATTAAAGTTAAATTATTTTTTAAAAAACTTTTTAAAGTTAAAAAGTTTTTCTAACACGTTTTGATGTATTTCGAACCTATTGCCACAAAAATTAACTAAATTTATGATTGAAAATTGGTCTTAGGACTGAAGAGGGTATATACCAAATAATTTGCAAATAAGCATCGATAAATATTAGACATACGAGCAAAAGTTGAAAACTGTGAAGCATTTCGTCGCTTAACAAGCAACACCACCTATCTCAATTTTGAAATTTCAAAGAGGAAGAAAATACTCAATTTTTCGCAACCCATAGCGAATATTTCTGAATTTTTTTAACATATGATATAAAGATGAGACCGCATATTCTTACCAGGTGTGAAAAATACAGAAATATTCGTTATTGGTTACCAAAAGTTGAGTATTTTCTTCCTCTTTGAAATTTCAAAAAGTTGAGATAGGTGGTGTTGCTTGTGAAGCGACGATTTAACGATAGATGTACCCAAAAGCAAATTGCACCTATGATTTTAGATTTTTAAAAGGTTTGGCGTTTTGCAGGTAAGCGGTAATGCGATCTCTTCTGATGAATACTATCCTCCCGGAGATCTCTCTGCCATTCCTGGTGCCCCAGGTGTGGACTATCCTACCTACTCATACCTCCCGACTACAGGATTCAAATGTCTCGAACATACGTCGACACCCGGATTCTATGCTGACGTGGAGGCTAAATGCCAGGTGAGTCATCGATCAAAAAAAAATTTTTTTTTCGTGAACTTCTTACTGAGTATGAGTTCCTCATTTAGTCTTTATCTGATGCACAAGCCACTAAATTTTTTTTTGAACCGATCAGCAATATTTAGAAGTTTTAAAGAAACACTCTAACTTAAATTTCTCAAAACTACTCCTTTGACGACTTTTACTACAATATATTTTCAGTTATCATCATTCTATAATGATGTATATTATGTAATGATCGATTAACTTTAGTTAAAGTCTCAGTTTTAAAAATGATGATAGAGTTTTATTTTTAAAGTGTAGTGTACAAATACTTTTATCTTTCTATAAACTGATAAACATAAAAACAGTTACTATTTTAATAAAAATGTTCCAATTTACGCTAATTCTAATTTTATTCATGAGTCATTTGAATTTTCTTTGGATTATTTTATATTAAAAGGTTTTCCCACTCAATAGCGAAAATTAAAAAGACAAAACATATAAATTGTTAAGGAAATACTTTGTGTACATGTATATGGCTGTATATATGTAGCTATATGTTTGGATATATATATGTAGCTCCAAACAACGACAGATAATACTAGTGGTTTTATATCGCAAATTTTGCATTAGTTGAAAATAGGTAAGACTGAAAACAAAACATTTGTATTAGAATAGAATAGCACAACGTGCTATTTGATCAATCTTTCTTAAAATGAAATTTGAACCTCTAGGTTTTCAAACCGCATAGTAAGTCAGTTATTCTCCAACCATGATGCACAAAATAATTCAAAGCAGAAAAGGTCCTTTTGTGAGTCTCTTTTTTAATTTTTAAGAAGTTCAAACGAAATTCAGGAAGCATACATATTCTTACCTATTGCCTGGCCTAAATTCATTATTTTTGAAAAAAAATTTAATTAAGTTATAGTAAATGATTTCATTAAAAATTATTTTGTCTTATGATATGGAAACGAAGTTATTTTTCTTATTCAAAACATTTTCAAACAGGTCTAACTTAAATCAATCAAACAGTCCTTCTTAGACAATCCGGGACAACTTCAATAATTCTTTAATAGATACAAGGAGTTTACGTTCTTTTTAATTTCAAAAGCATACAGAATCGAATGGGGGAAAAAAATATATTCTCTCATGAATTTCAAAAAATAACTACATTTATTGTCGCTCATCTGCTTTCATTTCAGATGTGGCATTACTGTCAACCCGATGGCCGTCACGATCGCTTTTTATGCCCAAACGGCACCATCTTCGACCAGATAACTCGAGTCTGCAACTGGTGGTTCAACGTACTTTGCGATGATTCCCTCTCGCACTACGATATTAACTTCGACCTGTACCGGGAGCCAGTGAAAACAACAGTATCCCAGTCCCTGGATGCTCCTTACCATCATCTGTCATCTCAACCGGAAACTACCATCTCCGCACCAAACAGTTTCCTGAGACACGTCCAGGATTTCGAGGCCGGACTCCGGCGAGAAGCCCAACCCGTGCATAAATACCCAGAACACATGGCACCAGCGCCCTTTGTGAGACATGACGCCATTGATTACGACTCTAGTAATGCTCACTCTCTGTCTGCACCTGTGGAAAAGCTGAAGCTGGAAGACAATGACTACCGTCTGCCCCTCAAGAAGAAAAGGATCTCCAGAAGAAAGCTGAGAAAGCACCCTAAGGTCCACAAGGAAGACGACGATATTCCCACATACAGAGAAGGAAAGGCAACCCCTGCAGCCAGGAGGTATCGTGTCGTCAGAAGGCGTAAGCTGACCAAGGCATAAGGGATGACAAATTTGTGGAGGACAACTACGGAACTGATATAGGCTGTTACTTGTTTCAAACACTGGAACGCTTGCTTGCTCTCCTTGTACATACGCTACCAAAGAACTTTTAGCCGTGGAATGTTGTGCGATCAGTTAATCTTGCAGTTTTCCAATTGAGATTTTTGCGAAATAAATATTCAGTCGATGAAAACTGCAAAGTTAATGTTCTGCGAGCATGAGGACTAATTTATATGCAGTTATTGGCAAGTGCAATGCCATGCAATGCAGCTCAATAGAAGGGTATAAATGTCTGAAAATATTTTCTTGTGAAGAACAATTTTTAGGATAACTGCTTTATTTTTTGTACTGAAACAATATTCTGTAAATAAATACATCAAATTTTGATAAAAGACCGTTTTGTTTATTTGCGTTTGATCTCTAAATCCATATATCAATTTTGAAACAATTAAGATGCTGACAAGATTGTTAAATTAACTTATTTATTCAAACTTAATGTTAAAAAGTGATCATTTATATTATAACTAGGTTTTTGGAAATTTGTTGCATTTCACCAATGCTAGTTTCTTAACTTTTTCATTTCTGAATCTTAATCTAAATAATAAATTTCAGTTATAGGTACAAGATCCCTTGTTGGTTTAGTTTAGTAACATTAACAACCCGTTTTGAAGGAACACGAAGGCTACTTTGGAACGGACATCGTAATTCTGAAACGCGGTCAGGTGTCGAGGACGACATCTGAACTGGTACCCCCCTGCGTCTGATTTAGGGTACAGCAGGCCCACATACACGGCGGATCTTCAGCGGAATGGGGTTTCGAGCCTGGAACTTTCTGGCTCCGAAGCCGAGATCTTACCGCAAGGCCATCGAGGCCCTAGATCACTCTTTGGTTATTACCTTTTAAGATCTCAACTACACTTTGAAAATCAAAGGGGCTTATGATAAATGCTTTCATCTTGTAACGCAAATGTACTTTTCAGATATTGAGCAACACCGAATGAATTTCAGCAACATTCCATCTATCAGCAGTCTATATTTTACCTATTACTATTAGCAGCAGTCTATATTTAACGTTAAGTAGCAATTTTAGTTTGCAACAAAGCTGCAGCAGTCTTGCTATGCAAGTCTACAAACTTGCAGCAAATTCAGCACAAGACCGCAAGTTCATAACTAGACCGCAGCAAGTTAACGCAAACTTTGAAGTCATGATACGACAAACTTGCAGTGAACGTATCGTGTCAAGTTCTTTGCAAACCAGTAGCAAAAAGAGAGTACGCATACGAACGACTTGCATACCTAACCTGTCGCCTTATCCACAAAACCAACGAGACCTCGAGCGCCGAAGATAGATTGCGCTAAAGCAGCTTGGCTTGATACGAAGTATCGTGCATCGCCACGTTTTATTTTAAATTGTCTTCTTGATTTAATTAATTTTTTACAATTTTGAGTTGAGAATATGATTTGGAGTCAAAGAGAGAGCGATTTTCGCTAATAACTAGGTTTTGCTAGTGGAATAAATTATGAAATTAGCCCAGATAGCAGTTTTAGTTTGCAGCAATCTTGCAACAAGTTTGACACGGCAAGATCGCAAGTTCATAACAAGTTTGAAACAAGTTATCGCAAAGATCGAAGTCACCATGCGACAAGCTTGCTGTGAACTTGCCGTGTCAAACTCATTGCAAACTAGTTGAAAATAATAGTTTCCCGTCAGGGGTATATTCCCCCTCCCTTCTTCAAAGCTTTATCCACTGAGGGATCACCTTCTTTTATTATCGCGTAACAAGACAGTGGGATGGCCTTCCCCCTTTCTGGCCTCGCACTGAGCTATTTTTAAAGGAACTTATTTCAACGATCCGTGTGGTTGTAGAGGAGAGCGCGATTCGAACCGACGATCGGATGATCCCTAGCTGGGGATGCTATCCACAATACAAATTGGGACTACAGCAGAAAAAGGGGAAGAAAGGAGGTTTCGTTTCGTCATTGTGTCAAGTTTGCTGTGTCACATTCACTCCAAACTTGTTTTACGAGGAGGGTGGTCGATTATGCAGTCTTACTTTGCAGGAGGTTTGCTGTAAATTTGTCCCGTCAAGTTTGCCATGACAAGATAATATCAAGAAAAAATCAAACTTGCTGCAAATGTGCATGCTATCTGGGAAGGTTCAAAAGTAATTACTTTCAAAATATGGGACACAAAGTAAGTTACTATTTTTCACCAAACATTGACTGTTTTTTGGGTTTAATTTTAATTTGTTTATGAACGTTAAAATTTCAACATTAAGAAAAAGGCGTTTTCTTTAAAGTGCGAGTTCTATATTTCTGTAAAAATTGGGATGGAGAATTTTTCAAAAGTAATATTTTTTTATAAAAAGACCTAGTTATTTTTTTTCAAATTATCATTGAATTAATAAAAAGAAGGACGGTCTAGGGGATGTTATTAAAAATCGGATGCTTTTTAAAACAGAGAGAAAGAATCAAAACCAAATATTCATGCTCATCGATCAATAGCATCCAGGTCGTGGTGTGTAAGTGTGCCGTATTAGCTTCTCAGCAAGGGGGTGATCGATTATGTTATGTAGGGATGGCGAAAATTTCATGAACTGTCATTTACTTCGCAATATCAAAAAATCACAAATACCAGTGATGAATACTACTGTCCAAAAGGTGTGATTCAATCATTGTTAAATAAACGTGCATAAAGTGTTTAAAAATTAAAAGAAATCATTCCTTTTAAATATACTTTTCCTAAGTTTTAGTTTTTAGTTCTATCTTCTGTCAACAGATGGCACCATGGAAGCCCATTTTGGTGCTTAGGAAGAAGATCGTTCTTTGAGGTCTTGGTCGATGGTCACGTCACGGTTCCCCCTATCGCAGTTTCATTGGTATTTCCTGTGGCTGTGCGTCACCATTCTTGTTGTGATATACGTTTTCGAATGATTACAGCTCTTATCAATTACAGCTCTTGTATAACGATAGAAAGTCGCAATAATCATTCGAAACAAATATTCACAAGGAAGCTTAGTTAACTGCGGTCGGAACGGAAAATAATCGGCTCTGTGATTCACTGCAAAGGGGATTCTGAATAGTGAACTGAGTTGGTGTTGACTTCCGCTCTTGATGTGAATATTTGTGGTTAAGATTGGAATTTTTTAAAGTAGTTTTTGCTATGGGCGCCATCTATTGAGAATATAGAACTAAAAACACAAAATTTTGCTGAAAGTGTAATAAAAACAAATGACAATTTTTATTTAATTTTTTTAAAACACTTTACATACATTTAATAAGTGTTTGAAAATTAAAAATGTGATCGAAATCACACTTATTTAGAACATACATTTAAAAATAACAATAGCAAAAGTATTTGTTATTAAGAATATCGTGAATTATGCATCCCTAATGCTATGTTAGTTTGCAGGAGTTTCGCTGCAAATTTGTCGCGTTTGTCGTGACAAGATAATATCCAGAAAAATACTCACTTGCTGCAAATGTGCATGCTATCTGGGTCTGTACCAGTAACATTTTGGACGAATTATGTTTCACTTTCTACACGCTTTTATTTAACTTGATTTTTTTCATTTGTAAAACTGGAATTTTCCAGTTTTACTCACTTTTGATGTAATACAGCTGATAATTTGTACACTCACTTCTTGATGTAATACAGCTGATAATTTGTACACTCACTTCTTGATGTAATACAGCTGATAATTTGTACAGTAGTAAGTTCCTGACGACAATACTCCATCTGGTAATGAATTTAAGATTTGATTTTATGATTCTATAATATTTAATGAATTAAGAAATATGAATAAAAAGTAGAAAATAATAAAAATAAAAAAGTTTTTTATACACGGTTTTATTAATTAGAAAATATTTTTATCAAATCTGTGGACTTTAAAACAAAGCCGTAATGCAAAACTGTAATGCCCTGGATACAGCAAGGTAAGCCACACAATGAATAACGTAAAAAAGACAATTCCTAAATATTCAATAAAAATTCCAATATATTCTAAATTCGATTAACCCTCCGAGCGGCGCAAACGTCTTTTTATGTTTTCCATGTTAAGTTCAAAAGCAGATGGTTCATATTTATATGTATATTTTTTTAAGCAATCATGGATAAAGTATTTTTAGCATTTCAGAGATATAACTATATACAAAAAAGATCAATTCATTTACTTTAAAAGATAAGTTTTCTAACCTGACAGCTAAAAGTTCAAAATAATTGGGCGCTCAGAGGGTTAAAATTTTCTTAGAGCAGTGACGAATCCAGGGGGCTATCGGGCTACAGCCACCCCCCCCCCCAGAGTTAATTCAGAATTCTTGATTGTATGTAAAATCACTATAACTGATTGTTCTTAATTTCTCTTTTTTAAAAAAAATGTTAAAAACGTGACAATATTGCTTTCTGGCTTGACAGGTTCGAAAATTTTCCTACTTTTCTAGTCATTCCACTTGTACTTGTAGCGTTGACGCGGTCGAAGATATTTTTGGGGTAGTTATTTCTTTGTATTTTTTATTAAATTATCGAAAGCATCGTATTGTTTTTTTTTATGATTATTATTGTCAGACGAGAAAAGTCTGTACAGTTAATGTGTTTTGGTTTACATAAGCCAAAAGATTTCACATTCGCCACGGCGACACAGAATTTTCTCCCCCCGACCCAAATCCTGGATTCGCCACTGGAGTATTTCTATCAGCGCCTCACGATTTTATGACTTTTTTAAATGTTCATAGTTTTGATTTTTTTAAAAATCTACTTTTTAATACCTAAGTAATAACGTGTTTTTAAAAACATTTTATTATGGAAAGGTTTTTATATTTTTCTAATGTTCTTAAACATATCCTACTTATCTCATTGGACTTGAGAGTAAAATAATGCAAAGGTTGAACGCCTCTTATTTTCAACCATAACTCTTTTGCCTCTCGTAAAAAAGTCGTGTTTTATTTTCTAAGGATTCTTTCTTCGGCAATCAAAGAAAGAGGCTCCGTATTATACTGAAATCTGAAGTTCTTTCTTGTTTGTCTAGCGACTTTTCGTTCCTTTATTAAATTTAATTTCACTTGGAAGCAATTGAGGTAGATATGAGTACAGTAGCAGACGAAACGGTTAAATAGACCATGAGATTTCTTTTCGATTTACCAGACACAAGTCAAATAATTCTGTGAAGCATGGTTACGGAGACAAGAATTATTTTCAAAGTGGAGGATAGTTATTTCACCCAGTTCGATCCAAATTTCTATAGTAGAACATCATTCCATCACTTATCATGCCTAGAAAAATGCACTCTTGGCAATGCTCTGAGATGTCCAGGGTTATAAGGAAAATAAACAGAGTGAGGTTTGTTACCATCACTGAGAGACAACGCGAGTTAAAGGCTCTCAGCCCATTAACATTAGTAACTTGGCCAAAAAAACTTTTTTCTCCAAAAGGACAAAAATTCTTATGGTGGGGTCTTAAAAAAATTTTCGGAATGCAACTTCCAAATTTCCCGTATCACTTAGATTCAAACAACAGTTAAAATATTGGTGAACGTTTTGAACTATTCAATAACATGGGTTTTTTGGGTTCACGCTCCGTTGAGAAGTTACAAGAGGGCTATTTTGAAGCGGATTTTGTTAATTTGAGACGACAAGGAGGAACATAATCTTGCACCCCCTACTTCCTCCAAACCGGTACACCACTCTAATGGGAAGACATTTTTCCCCTCCTTCCCTCCCCCTCTCTCGGTGGGTCTGTCTCTGAGTCATTTATTAAAAACTTTCGTTTATGTTTTAAGTTTTTCACTAAACTTCAAAACTCAATAATTCTTCGCATTCCTCAGAACAATAATGGGGAACTTCAGCATTTTTTTAAAAACACGTGAAAGCCATCCGTATTTGTAGAAAAAAATCATTCTAATTTCAAATATGCAAGTGAAATTTTACATAAAAATTCAGTTATTTAAATATTGAGAGCGAAAGATGTGAAATAGCAGGAATCTTGATGCAATCCGAAACGCACTCTCATTGGCCGAGTAGATTTTGGCGTCCAATTTGCCTTCCTTCGCATACTTCTCTTTCGCTACTTTTGTGCCCTGCTTTGAATCAAGGCGTTTGTACCAGCTAACATTTTAAAAGTGAAGTTTTTGGCTTTTCTACTATTCAAGGTTCAATTTCACAATGAATATTGGTTTTGTACAAGGTAAATCGGATAATTTGCCAAGGATTGATTCTACAATGATGGCAATGTATTTCAAGAAAAATTCCGATTTTATGATGGCTGAAATAAGAGGAATAAAAGCACAACGGTAAAATTTCTCCTTTTTTGTCTTATAATTTCTTTTTTCTCCCTCCCATTTTAAGATTCTCATCTATTACAAACTTAAGGCTAAACAGTATCCTTTTTTTTAAAAAAAAAATTTTGGAAGCAGTATTAATAAAATGTAATCAATGACTCTTTTTTCAGATTATATTATTAAATAGAATCTGATTTTTAAAAACATTTTAGCAAAATCTATTATTTTAAACTTTTAAAAAATTGACATTTTTGAAGTTTTTTTAAGGTTTTATAAAATACTTAATTTTTAATATTTTTTTAGTTATTTTAAGTTTCTTGGATTATTGGAAACAAAAGCAACCATGAGATTGAAGATCTGATTATTTTTGAAGTTTAATAATTATTTTTGTAACTAAGCCTGAAAAAAACTTGAACATTTTAAAAATATTAACTTTGGTAATTTAAAAAAAAATAACTAAAATCTCGGGCCAAAATTCATACTAATTCTTATAGTATATATATAATAATCAACAAAAATAAAAGTTTGAGAAAAATGCATTTAAACTTTGTAAACGCAATAAACACAAACTAATAATACTTGCAGGGCTCTAATTTTTTAATGTGTTATGAGTGTGTTTTAATGTGTACCCAAAATTTAGAAATATCCAGAAATATATGAATTTCCCTCGAAAACTTGGTTTTTGTGTGATGAAACTATAAAAATAAAACTTTCTGACTCAACTATAGAGAAGAAAAATCAGTAGTAATATAGACAGCTGTTGTTTTACCGCATTTAAAATTACTTATTTTCACAAATAACTAATGTCCAACCACTATAGAAAATATTAAATGTCTAAATAAAAAATGGTACTATTTCAGTAGCAGGATAGCAACCATCACCGAATAAAAATGTTGTCCTAAGAGATTGTAGAAATAAAAAAATGATTATAGAAGCCAGTACAGTACCAGAAGCAATAAAAATTTGGTTCGTTCATCAACGCTTACAACTATTCATAGACCGACCCAGGCAATGAAATAAATGTTTCTCATTTACACATCCATCTCGCATATGCGACAAGGCAAACATATGTTATCTTTGTGGAGTTACTCACATTTCCCTTGCCAACAACCTAAGAAATGTATTAACTGTAATGGTTCACACAATGCTAAATCTAGATCTTGTCCATTTTATGTAAAGGAACAAAAAATATTGGAAATAAAATGCTGCAATCGCATCACCACTGGTGAAACCAGGCGGAATTTTCAGCAAAATAAAGCTAAGTACGCTGAAACTGTGAAAACAATGCAGCAGTCACAAATCTTGAAGATACTACGAATGCGAAATTTGAGTCTCTTCTTCAAGCAATAAATGACAGGCAGATGGCAATCTTTGTGGATATGCTACAAAAATCTATGGACTGTATTTGAAAAACCTTTGTAAAATCATCGCTCAGTGTGTCGACTCAAGTTCTTCTACAGTTCGTAAGAAGAAACTCTTTAGTAATTTGTCCCAAATGTCTGGCTCCATCACTTCTTGGGATGCCGGGGGTTCAAAGGATACAGAAGACATGCCTCTGGGCTAATGTCTTTTGTTAGTGGTTTGTTTTTGTTTTGTTTCAGTCCATAATTCTGGCTGTTTTTTTTTTCCTTTTTTTGCAACTTTTCACCTGTTCACCGCCATTTTTGCAGCTCTTATTCGCTTGGACTTTTCTCAATTGTTTTCTTTCATAATTTTTTTATCATCGTTTTTGTGTGAGGAAACAGATTTCCTTTTTCTTAATCTTTTCTAATCCAAATTCCATGTCATTCGTGCAAGGGAATTGCCATAGTCTTAAAAACAAACAAATTTGGCTTCACTTCCCCCCACCCTTTACCACTTCCAGCTTCTGGATTTTTCAGGAAACCTTCCTAAAAGCAAACGACAATTTTTCGAATCCAAACAAAATCTTTTTCCGTACCCATCGAAGCAACAGACTTGGCGGCTGGTTACTAATTGGTATCCCGAAAAATCTTGTCTGGAAGAGTGGTTTATAGTAAAGAGAATGACCCAAATCTGGAAATCCTGGCTGTCGAAGTCCATTCTAAGAACCAAAGTTTCATTATCGTAAATATTTATGCACCACATGGATTTAACATCAACCCCATTAAAACATTCCTCAATAACCTAAACACTCCGACCTTTATTTTTGGAGATTCCAACCTCCACCACCCTCTTTGGGGGGGGGGGGGGTCAATCTTTACTTAGCGAGGATTTTGTAGACTGGCTAAACAATTCGGACTTTACTATGCTTAATACCTCCACCCCAACTCATATCATTAATACTAGTACATATTCTATCCTCGATCTTACTTTATGCTCTGCCTCCATTTTTAATGAGATTGTTTGTTATGTCTTTGATTGCTCATTTGAAAGCGATCATATTCCCATTGTCACTTCTTGGTCAAAACTCCAGAATGCGTACAGATAGATCAAAACTATCAAATGGAATCCAATCATCAAAAAATCAATAGAAATATTTAACTCAACAAACCATTCTACTATAGATACGATTACAAGCCAAATTTCCCCGACTATTAGTAATCATAGCACAAGTAAAATTCTAGAAAATAAAGATTATCTATCATGGTGGAACGCCGCTTGTCATAACTTCAGCCGTCTCAAAAAACATGCATGGAAATAAATCCGGAAGAAATATCTCGAGTTTAGATTGGATCAATTATAAAAAATATAGTAGTAAATTCAAATTTCATTTTAAAAGAGCCAAAAACAATTACTGGGATAGCATTAGTAAAATTTCCCAAAACCCCAGAATGTTCTTCAAAATTCTAAATAAATTTTCTAATCATACGAACCCAAATGTTAAAACTCATGATATCATTTTTCATAATAAACGGTACGTAACCCACCCGGAGTTTGGTTGGAGCCGGCAACGGTGACGGTTGGTTCTCTCGAGCTCTTGTGTTGTATTTTGTTGGTATCGCGCCTGACTACCTCTTGCGTCTTTCTTTTTTTCTTGTTTTTGAAGCAGACAGGTAAGATCTGCCATTTTGTTTTCGCCGTTCCCTTTTTTTTTTGGTTACGTAAGTTCGCAGCCTTTTGTGCAATCTGAGACATTCAATCGTCACTGTTTCTGATGTGTTTGTTGATTTTCCGTCCTTGAATTACGTTAAAGAACTTGACAATATGGCTACTACATCTAATGACAGATTTCTTATGAGCAGTAAACCCACAAATGAACTTGTTCTGCACCTTTGTCAGAAACAGTTCGAAACAATCAACATAGTTATCGCTAATAAGGACAGTTCATCAAAAATGCCTCGATCGAGCCCTTTTCAACTACATTCATACATCAAGCAAGTGGTTCCTGAGCACTCAAATATCACTAACATGAAATATACTCGTCAAGGAAAACTTCTCTTCTCTACCTCGGACCCGGTATGTGCGGCTAAACTTCTTGCTCTCCAAAACGTTTTGGATATTCCAGTGTCTACGGACGTTATTTTGGGAAAACATTACCTCGCAATTCCTGATTTCGGATATCCCAACGAAAACAACACTCGCAGAACTAGCGGAAGAATTATCCCGTAATAACGATATTGTCATCTCCCATATGCTTAGATTTGTCAAACAAAATTCATCATCTGAAATTTCACCAGTCCTCGCAACTATCCTTGAGACCTCTCTGCCGGATTCTGTTAAGATCTGGTTCATAAACCAGAGAATTCAGCCTTTCAAAAATCGACAGGCCTAGTCAATGTTTTCTGTCTTATGACGTTTGTTCAATGGAACTGTAGAGGTCTACGGAATAAGAGAATTTGGCTTCAACTTCCACCTTTCTCTACCTCTCAATTTTGGATTTTCCAAGAAACATTTTTCAACCCAGATGATCATCTTCGTAATTCAAATATGACTTCTTTTTACTCTCATAGACAAAATCGATAAGGAGGAGGTCTTCTTACCGGCATACTTAAGACGGCCGCTGGTAGAATTATCCCAACTTTGTTTTCTGAAGATACTAACCTTGAAATTCTTGCCACTGAAATCTACTTTAATAACTACAAATTCATTATTGTTAATTTATATGCTCCTCAATGTTTTGATTTACAGCAGGCAAAATCTTTTTTCGATTCATTTTCGATTCCAGTAATCATTTTTGGGGATTTCAACCTTCACCGTCCAATGTGGGGTTCTAATAGCTCTACATCTCTTAGCAATAGCTTTGTCGATTGGCTCCAAAACTCTAATTTCGTAATACTCAACACGTCTAACCCGACTTATACTTCGTACACGGGAACAAATTCTCTACTAGATCTTACTCTGTGCTCAACCTCAATCTATCACCAAGTTGATTGTTCCGTTTCGGATTCCACTTTTGAAAGTGACCATAATCCGGTGGTCACAACCTGGCCACTCTTGGGACAGTCTTCGAAAACCATTAAAACGATTGATTAGAACTCCATCATGAAAAATTCTTCAGAAATTTTATCTTCCACAAACTCCGATCTCCATACTGTGTTGCGCAAAGTCTCTGGGATAATTAAACAAAATACGAAACACACTGTCTTACCAGGTAACAACTATCCTCCCTGGTGGAACATTTCTTGCCATAATTTTCAAACGTTAAAAAAAATTAGGACCATGGCTTTACGAAATGTCTCCACTTCGGATTGGATTAAGCATAAAAAGTATGCAGCAAAACAACGGTTTCACATTAAGAGGGCAAGTAATAATTATTGGGATACAATGTGCAATATTACTCGGAATCCCCACATGTTTTATTCAATGATAAAAAGAATCAACAACCATTCAAATCAAGAAGTAAATGTTTCAAACCTCATCCTATATAACAATCATCACGTTTCGAAACCCCAAGATCAGAGCAACCTTTTTCTTGACTTTTTCTCTAATAGTACTACCCATGAACCTATTCCTTTGGATTTCAACGGCGATAAAAAAAATACTTACCTTAATATTCCAATCCAACTCCAAGAAGTGCGAAAAGCGATCCAGAAAACTAGAAATACATCCCCAGGTGCGGATTGCATCCCTGCAAAATGGTTCAAAAAATTAAGCATTGTACATCTTTTAAAGTTAACCAATTTTTTCCAAAAAGTTTTTTCGTCAACCGATATCCCAGAGCAGTGGAAACATTCAGTCATTGTTCCGGTCCCAAAACCAAATAAAGATAAATCTAAGATTAACTCATACAGGACCATCGCCCATCGTCTGTTCAAAAATATTTGAAAGAATTTTGGTGCAACGCATTACACATCATCTAATCGTCAACAAAAAGAATCCCCTCCTATATTTATGGTTTCTTACCCCTCGGAGACAATCAGCTTGCAATTTATAGTATTCATACCGCTATAGCGGAAGCTCATCATCAAAAAAATTATTTTATCGGTATCAATTTAAATATCAAAAGTGCGTACGACTCGGTGTACATTGATGGCCTTGTTTTGAAATGCCTTCAATTAGGCATCACAAGTAATCTTTCCAAATTCATTCATCAGTTTTTACATGACAGAACCCTACAAATTCGATGGAGAAACAGTCATTCAAAAAGGATTAGCACAGGGAAGTGCCTTATCGCCCGTTATGTTTGCCATTTTTATGTTTGATTTCTTTAAGACCTTAGACGAAGGCATCAGATGTTCCATTTTCGCAGATGACATCTTTATTTATTGTTCTCATAGCTCATTGGAATAAATTGAGAAAAAACTACAGAATACAATGGAGAATGTTTACAAATGAATTGGAAGCTATCTATTTCCCCTGAGAAAAGTGCTATTTCCGACCTTTCAAAAAGAAGATTGCATTCTACTCTTCGCATCTCCTACGCAGGCTCTCCCCTTCCTTGGAAGGATTCAATAAAATATTTGGGAATTATCTTCTCTAAAACTAATCAGAATGGCGCCATCGTCAAAAATCTTCGAGCAAAAGCACTCAGAAAAACTAAAGCCTTGAAAACCATCGCCTATAAATCGTACGGCCCTAGAACAAAAGACCTGGTTAGCATCACTAACAATGGAATCTGTAGCCTTTTCTATTACAGCTGCGCAATCACCAACAAATTATCGCAGACTCATTTCAAAATCTGTGACACCATCCAAACTACTGCTCTTAGAGTTGCCCTTGGCCTTCCAATATGGATACCAAACATTGTCTTACTGAAAATTGCGGGACAGGAAATTCTCTCTGGAAAAATCAAGAGATTGGCCATTCAATTTTTTATCAAACAAGTGACAAATGTCGTTCGTTCTCCCTTATTTCGGCAATCTTCGAATCCCTGCATCCAACTTAATAAGAAAGATCAGGAGGCTTTTGTAGGGATACTAGCAGATTTGAACATAACCTCTGACCAAATCATCACTTTGCCTAATATACTTGATGTTCTCCACAACGACATTTGTGAAATTCACCTTTCTTCCTTTGGCTTTCAAGATAAAGCTCAACCAACGTCCATGATTAAAGTACTTTTTGAAGAAACCATCAGTGAAGAATTTCAGTATTATTTTATCATCGCTACAGATGCATCGAAATCTCATTTGCACACCTCCATAGCTGGTACCTCAAATCTAAGGGGTCTATTCTGGTACACCCGGTTGGGTGGGGGGCGTCACTTTTTCCGCACGTTAACAACGGGAAAAGTGACGTCTCCCAACCCAACCGGGGTACTAGAATATACCCGTAAGATCATTCTCTTTTCGGATCCACCCGACCAATTCCATTTTCACAGCTGAAGCACTTGCCATTTGTCAAGCAATTGATGACCTCTCAGTTTCCGACAGTGATCTTCTGATCTTGACAGACAGTTTTTCAGGCTTGCAAGCACTTAAGAATATATCCCTCAAATCTCCCAAAGTCATCCTTCGTTTAGCCCATAAAATTTTAATGAGAACCAAGTATAATAAAAAAAATCGCACTGGTTTGGACTCCGGGGCACTCAAGTATTACCTGGAATGAAAGGGCGGATTCTCTCGCCAAAAATGTCACGGAGTCGGACCTATACATTGAGTGGATCGCAGTGGAAGATATTTGTTCATACTATAGTAAATGTTATATTCAAAAACCGATTGAAAACTTTCGAAATAGCAAATATCTAGAAATCCTGGGAAATCTACCCTCCATCTTATCCCTTGCACCTTGGTTGAAAAATAGACGCGAGGACATCATCATTGCCCGCATTTTAACTCGAATGATCATCACCCCCAGCTCTTTTGCACAGATTTGGACTTCACAACAACCCCTTTCGCTCCGTGTGCAATCAAGAAAACACCATCAAACACATTCTCTTACGGGTCTATTCTGGTACACCCGGTTGGGTTGGGAGACGTCACTTTTTCCTCACGTTAACAACGGGAAAAGTGACGTCTCCCTACCCAACCGGGGGTACCAGAATAGACCCATTAATCTGCAAGAAGTATTTGCCCCACAGAAGGATCTTGTGCTTGAAACTCAACCTGAATCTTCAAATTTTTTCTTCATATGAAATTTTTCTTCATACGATATGCTCTTCTAGGCGCCATCTTCAGGTTTTTCTTCGGATGCTGAAACTTTTCGATATCTACTAACTGTCACTCTCGGATACTAGGGGATGACAGCCTCTGTCGTTATAGATCCCAAACAAAACCCTACTTCAACTTCAACGTAACCCACCCGAAGACGCAAAGTAACTTATTTGCGAAACACTTTTCAATTCAAACTAATGAAGTTCAGCCTATTCCTATTGATTATGATAGTGGCAATGAATCCTTAATTAGAAATATTGAATTTTGGGAGCTCAAAAGGGCAATTCAGAAAACTAAAAATTCCACACCAGGAGCTGATAATATACCGGCAATCTGGTTCAAAAACCTTGACGATGAATCCCTTTACAAAATTCTTTTTATGTTTCAACAACAACTAGATTTTTCTGTTCTTCCAAAAAACTGGAAACACGCTATTATTATTCCAATTCCTAAACCCAATAAATATAAAACAAAATTAACTTCGTATAAACTAATAGCCTTTCTTCTTGCAATAGACCTTCAGTCTTTTGCAAACTTTTTGAACCCATTTTAACGCATCGTATTACCAATTACCTCACTTGTCAGAAAAAACTGCATTCAAACCAACATGGATTCCTTCCGTTTAGAGATAATCATACGGCGATCTACAAAATTTTTACGGCGATTTCTGAGGCTCGCAAAAACAAAAAAAATTTTGTTGGTGTAAGCCTTGATATCAAAAGTGCTTATGATTCTGTACACATGGACGAACTAATCTACAAATACCTTCAACTGAGTATTACTGGCAAAGTAGCTAAATGTATGCACCACTTTCTGCAGGAAAGATAATTTCAAATTAGATGGCGTAACACTCTTTCTAATACAAACATTCTTTTTAAAGGCCTGCCCCATGGTAGCGACCTCTCTCCCCAATTCTTTTTGTAATTTTTTGAGACTTTGGATGAAAATGTTGAATATTCTATTTTTGTATACTGCTCTCACCATTCTATGATCTATATCCAAACTAAAATACAGAACACTATGGAAAACATATATAAAGACAAAAGCGTTACAATTGATGTATCAAATAAAAATCTAACCTCTCTTCCGCTCATAACTTACGCTGGTATTCCACTTACATGCAATGAATCGATAAAATATCTTGGAATCCAATTACTTAGAAATTTACGGAGTGAGGCACTTAAAAAATTAATGGTCTTAAAATATTGGGCTATAAAAGAAACGGCCAAGAACCAAACCATTTTACTATAGCTGTCCTATCATTAATAAATTTTCAGAAACACACCTCAAATCTTGTATAATGTCATTCAAACAACGACTCTTAGAATAGTCCTTGGAGTACCAATCTGGACTAACATTATTCTATTAAAGCTAGCAGGGCAGGAAATCCTAAAAATCAGGCGTTTAGCAATTCAATTTTTATCAAAGAAATTGCGATTCACCCCTTCTCTTCTTTGACCCATACTACTGATAAGTTTAATTTACACCTGGTTTATAAAGATGCAGAATCCCTCAGAGTCACTTTTTATAATCTTAATTGCATTCTAGATCATGCAATAACCCTCCCAGTTCTTCCTCACTCCAACCCAAATTTGTGTGAAATTTTTCTTAAAGACTTTTATTTTCAAAGCAAAGAAATCCCAGTTTCAATAATCACCACTAGCTTCATTGAATGCATCCAAAGCCTTTTCCGAAATCATTACATTATTGCTACTGACGGTTCGAAATCACATTGTTACACGTCAATTGCGGGTCTCTCTAATATTCAACAATTCTCTTATCGTATTCATCCTTTAAATTCCTTTTTCACAGCGGAAATCTTGGCAATTTGCCAAGCATTGGATGAATTAGCAGTTCCTGAAAAGGATATTTTAATCCTTTCAAACAGCTATTCGGCACTACCTTCTCTTTAAAACATAACCTTTCACTCTCCTAAAATCATTCAACGTCTTGCTTCAAAAATTCACGTCAGAAAAATATGAATCAAAAAATTTCCCTCTTATGGGTTCCTGGTCATTCCGGGATCTTCTGGAATGAAAAGGCAGACTCTCTTGCAAGGCAAGTTACTGATTCCACGCAATTTATAGATTGGATCGCCTCAGAGGACATTATTTCCAACTTAAAAAAACAGTTAATCCAAATAACGCATGAAAACTACCGTAAAAGCAAATACCAAGCATTGATTGGAAACGTTCTGGATATTCTAACCATCTCTAAATAGAATGGAAACAGAGTGCAGGACAGACTAATTGCACGCATAATTAGAAAATCTATCATAACACCAGGTCTCCTTCACAGATTCAACCTTCATCCCGATCCTGTGTGCATTATCTCTAATGAAATCAATATTTCTCACATCCTACTAAAATGCAAAAAATATGCACCTTTCAGAGCTATTCTCTGGAACAAATTGAACATCGTCGAACCAAACATTACTTATGATATCCTTCTGTTTCATGCCTTCACCAACAAGAATCATCTGATCTTCTTCATTCAAACCCTCAAGTACTTTGATATTTTTCCTGCATCCTTTTGTCATCCAGCGTTTCGCTACCTTTGTTGCTCTACTTGTGGTTTTTTTCGCCGTCCGTTCAATTTTCAAATTCTTATTAAATGTATGTAAAGTGTTTTGTTTTGAATTTTTTTTATTGTATTTACTAGTTTATTTATGTTTTATGCTCTAATATGCAAACGCTCATAACTATTAACATTATATTAGATCTTTCATTTAAAACAAATTGCATCACTAAGATATTAAATATACCTCACACCTGATGCATATCTTAATTCTGACTGATCTCACAAATAATCTGATTTTTTTATCATCAACTCATTCAAAACAAGATAACAGAGTACTAACTTACATAAACAATGAACATATCTTTATCTACCATCTATAGATAGAGCTTCTACAATACTCCAACATTAAAATTCAACTATCAACTCATAAGCTGAGTAAATCTCAAACTTAATTTCATCAACGAGTAAAATTTTAATACTGACAGATGGCACTAGGCAATTAATCATAATGTTTCACTCTGATATTTTATCTCTGAAGGCTATCAGATCAAATTATCTTAGATTTATGACACGAGCAAAATTTATTAATCTAGTTGTGTTATAGTTAAAGTAATTAAACATGCAATACCCAGATTCACAATCTTACACAGTGCTTAAGTATTTGATAAGAAAAACAAAGCCAAATTTTAAACCAAATTAATTTATTAAGTTACCTTTTTGCACATAAACATACACATATAATACCGACACACATACAAGAATTTTCAAAGCTTGACATCCATAACAATCTTTTAAAATAAGTAATCAGTATTAGGGTCGACCCTTTCTCAAACAGATTTTTAATTACTTGTTCATTAATGATTCCAAATTCTACCCTAAAGCCTATTCAATTTTTTTAAAATATTAAACTTATCATTTTTAGGATTATATGAGTGGCCATCTCTAATTTAAATTTTTGTTGATGCTCAAAATTTCTTACAATAATTTTCCTCATAAAATGTTAAAGTTTTATTCAGTCAATTATATTTAATTAAATCAAACACACATAACTTCTCATCACAACAGGTGTCATCTTCATTTTCAAAAAAACAACATTTCTGTAAATAACTTAGATATTCTATATTTGAAATTGATGTAATAACGATGGATTTGCTTACACATTCACAATAATCATATAATATCAAAATTAGCATGAAGCATAATGATTTAGTATTCTATAACCTTTTAATTCACATTACATTATTAAACATTCCACAAGATAATTTATTTTAATTTTAATATTTTCATCCTCATCACAATTCTGGATATCCTAAATCTCCATTTTTTTTTTTTTTTTGAAATTACTAATTCTGATGTCTAAGATTATAACTTACAATTGTTACGAATTAAATTATTTGATGTTTAAATTTACACGTTACATTTCCCACGAATTAAATTATCTGATGTTTTAAAATTACCACATTACATTTTATCAGCTTATTAAGTTTAATTTAGTTTCTCAAAATATAAAAATGAGGGTTAAGGAATACACTTATCTTTAATTGAAGATGACCGCTGGAAACCTTGAACTTGACATCTCTACAAGAACTCTTCTGGACCTAGCCTGAAAATTTTTGGTTGGGTACGACATCATATTGGACGGGACTGCTGGATTATTTTTTTACCGGAACTGCCGATGGCTGGGATGTTTCAGCGTTTTAATTAAAAGCTGTAGATTAGGAGGGTCTCTGCTGGGCACACGGAATATCTAATTTCACGCCTTCTTCCAGACAAGCCTGAATGTTTTTGTTGGTTGCTGGCGGACATACTGAGCTATTATTAACAGGTTACACGCAGGCAGGGATAGGGAGCCTTCTTCGAGTTTTTATGCGAATTCATGGGCCAAGCCCCTCTGACTCATTTCTCTTCTGGAATTCATTACTTCCGATAAAGCGACCCAATGCAGTGGATTCATTTCAATCACTTCGCATCGAAACTCCAGCGTTGATACCGAGAAAACCCCGCCAGTCTGCTTGGAACCGCTGCACTTAAGGCCCTTCGCTCGCCTGGAGATTTCTAATCGGGTTCTGAAGACGCACTCCTTCTTTTCTTATAACATCATTCTCTTACTGATCTTAATTTTCTTCATCTCTACATCTCTAAAAGTTTTCCACTTCTCAAAAAACTCTTTTCAGTTCAAAATCGAGAGAGAGTGTCTGCGTCTGCGTGTGTGTGTCTGCCTGTCCAAAAAACCCCCAAACACCCCTTTTTAAATTTCTCTTGGCTATGGCATTTACGCCAAGCAGGCCAACTTATTAAGTCATCATTGGTTAAAAGTTTTCAAAATCATGCAACCCCTTAGATTAATTCACGCCCCCGAGCAGCAGTACCCCACGTGGTATACGAGATTCCGACTTTCTCTAACGACAAAGGGATTAAGGATGTGTTGACAGAAATTGAGCAGAAAACCCCGTGCGAATCGCACCCAGGTCAAAGGTGAAGAAATAAACTGCGCTCCCTCGCGTCATAATTTTTAGAAAGGGATTTCTGGACCGCAATTTTGGGTGGAAAAACCCATAATTCTGTCAGGACTATGCCGAAAAGATCCCAATACTGAATTTTTTTTTTCAGCGGCGGTTTTTTGCCTCAAAAGGAAAAGGAACACCCACGGCTGTTTTTAAAAGTGGAGAGGGAACATTTTTGCTTAGGTCTTTTGTTTACAAGAAAGTAACGAATTGAGAATTCTCAGGCTTCTCTTCGCGGGAGGTGAATGCCCATGGCAGGAACGTCTATTTTCCTGTAAAGGTCCAATGAACCCAGCTAAAAAAAATCTGCAGAAAATTTCTTTTTTTGAAGATTTCTTAAAGATTTCTGCAGATTTTTTGAAGACAGAGAAAATCTGCATTTTTTCTTCAAATTAATCTGCAGAAAATCTGCAGAAAATTTTCTTCTTATATTTTTCTCTAAATATTCTACAGATTTTTTGAAGACAAAAAAAATCTTCATTTTTTCTTCAAATTAATTTGCAGAAAATCTGCAGAAAATTTTCTTATTATATTTTTCTCTAAATATTCTGCAGATTTTTTGGAGACAGAAAAAATCTGCATTTTTTCTTCAATTTAATCTGCATAAAATCTGCACAAATTTTTCTTATTATATTTTTTTCTAAATATTCTGCAGATTTTTTGGAGACAGAAAAAATCTGCGTTTTTTCTTCAATTTAATCTGCATAAAATCTGCAAACATTTTTCTTATTATATTTTTTTCTAAATATTCTGCAGATTTTTTGAAGACAGAAAAAATATCTATTTTTTCTTCAATTTAATCTGCAGAAAATCTGAAAAAAAATCCTATTATATTTTTCTCTAAATATTCTGCAGATTTTGTAAGACAACAAAAAATCTGCATTTTTTCTTCAATTTAATCAACATAAAATCTGCTAAAAAAATTTTTTTTCTTAAAATATCCTGTAGATTTTGTAAGACTTTGCATTTTGTCTTTAATTCAATTTGCAGTTATTTAGCATATTTTCACAAAATCATTAAACTCGACCAATATCTGTTGATTTTTTGAAGATTTAACTGCAATTTCATAATATCTGAATTTCTCTAAATACGTATTTTGCACCATATTCTCTAATATTGCAGCTCTATTTTCCAATGGATATAAAGCAAAATTAGAATGTAATTATCATTATTGTTTAATTCTACAGCAGACAGGAGTTTCAAAAAATTTCCCAATGGAAAAATGTCTTAGGACTAAATTTTTTAAATATGCGACTGAAACAATGAATTCTAAATTAATCTTTAAAATAAATATTTGAGGTTTTACCATTTTAAACTTTTCCCCCATAATTTAATTAATTTCCAATTAGTTTCCCAACTGTCTTTCTGACTAGCTATTTTCCTCGAAAAAGAAAGGAAAAGTGGAGCTTTCGCCCTTTGGATGGAGAGAAGTCTTAGCAGAAAGATAGAAGGTGAAAACGAATTTATTGAAACTGAGAATCTAAATTATTGAACAAAAATATTACTAATCTCATCTGTTACACATCTCTACGACTTTTGAAAAAGTATTCTGACCTTGGTTGATTTTTACACCACTAGATGGCGCCACGATAACCATGGTGACGCTATAACTTAAGTAGATTAATTTATCCCCACCTCGCGTATGCCGACGTGGCCTTGTGGCCAGGACGCCTGCCTATAGCGCGCCTGCTTGTAGGATCGCGGGTTCGAATCCCAGACAGGATGAGCTTGAAGTTTCGTCACATTCTGCATCGTATAAGTAAGTTGATTCATAAATTAAATTAATAATTGAAGTTAATAATTAAACCTTGACTGTAGAAAAATCTGCAGGTATTTGGAACATATTTTTTTTCTGCAGATTTTTTGCAGATTTTTTTTTAGCTGGGAACTCTTGCTCAAACTGAGATTTTTACTTACACGAAATTAAAATATTCCTTAATAATAATTTCTTAATTCTTCATTTATTTAGTTTATTACCAAAGAATAAGATAAACGATTTTTGAAGGATGAAAATAAAATGTGAGAAGAATAATTGAATAAAATATAAAAAAAATAATCAATTAATTTGCATAACACCATGACTGTGTATCAGACCCTTATCAATGCTGTAATTATCCAAGGGATACAATAATCGACTTAAAGAATAAAATAAGTAATAGTTAATTAATTCATCAGACTATACACGGCTGTGTAGTTAATTAATTTATGACACACATCTTCAAGAATTCCAACAGTCCATTTGAATTTTATAAATAAAAAAATTTCAATTAAGCTTTACATAATTTAATTAAATGCCATCCTTTCTTAGAATTTACAATTAAATATTTCAGTTGCATTTTTTGTGATTTAACTAAACTTTACAATAATACAATCTAATTTCCACACTTTTTTAGAATTTAACAAATAAATATTCTAATTGACTTTTAGTGATTTAACTAAACTTTACAACAAATATCCTGACTTTTAGTGATTTAACTAAGTATTGCAATAATACAATTTAATTTCCACACCTTTTTAGAATTCAACAAATAAATATTCTAATTGACTTTTAGTGATTTAACTAAACTTTACGACAATACAATTTAATTTTCACTCCTTTTTAGAATTTAACAATTAAATATTTTGATTGACTTTTGGTGATTTAACTAAATTTTACAACAGTTTTGGAAAAAATTTAAATAAAAAATTATCATTTGTTTTTATTATACTTCCTGCAAAATTTTGTATTTTTAGTTCTATATACTGTCAATAGAAGGCGTCTGTAGCGAAAACTACTTTTAAAAAAATCCGATCGATTAAGTTAACCACAAATATTCCCATCAAGCGCGGAAACCAACATCATCACAGTTCACTATTCAGAATCCCCTTTGCAGTGAATCACAAATCCGATCATTTTCCGTTCCGATCCGCAGTTAACCGTCGGAGATGACGAGTTAAGGGGATATACGACTGTTAAACCTCGAAAATTTTAGATTTTATGAAAAATATATATATTTATTCCCCTATCTTTTCTGAACATTCCGCGCTAAAAAAAATCCCATAATTATGAAAGTTACGAAGGAAAATGTATCAGCTATTCAACGTAAATATTGAATATGGCCATATCTTTAAAGCGCTTTACCTCAAAATGTGTTTTTTATATCGCGCGCACGATATCTCAAGAGTTATTGAATATTTCTACATACAATTTTTAATGAATATGTATTGTGCAATTTTCTACAAATTGAACCACATTTTTGTACATATTTTTTCAAAAGAAGTTTTTTGGGGGTTAGAAAAGTTTGAAATTTTAACAATTTTTAACATTTTTTTTAAAATTGGAATATAAAATAGAAATTAAATTTAAATGTTAATAAATTGAGGTCCAATTTCTTGAAGAGACTGTTTGGATTGCTTCGATATCCAAAATATTGTGTTTAGATAAATATTTTATCCGTAATCAGGCCTGCAAGGTGACTATCTCATTTTTTCGCCAAAAATTATACCCCTATTTATTACTCTCTCAAATAAATACATACAAATATGAATGTTTGAAAATGTGTGTACTATAAGAGAAAGAACATATATTTTTCTAGAAAAAAAGTGAGTTTGTGAATTACATTGTTTCATATATATAATGTATCGAATATGACAGTTTCTCCCCCATTTTTTCAAGGTGTAAGAGTCGTATGTCCCCTTAACTAAGCTTCCCGGTGAATATCTGTTTGGAACGATTATTGCTACTTTCTATCGTTATACCATAGCTGTAAAGAGCTGTAATCATTCGAAACCGCTTATCACAACAAGAATGATGACTCATAGCGCACAGGAGATACCAATAAAACTGCAATAGAGGAGTAGGGAGGTATAATCCACGATTTTTTGAGTAACAAATATTTTTGCTATTGCTATTTTTAAATATCTATTCCAAATAACTGTTATTTCAATCACACTTTTAATTTTCAAACAGTCTTATTAAGTATAAGTAAACTGTTCTAAAAAATTTAATTAAATGGTAAATTTTAATGTTTAGTTCTTTATACTGTCAAAAGGTAGGGCCAGCAGAAATTCTTTTGGATTTTTGTAGCAGAAGATGTTGGAACGTGAGTTCACAGGTCACAATCAATAGTATTCAATCGCAGAAGTCAGCTTTCCACGTCACAGTAGCAGTTTTTGGTGCGATCGCAGAAGGGAGCCTTTACCGTGATTATTTTTTCCAAAAATGGAGTCAATTCAAGTCACGTGAGGGATCAAATTGGCCGAAACTGCGCATGTCATCTAAGCGCTAATCCGCACCACTTTTGCCGATGGGTCTGCAGTTAATAACTTCCTCCGCGCTACGAAGCGGAAGTATTATTTACGTTTTAGTTGCTTTACTTTTCAGTCTTATTTCTTTCCATATTTGAATGAAAATGCGATACTGTTGTGTAGTTGGCTGCTCTAATGCTAAAGCGAAAACTGATTGCCGAGATAAAACGTTTTTTAAGTTTCCTCTCAAGAATTCTCAATTGTTACAAGTTTGGTTGAAGAATATTGGAAGACAAGGTTTTTTTTTATGCCTTCTTGTTGTTCCTTAATTTGTTCAGACCACTTCGAAGAAAATTCCTATTCTACTTGTCGATTTACAAAACGCAGGTTGTTGAAACAAGAAGCTGAACATAAGATTCTGAAATCCTTTATTCAAAAGAAATGCAGAAAATTTCCCGGAATGCTAGTTTTTTTACCCAGATACAGAACTTTTTTAAATATATATATATGGAATGTCTTCCTTTATTGTAATGAAAAACGATTTTTGGAATACATTAAGATTTTAAAATATATAATAGAATTTGGGAATAAGATTAAATTGGTATTACATATATATATATAAAATGCAAGTCAATAATAATTGAATGTATGAATTATAATTTGTATATAGAAATCATTAAAGAAGACAAAAAAAGATTCAGCTTTTTATAATTTTTATTTACATTTATCATAAAAGGCATAATACTTCAAAGTGTAAAATACAATACATACAATTTATTATAAAGGTGAAAATATGTGAGCAAGTGGTTGATGATTGAAAGAACTCTAAAAGTAAATCAATAGTAGAATTATTTTTCTAGCCATGTATAATGAACATAAAGATTCTGAAATCCAAGGTTTATTGAAAGAAAGTGATAAATATCCCAGATACTAATGGGACTAGATATATAAAATTTACATAAAGGTGATTACAGATTAGCTGAATTTAAAATACCATTCAACATTAAGTCAGGTAAAACAACATCAAATGTATAAAATCGGTGATAAATATCATTATTAAATTTTTTAAACTTTTCTTTTTTACATGCAAATATCTTCAA
>BGPR01000046.1:2045180-2110832 GCA_013235015.1 Araneus ventricosus | reverse complement strand
CATTATAGATAGCTAGAAAAATAATTTACCATTGCTTTAGTTTTAGAGTTTTAATTATAATAATTCATTACATTGACATGTTGAAATAGATATATATGTGAGAGAAATGTTTAACATTGATTGGAAACAAGTAAAATAAATATGTTTTATGACAGGAAATATATATTTTTTATATTTATAATTTTTTTTGTTGGTGACATCACAGCGTTACCAAGAGATCTGGCTTGCATTTTAAATATATAGATTAAAAAAAACCTATGCTTCTTCTAAATTTTAAATTGTGGAAATAACTGATAGTATATATTGAGTAAAAAAAATTACTAATTTCTATATAGTATCTTTTGATAAGAATACCTCATCCACTTTCCTCTCAGTATACTGTGAACATGAAATTCTTGATGCTAAGGAAAAAACTAATATGCAGGGTAAAAAATCTAATTTTATTAATGATATTAAAATCATAGTTAATTCTTATCTTACGCATACTTTATATATAAACTTGTATAAAAATATTAATAATTATCGAAAAATATTCTATATAAAAATATTCACATATTCTATAAAATTCAGCAATCAATAACATCTAAATAAAATTTAAAAAAAAAAAACGTATGTAATTTTTTAAGAATACTGTGGCAAAATTGAGTGTCAAAATGAATTTTTTGAACAAAAAATTTTTAATTGTCAACTAATAATTAATAAATTTTATTGTCAACTAAACAGAATCCCACTCTTTTTTGGCATAATTCTATTAGTGGTATATTCTTCGGGTTGAAAATACATTTTATTTCCAACAGCATGTAGTCGTCTCCTGACTTGATAAGACCATCTGGAGATGCAGCAATATACTGATAAAAAGGATGTATTACCAAGCCGGTTTTTCGAACTACACACTGTGGATTTCTTGCTATATACCACTGCCGTACATATTCTTCATTTTGTATGCCATATGCAACTGTTGGAATGAAAGAGATATCCATATCTTTCTTACGTTTGATGGAAGCTGCCAAATTTTCAAAGTCTTTCACCCTTGTCGCAATATCCTTGATGTTGCTTCCAGTCAGACGTATCTTCCTCCCATTTTGCCACTCCAAGCTCTTTTGCTCTACTGTTTTTTTCTATTTCATGCAATTCGGAAAGGTCTTTACTGTAATGCATATTTATGAATAGCATTTTTCGCAGCGTTAGGTCATCTGGGAATTCATTGATGCCATTGTTGCTGCAAGCAACAGCTGGCAAAGGAATTGTTAATTTATACTTAGCCTCCACTGATTCCATGCAAGCATCAAAAATTGGGAGGCTAAAATCTTTTAAAGCTCCCCAGTTGAAATTTGTGTTTGAAGGGCCTTCATATGTTGAAGTTTTCCCAAACACTTCTTGGCATGGCAGTGGAACTGTCTTCACTGCTTTTGGCTGGCGCCATGTTTGTAATTTTGCAGTTGGTGCTGCATATAGCTTCTGCTTGCTGTAATCGGATATGGCATGCAAAAGAGTGAACACGTGCTTGCAATATGCAGGAACCTCCCCAACAGCGCATGTACATTGTGCTTGTAAAACCTGTAATTAATAAATAAAAGGTTTAAATTAGATGTAAAACAATAATGATTGGGATTAATGCATTAATTTTTGTATGTTTTACGCATAAAAATGCATTTTAATGCGAACAGTTCATACAAAGACAAAAGGCAAGATTTTTACTTTCTTTAAATTTTTGATTTGCTTCTTATGAAATTTTGTACAATTATGGGCTACTAATGGTAATACACTATTTTAATATTTTCAAGACATTAATATTAATTAATGTCTTGAATGATTGATGGAATTAAAAATTGATTAATATTAATGAATCAATTTGTTTTAGTTGCATTTTCATTCCATATAATTGTTGATTTAGAAAAATCTAATTTAACATTTCATAATATTTAAAATAATGAATTATGCAATATGTAAAAGACTGGAAAATAGAAAATAATAAAAAATTAATTTTTCAAAAATATGCTTTTTTGATACCCTAAAAAGTTGGGATTTTTTTTTTCTTTTTAGAACACAAAGTAAAAACTTTTTTTAGTCTTTAATATTTTCAATAATATCTAAATAATAAATCTGAATTTACCCACCTTACAATCAGTCTGTACTTCTGAAACTGGCTGATACTTCACCCTTTTTTTCATTGCTGCTCGTACATCAGCCGTGATGGTAAATTTGCCGTCTTCAGGAATAACAAACCTCAAGTCGCTGAGGAATTTGTCATTATACAATTCAAGGCCTTGTTTCATTCTCGTTACAACACTATTATTACCTGACGAATTGGAAAAATTTTCGGCATATTCTAAAATATGCTGAAGTTCAAAGCCTTCTAGACATAAAGGGTTTTCTAAAACACTCTTGTACATATTAATTAATAAATTCAGAAGTTATTAATAATAAATTAGAACTGAAACTAAATAAAAATGAAAAAGAATTCTTAAATAATTTCAGTAGTAGTAAAAAATAGGTAAATGTATTAGGAATTCAAAAAACGATAGTGCAATGCAAATTATTCAAATTTAAAATACACGCGAAAACGCAATTAACAACAGTTAACAAAAAAAATAGTTAAAAAACGAGGTTAACAATATTAATTAATTATCTAAAAAACATTAAGAACTAATGAAAATAACTTAATTAAATATGCTATTTAAGAAATAAAATTATATTACGGAAGAAAATTTGAAGAAAATCAGTCATTATTAAAATAAAAATTTAAAAAAAAATCAATTAAATTTCTTAACAAATGCTAATCTGGGCCAAATCTGAAAGCAAACTTCTACTTCAACTTCTACTTATTTAACGTTATGGAGAGACTCTCAATAGATCCGCAGAAGGCTCTAATCGCCGCCATTTTTGATCTGACACGTGACCGTGAATTGATTCTGTCAATTTTGATTGAAAATCGAATACTTGCTCCTTTGAGTTTCCGATGAAGCATCGAATTACAAAAGCGACGTTATCATTCGAGAACGCATACCACAACAAGAGGGGTGATTCACAGAAAGATTTCTTAAACCGCGATGGGGAGAAGTGCGAATAATACGAGACGAGGTGGTGTAGGGTGACCTGCTTATCTCTAAGTTTACGGGTGGAGACTCTGTTCCCCCCTGACAGGGGAGTGGTGATGCCCTCTCCCTGTGTTGGAAGGTAGTTCATACATATTTGAGAGCTTTTAAAGTAGCTTTAATGGCGCCATCTGTTGACAGTATATACAACTAAAAACTAAAACCTTGCAAAATTATATTAAAAAGAAATAAAACTAAAATAAAAAAAAATACTTTGAGTACATCTTATACAAATGACTGAATCACACCTTTTGACAGTAATATTCATCACTAGTATTTGTGATTTTTTTTTTTATATTGAGTAGAAAATAACAGTTCGTCATCCCTAGTGGGAGGATCTTGCCACTACCATGATATTATCCACTTCCTGTTTTAGTTTATTTGATTATGTTTTATTGCTTGGTAAATTATTTAAGATTATGACAACTAGTTTTCTGTTTAGTTTAATGTTTAAAAAAGGAATTCCGACTACGAACCATTTTGTTACATCTTTCAATGTAAATATTCTGTTTCCTTGTAAATAATTGTGATTAACGATTACGATTTAAATATTTAGGTTAATCATATGTTTAGAAGAAGCATGAAACAAGTAAACTCTTGATGACGTTTACCTTTGAAATTGAAAACAGAACAGAAGCATGTCTGCTGCTTGGGACGAAGTGAAACGATTAGCAGCTGATTTTCAGCGTGCTCAATTAAGTTCCACCGTACAGCGGTAAGCAAAATGCCTGCAAGTGACAAACTGATCTCATTTTTATAACAATAATCTTGTTCATATTCTGACAAATGAATATTACAGAAGATCTTCCCTGTCTGTCATATGATGATATGCTTACAACATATGTATTTTTGACAATTAATTATTCATGCCTAATTTTCTTATATGGACAAAAACGCTCCTTCCTTTTAACAAATGCTACAATTAAATACCTTGAAATTAATTGAACCCAGTAAAACTGTCAGATCTAGAATTGAATTCTAGACAACAAGGAACTATTCTGGACAAATTTTTTTCGTTTTTTCATGGGATTTAGAGTGCATTATAAAATTAAATTTGAAATAAGTCCATAAAAGAAATCTATATCTGTTATTCGTTTTTTTTATAATGTTAGTATGAAAAAAATTAAGGAATTATCCTTTATTAACACTATTGGGATACCCTCTCTGGTTAGATGACAGTCTCATAAGGACTGTCAAGTCCATCCTTAGACATATGACTGATATTTAGGGAAGATAGGCAAATCTAGCTATCACTTCATTAAGTACAATAAAATAAACACAATAAATAACATCAATAAAATGACCAACTATTTCGATTCCTTTGTTTGGCAGCAGAAGAATCCATCATTTTGATGGTCCTTTTGGTGCTAAGTAGAGAAATTGGTTAAGTTTAAGGTACGGAACCGTTCCTCTGCACTTTGCATAGCCGCCAAGAGGAAGACTATTTAATGATGTGTTTTCATTGCGGAAATTCTCATTTTGGGAATTTCTTAAAAAAAAACCTAGATTCCTAACATTCAATGAAAAAGCTTAGCTACTAGGTTCCCGCTTTGCTGAAAGTGAAGCTGCTGATGTTTTTTTAAGTTTAACAAAATGTTCACTGCGCACCCAAAACAAATGCAAAACGCATTGCCAAACCATCTTGCTCTTGGTGACAAAAAGTTGGCGATGCAAAGTGGAGGGGAACGTGTCTTTACTTTACAGTTAACTTTTACCAAAAAACATTTTATAAAGTACCTGTAGAAACAATAAATGACAATTGTAACAATGAAAAGTATTGTTGCAAATTATGCATAAAAATATTTTTTAAAGATTGTCAAGGAAAGGAAAAATTTGCACGGCAACTTAATGGATATCATTAGATAGATATTTTTTTTTGATTTTAAGAATATGTAAAAAATCATTTTTATATGATAATATTTTGGAAGTTCTTGATGATAAGTGCCAAAATGGTTACTTATCAGTTCAAGGGACCGTAAAGCCACATGTAGGAACCGCACCAAATTCAGGCTTTACCAGTTGCTGATATTCGTATTGGATAATATCGCCATATTCATGTTGGTGACAACTCGGAAAAGCAGTTGCCACCACATGGTCCCTATAATTGATAAGTACCCTAAAATGATGCTTAATTTTTCATTAATGAATATTCTAATTAAAATTTCAAAAAAATTCACTCCAAGGTGTACATTCCCAACATCAAAAGTATGTTTGTGTAAAATTTGGTTGCCCTGAGTCCAATTGTATGTCCTGCAGAGTGTCAAAAAACATACTTTTGCTTTTATAATTAGTAGCAATAATATGTGTAACTTTCTAATAGACTTGATAAAAAAAAAACTTTAATTTCTTCTATTCCTAATCTGACATACATGAATCTCGGATTATAGATAAAATATATTAACAGATGAATCATTGTGACTTTTACTTAATAAATGATAGCTTCTTTGCTATAAAAAGTAATCTAGTCTCTTGGTTACTTAAATTGACAATCAATTTGGACTACCAGATTTTTCAAAACTTCTATCATTGCATTATTCCTTCTGTGACTTCTTATTTTCTGTATTTTCATTTATTTTTATTTTTTGTTCAAGTTTTTCATAATTTCTTTAAATTTTCCTGGGAAGATCTTAAACTTTTTAGAAGTATTGACTCATTTATAGTTATATGCTAGTTTTATTTTTCTCTTTTAAAATTTAACTTTATTATAATTTGTAAATTCATTTTACTTAGATATACATGGTCCGTTTGGTATACATGGAAAGAAAAATATAAGCAAACAAATTTTAATATGAAATATGTTTTCTAGATTTTGATTATTTTAAAGAAAAAAGAGTTTATTGTAATTTCTGTAGCTGCTGAATTGGATGCTATTTTAATTATTGAATCTGAAGAGTGTTTCCAGTGAAACTTCTGAAATTTATTGACTCTAAAGTGAAATAATGTGCTTTATTGCAACAAATCATTTACCTTTGAAACATCTTTCTAAAACGAATTGAAATTTCTTTGAAAATTTCTAAAACAATTCACTATTTAAAATCTCTTCTATTACTTTCCTCTATTCTTGAAGAAAAGCATTAAATAAAGAAATATTATCAATTCTCTCTAATATTGTTTTCTCCTCATCCGTATTATAATTTTAAAGATAAATTTCAACATCTTTGTGAGGGCCAGGAATGGCGCTAGAGTTTGCCCGACGGGGGGGGGGGCATGGTCTCCCTGTACGGGGGGACGAGTGTATTGAAATTGGTCTCAAATTTTTGCCATATTATTATTTATCAACTACAGTTGAATGCCCCATACAAAAATTTCCCCCCAGGGGTGGTGCCAGAAGGGGCCAGGCCCCCCCCCCTTCTGCTCCACCCCTGGTGAGGGCTAGTATCACAAAAAAGGCCTGTTTGTGTATATTTAAAAAAAAATGTTCTGTTTCTGAAAATTAACATGTATGCAATAACGATTTTTGGAAACGTATTCTATTTTCTGATTACTTATAAACTTCTGTGCTTAAAAATTGGTAACATTAAATGAAGTTTAATGTTCTTAAGAAGTTGTATGGAAGGACATACAAGGTTTGTACGCTCCTTAGAAACGTTTTTCATTTTCAAGCACTATGGAAACTCCTTGAATTTGGGTTTTATTCCTTATAAACTCCTTGATTTTCAATTTTTAACATTTCTTTTATTAAATGTGTACCACGTTTCACCTATAAAAATGATTCTAAATCACCAATTACCTAGTATTTTGCATTGCTCTTTCAACGATTTGATGTTTATCTCCTAGCAGTATCCAAAATTTAATAATTGGTTTTAAGTGCCACTCAGTAATAACCAAAACAATAGAATGGTGCAAATTGAGAATTATGTTATTTCTCTTGGATTATTTTGAAAAATTAACTGCGTTTCTTAAAATTGTAACGTATGGTTTGTTGTAAAGGACATATATTGTGATGGTGGAGTTAATAGACACTATTAATTAATTTTAGCTGAATTAGTTTTAATAATCAAGAAATTTTGTTAATTTTATTTTGTTCATATACAATTTTATAAGCAATGAAAATGCCAAAAAAAAAAAACAGTTTCTAATATCTAAATCCATGTATCTCTTTGTACCTCTATATTTTAAATACTGGAAGGCATGGAAATTATTTAAGAATTTAAATTCTAAAAATAATTAATGGAAATCGTTTTTTATTTGAAACATGGCAAATCATGGTATATAATGAATTATTTGAACTTTTGGGGTAGTTGTATAATTTTATAAAATATTAAGTGTCTAAGCGGCGCCACTCTACTTTCATATAAATAGATTTAACATGGCATTCATGGATAAAGCAGCTTAGTAAAAACTTATAAAAGAAATAAATATAACCACATTTATTTAAGTTGTTGCAATGTTTTAAATACTCTTAATATAATTTTTGTGTACTTTAAAAAGGGAACCCTTTTTCATGCGTAAATATTGACTCCATGAAAATTTTGAAAATACTCCTTGAAAACTCCTTAAATACTGCTTGATTTTTAAATTAAAAAATCAGTAAGAACCTTGACATAAATTGTGGAAATAATATGCAGAATGCATGTATATTAGATTATTTATGAAAGAAGGTCAGGTTGACAAGCATCTTCTAAAAAGTTCCACAATTAAACTCTCCTTCTTGTATTGATCACTTTTTAATTTTTGTACCCATATATGAAATACCATGCAATTCCTCAGAATGAGAACATCTGTTCCAGGGGTGTAGTGGAGGCGGAATACACCGGAACAGCATTGCTGCACTGTTGTTTTTTTTTTTTCACAAAAGAAATAAGAAAAAATTGTTAAAATGCACTTAAAACAGCGCGATTTTTGTCTCCCAGGTTAGAGCGTTCCAGAACTTCTTATTTTGCGATTACACCACTGATCTGTTCAGTATGAAAACTGTATATGAAAAGAAGTAGAACTAATATTTTTGAGGCCTTTTTAAGATTATCAATTGAATGTTTTGACACATAACAAACAGTTCATATTCTCAAGACAATAAAGGCCACTTAGAAAAATCAGAAAGTGCAGATTTTGTGATTTATACATTCTGTGGGGAATTTTGACTTGCTTGTCAGATCTACATTTATACAGAAATTTGAGGAATGTTGAAAATTTAATTAAACAGGAGTTAAAAATTATATATATGTAATTTCTATGTATAATTTTTAACACATATATGCTTAGACAAATAATTTATCACTGACATATAAATTATAAATTCAGTAACAGGGTTTAACTGTTTTTTTTTTTTTTTTTTTTTTTTAAAGGTGTTTTAAATTTAAAAAATAAAATAAAGGTAAAAATTTTGGGATATAAAAAATTTAATTTTTTGGGTTTTTTTTCTCCTTGTTGTATTAGTTTTTTTTTTTTTTATTTGGCGCTTATAGATACAGAAAAAGATACTCTGAATAGTTACAATGTTTTGCGAATAGTAGCTAAATGGGACATCTAGGCTGTTAGGATGGATTGGTTGGAATTTTGGAGACATTTATCCATAGCCAATTTAGATGCTTAACCCTCTAAGCGTTTTAAACGTATTTTTTCGTTTCTCATATTGAGTTCAAAAGCAGGTATTCATGTTCATATGTATAATTTCTTAAACTAACATGGATAAAATATTCTTAAGATTTCGGAGACTTTATTAAACGCAATAGAAATTCAATTATTCACATTGAAAGCAAATTTTTAAGACTTTAAAGCTAGTACATCAAAGTAGTTAACCGCCCAGAGGGTTAAACCATCATGAGTATGATTTTCAAATACTTGCTTCAATAGGGTTTTTTTTTTTTTTTAGTGCCATTATGGTATCAAAGAAAGTTCAAAGAATCTTTTTTAAAAAAGTATTCTCATCAAAATGGTGTGAACCATAGATATTTTTAGTATTCATCAGTTTTGTTTTGTGCTGCTTCAGAATTTTGATATTCAGTTAATATCAGAAGCTAGACAAATATTTATTAAATTTTTAAACTTTTTTTTCAGGTTATCTGAAAGGAATTGTATTGAAATAGTAAAAAAGTTAATTGAATCTAAATTAATTGATGTTATTTTCACAACTGATGGAAAAGAATATTTAACACCTGCACGACTTCTGAAGGAAATCAGAGATGAACTTTATGTTCATGGAGGTGAGCTGAAGTATTATTTCATTAAATTCAATATATGAAATGAATTTTTTAAACTGCATTTACTTTTTTATTTTGTAATTTATTTTTTAGGGCGTATTAACTTAGTGGATCTTGCTCAAATAATTGGAGTTGACTTCAATCATGTGGAAGCCAAAGCTAGTGAATTTCTTAATAGTGAACCCAATACATGCATGGTATTGGGACAACTCATCACAATGTGAGTTCTTAAAGCTTTTGAGTTTAATTCAGGAAATAAATTTTTATGAATTATAAATAGTAGAAAAAACTAATGAATTTAAATCACTCATGCCTTTATTAGTTTTCAGCTTTTACATTTTGTTTTGTGGATCCTCATTTTTTTCCCTTTGTCTATTAAGATATAACTTGAAAGATAAATTATAACATGAATGTAACTGGTTCCATTTATGTATGGTTTCAGGTGTCTGTCCATATTTCGAAGAAACTGATGCAACTACTTTTATTGTTTATTTGTATCTGTGAGCTTGACTGAGTTTCAGCCATAAAATTCTATTTATATAATCAAACTTGAATTTCAGTTTGAATTAAACTTAAGGCAGTTATGAGACTTATCCATTTTAAATATTTATTCCTCTCATATGATTAAAAAACACATTTTGTTCTATCAGTTCAATATAAACTTTATATTTTTATTCTCTTTCATATCCTAACTTTTTTGGAAATAAATGTATTCAACTAAATGCAAATTGAAAGTATCAACCTAAAATAATTTTTTTCATACAATGTGAGGTATATTTTTGGATATTTCAGTGACTATTTGGATCATCTTGCTGAAGAAGTTAATGAAAAACTCCATCAATCTGGTGAAATCAATGTAGCTGAAATCACTAAGTTGTATGATTTGCCAGGAGATTTTCTGGAGCAGGTATGATTTTATGGCTATTCATTCATTTTCTAATAAACAGTGTTTGTTCGAGAAATAGACCAAAATTTTAACTCATTAATGCCCAAGTCACATTTTTTCGATAATATTTTGTATACTAATATTACTGTCCTGAAATCATCTGGAAAAATACTGAAAAAAAATTACTGCATGAAAACTTTGCTTTATTGCCCTCTTAGGTCTAGCGTCCCTATTCAGACAAAGTCTTATTAATGCAGAAAAGCTTATCAAAATCTAAAATTCTGTAAAATTCCCAAAAGAAAACATATTCTTACAATTTTATTTACTGATATATTTGTTGAATGGAAGTAAATTAGTTGGTAAGTAATTGAACAAACTTACCCTTTTCTTCTTGGCATTGCAAAAAATTTCTGTGTCTGACTTGGAAATAAAAAGGCTACATTATTAACCAAACACTTGATATTTTTGGCCATCAATTGAATATAAAAAAAAATGAAATTAAAAAAACTCTTAAAAATACTTTTTGTAAAATTTATGTTGAAAAAATTATTCCTGTGAATTTAGGATGCATTTTCAGAAGCATCCTGTTTTAGGACACTAGGCATTAATGAATTAAATAATTGCTATGACGTTGACTTTCTATTCTTTATTATCAATTTAAAAATCAGTAAAATTTCTGCAGATTGGCAACACCATTGTTGGGTTTTAAAAAAAAAATGGTTGTCAGGGACTCCCTTCTGCTGTAATTTTCTCATGCAAATGAATCTGTATATTTTTTAAATCAAAGTACTAAACTTTTCCCTTGATTGTGCATCTGATAGGTAGAATATGGGTGAGTATTATGAATTAGTGTAAATAGAATTCTTTTGGAATATATCATTGTAGCGAGTTCTGAGTATTTAGGATGTGTTCATTCACTATAGAGCAGGGGTCAGCAACCTGCGGCTCGCGAGCCGCATGTGGCACTTTTGATGTAAAGTTGCGGCTCTCCAGTTCTATACGAAAAAATTAATAATTTATTATCAAAACCCTTAAAAAATAAGAAAAAATATTTTTAAGTATCTAATTTCTCAATAGCTTCTATTTTCATAATCGTTAATTACAAATCGCTACACTTAACATGACCGTAATGAGATAAATTTGAACTATTGTTTTGTTCTTAGAGATGAGACTCCGTGACCATGTTTATCTTTCAGCCAATTGCACTCCATTTTCATCTCACCCAAACAGCCACTGTCTAGAGTCTAGACGTGTTGTCAGTCAGTCGTCCTCGGATAGCGCGGTCGACGTTACGTTGCATGTGTGTTAATTTAATCGCTTGCGATTTTTGCGTGTCTATTCGCTTGTTGTTTCAAGAAGAATACGATTTAGAAGCGAATTATCTTCTCAAAGGTATGTACGCGTATAATATAATAAAATCAGTGACAGAATTGGATTACATATCTGAGGATCATGTTAATGAAGTAATAATGGTAAATAAATTGTTTGCCGTTTTAGATAGCTAAGTAAAATTTTTTAAAATCATTTTTTCAGCTCCGCCGCCAACATGGCATCTGGTAAAAAAAGAGAAGAACAGAATAAGAAAACCGAGAATTCAATCAGGATTGGACAGAGTCGTTTGCATTCATATGCAACACAGATGGCCTTCCGACTTGTCTCATTTACCACGAAAAACTCGCACACAATAAGAAGTCAAATTTGGAGACACACTTTACTACAAAACATATCCAGTTTGCTGATAAATATCCAACCGGTGATGCACCAAAAAAAGCTGTTGAAGAGCTCAAAAAAAACAACAACAGTCAAGTTCCATGCTAAGTAACTGGGTGCAATCTTCCAATAATGTAAATCTGGCAAGCTTTGCAGTATCATTAGAAATTGCAAAAAGGGGAAAACCATTCACAGATAGTGAGTACGTTAAAGATTGTTTTATATGTGCATCTGAAGAACTGTTTCGTGATTTTAAAAACAGCAGAAATCATGAAAAAAATCAAAGATTTGCCATTATCTGCTAAAATGTCTTCAAATGTAACACATATGCAAATGGAAGACATTCAACTGGCTTCTGCCTTATCACTTGCTATAGATGAGTCTTGCGACATAAAAGACATGGCACAAGTTACCCTTTTCGTCAGGTATATGTCGTCCCAAGGTCCAAAAGAAGAAAAGCTAGGATTGCTACCGCTCTCAGGGCAAACTCGTGGAGAAGATATAGCAAATGCTGTGCAAAAATGTCTGGAAGACTATGGAATCGATATAAATAAAATTGTTTCTATAGCAACTGATGGAGCCAGAAGTATGACAGGAATACATAGAGGGGTATCATCAATTCTTCAGAAAAATAAACCACGAAATTGTAATGTTTCACTGCATAATTCATCAAGAAGCGCTTTGTGCCCAAACATTTCTGGCCGAAATAGTTGAGGTCATGAACTTGGTAATTAAGATTATTAACAGCATCTTGGCAAAAGCACTCTACCATCGCCAGTTTAAAGATTTCCTTGAAGAAATAGATAGCCAGTTTTCTGACCTACTTCTGCACAATAAAGTGCGATGACTTTCCAGAGGTAACATATTGCAACGTTTTGCAATACTTTAGCGAAGAGCTTGAGCGAAATAAAAACATTCCTCAATGAAAAAAGCATTGACCATCTCGAATTGGAAGAAGACAAATGGCTGCAAAAATTCAACTTCATGGTAGATACCACAATGAAGTTAAATGAACTAAATCTAAAACTGCAAGGAAAGGGCAACCCAGCCTACGCCTTGCTTGAAGAAGTAGTTTGTTTTGAAAAAAAATTACTTCTTTTGTTTAAGACATGGAGAGCGGTAAATCACTTCATTTTAAAAATCTGAAGCAGTATCGCGATGAGACCAATGCAACTATTGACACGAATTACTTCAGCATAGCTTTAAAAAACATGAAGGATGGATTCGCTGAGAGATTCGAGCAATTCAAAGCAAACAAAAGTACTCTCGCGTTCATAGTAAATCCTCTCAACACAAATACAAATGAAATCAACATTGAGCCATTTGGAATTGATGCTGGATCGCTTCAAATGCAATTGCTGGATTTGAAAACCAAAAACTTGTGGAGTGGCAAGTTCACAGAACTCAAGAGCAAGTTGGAAGAGTTGGAGATCCAGAAATGCATGCACATCGAGCAGCATAAGTGGACAGCTCTAAAAGAAATTCCACGAGTTGAGGCCCTCATATTCAGCGCATGGAATAGTCTTCCAGAATGCTACAGTAAGGGGAAGAAGTTGGCATATGGAGTGCTGACGATCTTCGGATTGATATATTCGTGCGATCAAGCATTCTCTTGCATGAATATAATAAAAAGTAAAGTTAGAAGTCAACTAACAAATAAAAATCTAGAGTCGTGCTTGAAATTTAAAACAGTAAGTTATTAGATGTGTGACAGATTTAATCAATATGTAACTATCTATATTTGTGTTTTTATATGAATAAATATTATTCCGTATTTAAAGTTGTTTATTTTAAATCAAAAATCAAATATATGTAAGCAACTACTATAATATTGAAACGAAAATTTTTAGTGGCTCTTTAAAAACCAAGAAATTTTGTAAATTGTAACTTTTGGCTCTTCCATTTGAATAGGTTGCCGACCCCTGCTATAGAGGAATCAGAGATCTTTGTAACAGATTGAATTTAACTGTGGTACTGGATAAAATAATTTTAATTTCTTGTAATTTATTAATTGAAGACGTTGATGAATCATGCATATATCTGCTAATGATATTTTATGCCTCATCTCCTGACATCAGTTTTCTAAGATATGCTGCTTTATTCTTAATAGGTTTTGCATGAAAGACTGGGTACAATTATCCAAGGGCAAGTGGACAGTAATGACTCTAGAACTTTCTTCACAGACTCTTATGTTGCACAGCATACAGCTAGAATTAGAGGTGCCTTATCAGCCTTAACGAGGTTAGTTTACTTTATATTTAATCAGTCATGGAACATTTTATTTCAGAACAATTACTTTTCCTATGTTAAAAAAAATCTTATCATAATTTTGTTTCAACATTCAATTGTTTCCAGCCTATTATATGCAATAATTACTTAACAATGTAGGCAAATAGCTCCTTTTTGAAATCTGTGTTTGTGTATATTTTCATTAGCTTGATATATTGTAAAATGCTAATTGGAAATATGTTATCAGATTCATCAATTTAAGATTATTACGCTTAGAAAATTTTTACATGATTTTTTTTATTATTATTATTCCCTTACATTTGTGTTTCAATCAAATGTGTGGTTAAATGCTTTAGTTAGAAACATCATATTTTATTATTTCACACATTTTATCCTTTGATTAAAAAAACTGGTACACATTACTACAAATGAAATCAATGTGTAGCAAAATGTCTTATTATTGTAGTTATAATATTGTTCTCTCTGAAATTCTTAGACCTGTACCTCTCTCAAGTGTTATCAGTCACTTCAAGTTCCCAGAGAAGCTGTTCTATCGTAAGTTTTAACAAATTTTGCATGAAAAGCTTTTCTTAGAAGAACATTTAGCAATTCCATCATGCTCTCTTCATGTTTAGGTGTTGCTGAAGATTTGATAAAGGAAGGAAGGCTTGCTGGCAGCATATCAGGAGGCAGATCTGAACGTGCTATCTTCATACCTGATATTTATGCTGCATCCCAAAGTGATTGGATCAACTCATTCTATAAACAAAACAATTATTTAGGTAAATCTTTGGTTATTTTCTTTTCTTATTTTTTAAATTAAAATTTTTCCTTCTGATTGGATTTGCCTTCAGTGTTTCAAAATCTTGTTGAAGAATAAATATATATAATTTTCATTTACTTTCTATTAAGTTACATAAACTTGAGCAAAATGTTTTGTTTCTAATTATTTATCTTTAATTTCATCCTTCAAAGAGTATGATGCTGTTGCTAGGCTTGGTATCCTGGACCCAAAAACATACCTTAAGAAGATGTTTAAAAATGAAGGACTGACTTATTTGACTAGTTGCTGTGTGGGTAAAAACATAATCAACCAGGTTGAGGCTGCTCTTGAAGAAGCTCTCAACTCTGGAACTTGGGTTGATATCATGGTATGTTCATATTTATAGTTTTTACTGGAATATTTAAAAAAAACTTCATGCTATCTTTTACTAATAATAAATGTAATTTTTTTATTATTCATCCAAGTGATGCATTTTATACTTTTTATAACATGAATTTTCAGCTGGAAAATTTAGTTTTCAATTGCAAAATCAAAATTTTTCAACAATATAGAATTTTTGTGTGTGTTTTTTTAAGTGTGATCTTGGTGATTTTTTAAAATTAATGTACTTTCATAATTTAGGCATATAATATAATTTGGTAACTCATTTGAAAAAGAGTTTCTAAAGCAAAACCTCCTGTCGAAACTGATTCCTAAGAGCGTAATTAAGATGTTAATTGCTTTTCACTTTGAGATGTAGTTTTAGCCTTTTTTAGTTTGCAAAGGCTCTGCTTATTATGCCTAGCAAAAAAAAAAAATTTAAATGCTTCTCTCCCAAAATTTACTTTGGGTGCCATTTTTGCTAATGATTGTTTCAAATTTAAACATTTGTTCTTTGTAAATATAAATTGCTAAAAGAGAATTGATCATTTCCAAGTTTATTTTTTTAGTCTTCATTTCTGCCTTCTTATGCAGAAAGTTTGTTCAAAAATGTCTTCAATTCAATTTTAACTTTTCTTTTCATCATTAAGTAGTTAATATTTTGCATAATATGCTTTGTTGCTATTCTTTTGCATAGTTTAATATAAATATTTTTTGAGGGAAAATAGTACATATAGGAGTGTATTTGAATATTTAAAAGGCGGGGGGGGGGGACATTTTTAAATGAAGTTTCTCCATATAAGTTATTCTTCAAAGATATTTGTATGCAAATGTTTCATGTTTAACTATAAGTGTTTCATTTAAACATTTTCCTAAAAGTATAATGTTGTTTTACCAGCCTATCTTGCCTTCTATATTTACCACTGAAGACTGTCATGGTATCATTGGTGCAGTTACAAAAAATTTTGCTAAACTAGGATCTGTGGTACATGTGTATGGTGATAGTATTCTTGTCAGTGATCCATTGATAGTAAACTGTGAAAAAAGTTTTGATACTATCATGGAAACCAAAGCTAAAGAAGTAAGCAAAGTCTTTTTATAACATATATGCAAAGTACGAATGAGGAGTTTTTTTATCAAAAGGAACATATCTTCTTTTTTCTTGAATGTGTTTGTTTTAAAATTTTCTAATCATAGTACAGTTGTCAACGAAATGAATGGGACTCCTCTGTAATTCTGGTATATATTATTGCATCTTCACAAAACTAGTGTTGATGTTAATGGCTCAAGAGGACAGGTTTATTCAGATAATACACTGATTAACCAAGTTAATTAACAGCTGTCTCGGAATTTTCCCATTACGCCTATCAATTTTTTTTCGCTAAATCAGCTCCCCGTCATGAAATTAGCCTCCCCGTAAATGTTTATACAGTTGTGATGATAATTTCAAGAGTTATAGGGTTTTGAAAAATGGTGTTTCCCATGTTAAATGAATTTTAGGAACTTTTGACAATATTTATTTACTCAAAGAAAGCACACTACAGAGATGACTCTATTTACAGAGTGCATGATAAAAGCATACAAAATCACAAGTCACAAAGTGAATTAAAAAACACACACAAAAAAAAAGTAACTGCAGAGAATACAACAGTTCCAAGCTCAAAACCTCATGAATTATAAAAATGTAAACACATAAATGTTTTAAAATGAAAACATGCAATTACAAAAGCACCAAAAACACACCGAGGCCCCAAAAGTCCATGCCGCACACCGTCAAAATAGAATTATGGAAAAAAAAATCACACAATATTTTTTTTTTAAAATGTAGAACACCAAATAAAAAAAAACATTAAAAAAGCAAGGGTCAAAAATTCAAACACACACAAACACTAGATCAACGTATAAAAATCTTAATATGTATAGTCAAGTGTAAGAAAAGAAAAAGAAATCAGATCATGTATATAAAAGTTGAAAACAATTCGATTTAAAAACAGTAGGAGACATATGATAAATGTCCAGTTCACCAGAGATCTTGTTAAAAGTCTTATAAAATTTATACAACGAGAACCTGTCAGTATACTTAAATCTAGAATACACATTAGGAAACGAACCCTAGTTCCTCAAAGATCTGGCAGGCACAGCGAAATTTATAGCGCTCAGTATATCAGTACAATCGATCGAACCATTTATTACCTTGTAGAAGAAAAGAACACAAGAAACATCTCGTCTGGAACACAAACTAGGTATATTAAACGTATCACGTAGATAGGAAGAAGATACATCTTGTAAGTAAATTCCATTTTTCTTGTAAAGCAAATATCGCAAGAAGTTTTGAATTCGTTCAATAATTTCAATTTTATTACGGTAAATGGGATCCCAAATGATACTACAATATTCCAGACTGGATCGTACATGAGCGTAGTATAAAACCTTCAGGGCAATTTCACTCGAAAATTCCTTAGTTTTGCGTTTAAGAATTCCAAGTCTACAATATGCCTTAGAGACCATGGAATTAATGTGTTGGGAAAAATCAAGTTTAGTGTCAAAGATGATACCTAGATCCGTGACTGAATCAGAGCGTGATAAAACAAGATCATTAATTTTATAAACATGATTCAAGGGCTGAGATTTTCTAGTATAACTAAGAATACTACATTTTTCAATGTTCAGATGTAACTTGTTGACTGTGCACCACTTAAAAAGACAATCAAGGTCACTCTGCAGAAGGACAGCATCTAGATTGGAATTCATTGAACTAAACAATTTCAAGTCGTCAGCAAATAAAAGACACTCAGAGGTCCAAGATTAGAGCCCTGTGGAACACCGGAAGTACCCGTGAACTCACGTGAAACAGCATTATTAAAATAAACATAGAGTGATAAATAAGAATGAAGCCAATCCGTCAGGTTAACATGGAAACCAAGACCATTCAACTTATTTAAAAGAATGCCAAAATCGATAGAGTCAAGGGCCTTCGAAAAGTCGGTGTAAATAACATCAAGTTGTGAGCCAATTTGAAATGAAGAAATAATCTTATTTGTCAAGCAAAATAAATTAGTGGCAGTTGAACGTTTAGGAATAAAACCGTGTTGAGATGGAGAAATTAAGTTCTTAACTTGGTGGAAAAGTCTTTTATGTATTATACTTTCAAAAATCTTAGACATGGGACTTAAAATAGCAATGGGTTGATAATTTTTACAATCTTGTGCATTTCCTTTTTTGAAAACAGGAATAATTCTTGTTTGCTTCCAGACATAAGGAAATACATTTGATCTCAACAATAGGTTAAACAAAATAAGAAGGGGATAAATGAAAAACTCTGCACAACCCTTAATAATAAAAGAAGGAATGTTATCCACACCAACAGTTAGAGAAGATTTTAATTCCCTAATTGCCAAAACCACATCATCATAAGTAACGCTGTCGATTTTAACCAAATCACTGACACAGTTGCTCTTGAACTCATTCTTTATATCATAGTTTGTGCTAGGTTTGAATACAGATTTAAAATAGTCAGCAAAAGCATTTGCAATATCACCATCATTCTCATAACACAAGTTATCATAGTATAAACTGTTAGGTGAATTGTGCTTTGTATTATTAAAATAATACCAAAATTTTTTAAGATTCGAAATTAGATTATTTTCCGTGAGCCGCAGATATGTGTTATAATCTTTTTGGATACTATACTTAACAGCTGAGCGTAGAGCTCTAAATTCATTGACTGAATCAGGATTTACACATTTTAAAGCCAACCTTCGGACCCTGGCTTTCCTTTTTAACAATCTTCTGTTTTCAATTGTGTACCAGAAGGGAAATCTCCTAGTAACAGTTTGTCTTAAAGGAACAGTATGACTAAAAACATCATTTAAACAGTTATAAAAGCTAAAAACTGCTTTGTCAATGTTCATTAAAATTAAGTAGAAAACTCCAGTCAATCTCACGGTAAAAACACCACATAGCCAAAAAGTCAGCCCTTCTAAAATCATATCTAGATATATTCACATTCTTCCTATTGGGGTGGTCAGCAACAAAACAAATGGAAATTGATAGAGCAGGATGATGCTTGTCCTCGGGAACCAAAGGTTTATCACTGTGCCAGACAGAAATATGACTAAAATCAATATCAGTTAAAATCAAATCAAGAAATTTATTATTGCAATTAAAAGTATTGTTAAATTGAGCTAAATTGTAAAGATTCACAAAGTTGGATAATTCGTTTACAAGTGGGTTCTTGTTATTACCAAAATCGTCATATATAGGTAAATTAAAATCACCACAGATTAAAATGTTATCAAAAAAACCAAAATTTTCAAAACAATCAAAAAATTCAACATACGTGTCGGCACGAGAGGAGGGCGGAAAAGAAACAACACAAACAAGCATTTTTTTCCTGTGATTTAATTTGATTGATAACCAGACTGCCTCGAGGTCCGATCCAGGAAGGTCCAAAATACAAGGATTAAAACACTTTTTAACAGCTATAAGAACACCTCCACCACGTCTGCATGAATCTGAAGAAGAACCACGGTCCCCTTGGAATACCAGGTATCTATCGTCGAAAAGTTCTAATATCTTCACAAAGCCAGGTCTCGGTAATTAAAATAACATCTTGATCGTCCGAAGCCACAGAACTGTAACAATCAGAAGTTTTGGTGCGAAGACCACGTACGTTTTGATAAAACAAAGAGAGTCATTTCGAGACTGTGGGTGTTGATGAATTCGATTCGGGAAGATTGACGGGTGATTCAGAAGTAACTGCTTGAGAAATCTGGTCTTTTCTAAGTTTGCCATAAAACTCAGTGATAAGGCAACCCTCATGCCAAAATGATGCATCTAATAATAGCTGGAGGTCGCATTCATACACCTCTATGTGGAAAGACGCATAGGATTGAAATTTGGTTTTAAGTTTGTTGCATTGCAGATATTGCAATTTCAGCGAATTCAAATAGTTGGTAATATCGTTGACAGTAGTGCTAGGACCCAATCTAGATAGAAAAATTGCCTTTCTCTTAGGCATTTTACCAAGAATTTCTAGGTTAGAATTTTTTCCAGCGCCATTTAATACAACTTTCGAATTTGTCTTTTTCTCCTTGACTACATGACTAGGGACTTTAGATTGACCTTCGGGTAAAGCAGAGGTAGATTGAGCCACAGAAGCGTACGTTGAATCTTTAGATTTTACTACGGCTTCGAAAATTTCCTGTTGTAGACTAGGTGAAACGGGTGATACAGGTTCATCAGACTGAATGCTATCGGTAGATGGGCTTAATAGTTTAGAAAAACCATCAACTTTATTGTAAATGTCATGGCGGAAAGAAGCAAACTTGTTTTTTAACTCAATGAAAAGATCCATGATTGTACCTGAATGATCCGAGGCCATTCTACCGTCAGGAACAACGAAGGAAACTGCCTCGATGTATAGGAGTAAGATGTCCGCCTTAAGATTCGAAAAATCATCCTTATCTTGAGCATTAGAAGATTTCTTTTCAGAAACTTTCTTAAAAATGTTCTGCAAATCATTTAGTTTATCCCTAAAAAGCTTCACCTTAGCTTCACGCTCAGAATCGACGTTCACAGCTTGCGACATGTTGCCACACCAAAAGCCAAAGGTTTTTATCTTTTTCTCGAAAGTATATCTCAGAAATCTATAATATCTCAGAAAGTATTATATATTTCTCAAAACTTTTTTCACTCACTAAAAGAACACTAATTTTTTACATTAAGTCATGAAAAAAATTCATTAATAAAAAATTAAATATATATATTTTTTTAAATTTTAATATCACTGTGGGAAAAAAGTGAATTGTAACATGCTGAAATTTTTACATGAGAGCAAAGCTTACGTTATAATGCCGGTATCCAAAAAATCAAGTGCATATCTATAATAGTTTCTTAAATATTTACAAAAAACTGCAAATTCCCACTGTTGACATGCAGCTCCCACTTTTTGAGGGACTGTATATTATATTCATTTGCATTTATCGGTCTAATATTCATGAAGATTGTGTTTCACTCGGTTAATCAGTTTTTTTATCTGAATGAACCTGTCCTCTTGAGCCATTAACATTAGCACTAGTTTTGTGAAGATGTGATAACATATACAAGAATTACAGAGGTGTCCCATTCATTTCGTTGACGACTGTTCAAACCTAAGGCTGAAGTCTTAGTTTGCTTCAACCCTTATTTTTTCTCCTTTGTAAAGTTACTAAAATCCATAATATTTTAAAAACTAATTATATCAACTTCTAAAACCCAACTTTGTAGGATGGATGTGTTCACTTTTCAAAAGAAACTCTTCAAATGTCATTTAATATTTCAATGCATTTATTTGTTGCAACTGTTTATTCCTGTTATATATTAACATTTTTTTAATTATGCATGTGGCATCTAATGTAAAATCCTGCTTTGCCAATATTAATTCCCCACGTTTCACAGCCTTTTATATAAGGAAGAATTATTTTATTAATCTCAGATATTTATTAGACAGATATTTTAATGCCTGTGTTCATTTGATTGCTTTTATTTATTTCAACTTTGATGTAAATAATTTTTTATATGAATTTCGTCAATTTTAGAAATTACTATTTGGAGGGAAATAAAATGCTGTATGTTATCATTTCAAGCAGTTTTAGATGCATATCAAAAAATATCCACAGTCTAGTTTCACACTTTGAGAGTATACTTTAATTGATTCGATTATGCCAGATTATCTCTTAGAAACATTCATATTTAGATTATGTTAAAACAGTTGTAAATGTGGTATAGGTTAGTCTTTATATTTCTGCCTTAAAAATCTTAAATTGGTTTGAACTTAATTTTTGTTTGCTTCCCATAATGCATTTTCTTGGATTAATGTTAGCATGATTCAAGCCATCAACTTTTCAGCTCTAGGTGAGAATCAAGTTTCTCATCTCTGTAAATACATATTACACAGTAAATACAAGAATTGAAAAATGGCAAAAAAATGAAAATTACAAATATAAAAAAACTGATTACAGAAAAATAATAAACATAAATAGCATAAAAAATGAGAAAGGCTTGTTTCTGTTTCTGGAAAAAGCGTATTTCTCTACCTACGAAAATCAAACCGTATTCAAGCTCTAAACAAATCTTTGCATTGAAGAAATTCTTTGGAATAAGGAGATATAAGGTTTCCTTGCGTTGCTACCAATCCTAAATTTCTTAAAAATCCTATTTCCTATTGTTACATCACTTGTGAAACTACTTCCTATGTGAAAGAACCTGTATGTATTTTCTTTAAGCTATTTAAAAAATTGCTTGATGTCACTTATTTAAAAGGGTTTACTCAGATTATAAACAATAATAAACCTGTTATAGATTTTGTTCACAACAATAAAGGCAATATAACTTATATAGAAACTTAAGAATTCAAATATCTGTTTTACTGGCATTCCATTAGATAGTCTTTGAGAGGTGTTAAATTCTTACTACTGTGACTATAAAAATATTTTAAATGATTTATTTGAGGTTTTGGGACCAGCTCTGCATTTTTTGTGTATTTAATAGCTGCATATAATAGGGAATGTTTCTTTCTAAAAAAACATAGAATTCCACAAGGCTCCTCATATTCTTCTATTACTGAAAACTTCTTTCTCCACTATGCTGAAAAAAATTATTTACTAATAAACCCTCTAACTTTCAGGTATATTGATAATTATATGATTTTTTAATCAAAAATCATTTAATAATACTTGGCAGAATCCAGCAGCTTTGCTCCCTCTCCCCTCAAAAAAAAAATTAAGAAACAGTTTGAAGCCAAATTTTTAGACTTGTAAATCGAATTATTAGATAGATTTTGCATTAATATTTGCAGTAAAAGAAAGAGTATTAATTTTATGTCAATAGATTCATTTTTTGGTCATACAACATTTCAATTAAAATTTATAGAAATACCATTCTTAACCAATTGTCTCAATTAAATTCCATTTCGTCAAACAAACGCACTCATTCAAAACAAAGTTTTAAAAGATCAACTTAATAAAATGGTATTCCTCTAAGTTTTGTTCAACATTACTCAAGCTATGATTTTCCCAATCTTTCTGCTTCACTGTTGGCAACCTTCAAATGCAATGCTTCCCAAATTTCTTTGTGCCATGCCCCCTCTAAGCCTTTCAAAAATTCTTATGCCCCTTGTGTAACATACATATAATTTTCAATATTCAAAAATTAAATTGTTCACTAAAGAAACTTAAATTATAAGTTTTAGGACGAAATCACTAGGAAATTGTTGGGGGAACACAATAAGAAAATTTTCAAAACATATAATAGAGAACTGAAATTCAAGTAGAAAATAATTTTAATTGTAAATTTTTGTAAGCTCACCATTTTTTTTTTTTTTTGAATAGGTGGCAGGGATTAAAAACTTTTTATGTATATATATATATATATATTAATTATTCAGCGAGTACATCCTAAAGAAAAATGTGCTGTTTCAATCCGAGAATTTATATATACTAGTTAAATCACAGTAGATGGTTGCTTATGAAACTCTGGACAAGTCCATTTTCGAATTGCCATCTTGTGGGGCGTGGGCCCCATGTTGGGAAACACTGTTCTAAGGACTTTATCAGTGGAAAGTAGCTTGCCAAATAGGTCTGTTAACCTCATTAAAATTTTTTTGTGCCAAATTCCGTTTTTCCACAGTCTATGTTGTGAGCAGCCATGGAGGTAGGTACATCAATTTTTTATTTTAATATATTTCTGTACATATTTCTTTGTTTTAATCTAGAATTGCTGTGCTTTAATGATCAGTGTTTTTGAAGGTATAATGGCCTTTTTTTTATCAGTAATTCATTTGCCATTATGCAAAAAAGCACCATTTTGAATTGAACTTCATGGGATATTTCTCGTACTGCTGAGCAACATTCCATAATATTCTTTTTTGAGACATGTATTAGTATTTTTTTCTGTTAAGTGTTAGTTCCTTTGTTTCTGTAATAATTAATAGTTTTTAAAACAATAAAAATTTAACTTTCATATAAAAATATGGTCATTAAATTGTTTTTATTCTATTAATATCGAAAGAAATACTAATTTAAGTGCATTGAGAAACAAATAGTTTAAGTTGCATCATCCAGCTTCATCATCGTTATCTGACTGAGGTTCAAAATTATGAGGTCTGTCCCAAAATAGCCCTTGTGTTGCTTCAAAACAGGACGTTAATATAACTAAACTAAATCTGTTCCAGCTTCAGTCTAAACAATTTATCTGCAATATTTTCAGAAATCTTGATAAAACTCTTGACAATATATAGATTAGAATTTTTATTTATTTATTCTTAGCATATGCAAATCTTTTTGTTAACTTTTTATTCTTTAATTTTTTCCCCTCAGGACATTGTAAAAAGACCCCATTTGTTTGCTGTTCAACAAACCTCAAAAAATCTCCCTGCTAAGAAAGAACCACCAAAGAGCAAACAAGATCGGAAAGAAGACAAAAAGAAAAAGCCAGCATCAGGTAAATTTTTTTCCTTTGAAATTTTGTCTTGCAATTTCATTCAGTGTGAAATTTATACCATTAGATTATTTTGTATGTTTCTTCTTTTAATTTACTGTTTAAAATCAAACTTTTTTTTAACAAAATCCATTCATTGATAATTTAAGAAGGCTCTTTATTAGCTGCATGTATGATTTTTTTGCCTTGATAAGAAGAATTTAAAAATTATTACTTTAAATTTCCTGAGAATAAAGGGCTCCTCTCACCAAAATAAAATAATAATAATAAGTACTTGGAAAACAATAGAGGAAATTTAAACCAAGTTTAAATTTAGTAGTTTTGAGCATTAAAAATCGTAATTTATTCTTATGTTACATATTGAACTTTTTTTTGCACAGTATTGCATAATTTTTATTATTTCACAAATTCTTCAGGCTGATAACACTGGCATTGAATGAAACCATTTGATGATTTACCTATTTCTCATGAAAGGAACTAATGGCTGTTTTTGCAACTGCAGTCAAACCCCAGTATATAATGACATATAATGAACTTTTCAAATGGTCCCAACCAAACTATGTCACTAATGTATTTTCAAATGCTTGTAACAAACTTTAAAAGCAAGGAATTCGGATGTAGTGAACCAAAATACCCACTTTTCAAGAAAAAAGGATAGAAAAGCATAGAGTGAATGCTTTTTTCCCAAAGTGAAGTAGAACATTTTGAATGTTGCAATGACAACTTGAATTCATCTGATATGCCAAGTAATGAAGATATAGTTCCCTCATAAAAGAAAATAAGGATTTGATTAACGATTTATCTTCAAATATGGAAGATGAAGGTGATACAAGTTCAGATCCTTCAATTTCGGATGGGAAGGCAGCTGTGAACATTTTTCCAAATTTTTTTGCAAAGAGAAACTGTGGATAAAAATGTTATGTGCTCGTTTTTAATTATTTTTAAGTATCTGAAATCTAGATGTTTTCAACAAAAAAATCCTAGCTTTTTTTCATACTCTAGAGAAATAAATGTAAATAGAATTAATTTTGCTCTTTAATTGTTTAAAAACAAATATTTATCTTAATCTATTATAGCCCATTAATAATTGTAATTCAGTGTAATTAATTTGTTTAACACAAAAATGTGGTTAAGGATTATAACAAATTTCGTCTTGACAATATTTGAAAAATCGGATATAGGGAACCCTTGGTTATAGGAAACTTCTGGATCAGTCCGTTGAGGGTTCGTTACAACAGGATTTGACTGTATTTTCCAGCAAAAAATTTGGTGCAAAATATAGCAGAAACTTGGTTATCCAACTTGAAAGGGGATTGTTAATATATAATTGTTAATAATAGGGAAGATGGCAAAAATTTTACATAAAATATCCTGTTCAATGTAATAAACTTAATGTCTTTCATGATACTAGTTAATACCGTGCAGAGCTTCTGCGCTCGGTTATATGCATACCATGATTTTCTTGACACTTCTAGAACCAAGCTGGCTATTCAGCACTCCAAGAGAAATTCGCCAAAACAAAAGTGCCAAGTGGTGTGCACATAACAGAAAAGCAGCCAATGTGCACAATAGTAAGCTCTATGATGTTCACTTCAATTTGTGAATTGACACGATTTTATCTTCGCTGACTTAAACTATTTTGACGTTGATCTAATCGTTCTCTGGCTCGCCTAAGCCCATCTGCTTCAATTCTGATTTCTTTTGAATAATTTCATTCAAAGTTTCATTACATTGTAAGAAATATTGTGAATTCTTCATTTTCAACTCATTTTTTTCCCCTCAAAAAAAGTTTATTTTATACCAGAACGAATATAGTAACAGGCTGACTATGAAGTTATGCCTAACATGGAGGCGGCTACTGGTTTTGTTTTGTAAACAAACTGATAATTGCCGTCAGCAGAAGAGAAATTAACCTCTTTTTATATTTATAGATGATTAAAAGGGACTTACAAACTAATCATTTAGGCATCTCTTGCCCAATGATTAGTTTTCCCAAATTAATTCAAAGCATAGATTTCAATGAATTTCTATTAAATAACATTAAAATCGGAGAAAAAAAAATCTTTTTTATTTTTGTTTTTTTTAGGGGAAAAAATTCTTTAATCAAAAAAACTTTTTTACATAAATATTCGAGATTTTTAAAATGTAGTAAAATATCAAAAAATAAAAATCACTTTCTAATTCCTTGCATTACCTCAAAAATAAATGAAAGGAAAAGTCAAAAAAATTTTTAATGACAACATTTTGGCTTCAAAATCTGGCAAACTGGTGGTATATGCCTATTAAAAACTGTTTTAGAGTTTGGCAATATGTATTAACTTCATAGACAAAACAAAAAAGAAACAATGGAATGCATTCAGTTCAGCCATGGAAGTTAAATGTAACTGTCCTATAAATAGGACGATGGGTGTTATCAGATTAAAAAACAAAAAATTATTAAAAGATTTAATAATTTATAACTTTAATTAAGATAAAACACTTTTTTCTAGTTTGTGATAGTAAGTTACTTCTATTGTGGTAGTGAGCTGCATGCCTTCTCATAAAAAGCATATCTGTTCACCTTTCGAAGTCCAGTCTCTTTCAAGGCTTTAGTTATACTTATGAGTCATTTTAACATATGTGCTTGGCTGTTCAACAAGCTTGTCTATTGAAACAATGACTCTTTTCCTCTTAGTCACCTTAATAAATCAGTCATATAGAAAAACTCAAAAGAAACTGGCTAGAGGCAACATAAAAATATTGATGAAAGGTTAGCAATGATGTTCACTGCCACATTTGACTTAGACTCCCCATCAATACTAGCCGCATGTGTGTCGTATGTTACCTGGACCTAAATGCCCTACAGATAGTGAAACAAATATCCATGTAACAATTAATACACCAAACGATAGTGAAAACTACAGAGTTTTTGATTTATGATTTTTAATTAATCCAGAACCAATGCTATCATAATTCTCATTGTGCTAAAACAATTACTTTTCTCTATACAATACAGGTGGCAAATCTGGTGGCGGAACACAGGGACGTGAGACCAAGACTAAAAATGTTAAGAAAAAATATTTCACTACCCAGGAAACGGAGGATATGGACTATGAGGAAGAAGCTTCTGTGAAAACTGCCAACTTGGAGTTAGAATTTCTGAGCACAGATGAGATGCATGATCATTTAAGGAAAATTGAGTGCCTCAAAGAAGCCCCTGATGAATTGGTGTCTATTATTGTTGATGAACTTCATAGGTATTATAATTTATTTTAAAATGAAAATGACATTTTGTGTTTTTCAAATCTCTCTTATCCCCCTGTCCAATCTTTGTGCCATATTTTTATATTCAATAAAAGTCAAAGGATTTTCAAATTCTACTCTTTGAAATGCTAGTTGTGTTGCTAGTTAAGATTAATATTGTAACTCAGTATCTTCAACTCTGAAAAAATCAGTTATAAGAAACATCACCATTCTTCATTTTCAGAAGCTTAATTTCCTTGTAAACATATTTATTCATTTATTATCTTTCAATTTTTGAATATATATAAAAGTAATAAAATGTTATGTTCCTTAACTTTCATTAGGATGCTAAGAATGTTATTCAAAAACACATCTTGTTTTATATCTTCCAAATCTTTCAAATTTTACTCTGATAAATAAAATAAGTCTAATGTGTATATCACATGAAAAAGTTTTCAATTGGGTCAGTAGCCAGTGTGAAAGCAGTCTTGCCATCATTCCGAGCAACATTCTGGCAGGCATTGTCGACTATGGAATGGTTGCTGAATAGAATGGATTTTAGACTTACTCCCCTGCTGCCTTTGCCAAATTCAACGTCTAAAAATTTTATTCCTCTCCAAATGGAGAATAATATCTTTTGTATCGTTGTGATTCTGATAACCTGCTACATTTCAAAATTCAAATTATATTTCTATGTGTATCTTGATGAAATCATTGATGCAACATATTTAGAATTCATGTGGACAAAGCTGTTTGTCAGATATGGTAATTAAAGCTAAAGACTTCTTCTCCACCCTGATCCTTAATTTAAGAACTCTAGTGTATTTCTTTTCTAGAATCATAATTGCTGGCTAATTCTACTCGGCATGAACACTTCAGCCTTCACTAGCATCTTTGTGTTACTAATTCTGCTAGTATCGAATGGAATAACTTCTAATAGTAACTATGTTATTTATCATAAAAACTTATATGGACAAGGTTTATATGTTTTTCTTAATATGAACATTGACTGCTGCCTTCAGTGTAGAGCCAGCTTTGATTTTGCAGACAAGATTGGTGCCTGTTCTCATTTACTGTTTTTTCCTTTATGTGGATGATACAGCTTCCTTGTTGAAAACTATAATTTGGATATAATTTATTGCTAATTTTAAGAGCTTATTACAAAAAAGAAATTGTTTCAACCATACTCCTCTTATATAATTGTGATTTTTGTATTCATATTGGTGGCAATCTGATATGAGTCTTGTGTACGTATTAAACTTTTGAGTCCATCGACAACAGTTTTTTCCTTCCATATGGAGATATCATCATCTGTTTAAAAAAACTAGTCATTCTGTCTGATTAAAATCATTCTAAATAGTTTTTCTTCATTCTACTTCTAAATAAGAAACTTCATGTGGCTACATGAAGAAACTATTTATCTTCAAGTAATTCTGAATTCTAACCTTATTTTTGCTAATTTGATTCTCCATTATAATCATCACATATCTTCACTGTAACCTAAACATTGGGAAAATGCCTCCTCTAAATGACTGTTTTATTCGTTGGAACTTAACTGCTCTTCTGTGTCACTGCTACACTACTGATATGTCAGTTCATTATGCGGAGTGTCCTAAAAATGTAAGCCTACTTTCCATTACTATTGCAAAAACATTTGATAACATATATCCAACTTAGTTTATACAATTGTGGAATCTTGTTAGCTATTGAAAGTCTTAAAATTGTCCACTAATATTGTGAAGGGGCTGCTCATAAAACCAACTGGTGGAATTGCAAATGGACCTACGTATTTATTTGTGATTTGGGCTTGGCTGTTTCAATGGTTGCTCTCAGCAGGTTCTTGAGCCATGAACATTGTTTGCATGTGTCTACCCGGGTGAAATCATTTTTTTTTTTTGAATGTATGAAATGCATGATATAATGCATTCCTTTTGAAAGTTCAGATAAACATCACCAATCGCAAAGTTCGTAAAGAAGAATCCACATGCTGACAAATTACTCTACACAAATGACATCTGATAAGCTCACATACTGTTCTATTTTCAAACCAGGATTATCATTTGCTGAACAGCTATAATTATGACGATTGATTTAAGCCATTAATCATGGAAAAAAATAGCATTTGAATATTAAAAACTATAATTTAAAAAAATGAATGTAATTGCTTATATAATAGCTATTCAAAGTAAGAATATACATTTTTTGGGGTGTCCTATATATTCTAGTTTTCTATTGATTTGGTTCTTGTAACAAAAGCTTAAATGCACATCCCTTTTTGTGCTAGTATTTTATAATTTTTCTGTAGCTTTGTTTAAGTTTTCTAGATTTCACACAAACTATGAAAAAGAAATTTGAAAACAACCACAAAACTTAAAACTTATCTTTCCAACTTATCTTCCAAATACTTCATGGTCATTTTTTATATTGATTCACCCAGGCATGATTACCTAACCGTCTTTTGTCCTCACTTCTGAAGTCGAATCTCTGTGCTGTTTTTCTGCTTTTTTAATTCTCCCGAGCTGTCTTGCTTTGATGCACTGAAGTTTTCTTTTCACACACACACACTCTCCTTTTCATATTTGCTGTTCACGTTCAAATCTTGAAAATTACTTTTTAATTGATAGATTATATTTCATCAGTGAATAATTATTTCTTATTTATGAGCTTCTATGAAAAAGTTTCTAAGTATTTGTTATATCTTTTATGATTTCACTTTAAAATGAAATTTTAAGCATATATAAAACTCAATTTCCACATTTTATTCCTCGACTATTTTAGTCGGCCGAAAATTTTAAGATTTGATTTTAACTTTTTTATTGATCATCACATTTTTTCCCCCAGGCCTCTTACTAAAAAATACCGTGAAGTGGCAAAGAATCTTTATGATGCCTCTGTTGCATCGAGTGGATCCTCTCGTCGCAAGCAGCACTCTGATTATCAAGAGAAATTCTCCACACTGCTTGGACATATTGTCATGTTTGAGAAAGCTACCAAGTTATTTTCTGGTAACTAATATTTACTGAATATTAAGTTTTAATCATTTATAATTATTATCAAAAGCATATTGAAAATATAGTAAAGAAAAGCATTGTTTACATTTGCAATTAACTGTAATGATTGTTTTTCTGTAAAGTGCAATAGAACAATCATTATATTGTCATAATAACAAATAGGATGTAATAAAGCACATTTATGTACTTTTATGTTCACACACAGTGAGTTAAAATAGGAAGTTATTCATATACAGTAAAGCACCATTTATACCTTTCTCATTTGTATGTTGTTTCATCACAGTCCCAATTCATTCGTATTTGTTGTTACGATGAAATTCTTCGTTCATATGACGCAAAGCTTCGGTTAAACTTCGTTTTCTTCCATTGTAGAATGTGAATATTTCCTCCTTTCTAGTATGAGAACTGTGATCAAGATATCATGATTTTTAAATTATTCACAATTGATGAATTATTTAAAAATCATACTAAATTACACTAATTGTCTGATGCTAATTTAAGGGGTGAGGGGAAGAAGTTTTTTCACTTTACTTTAAAGATACAATGCCTTCCTTTGAAAAACATTGAATTTATATCTTTTGTCAAAAGACCAGTGTCAAAACATTCAATGAACTTCATTCAATTCACAGAGCTGAACTTAATACTCACTGACAATCAGCACATCAGACGATGATTAAAGATTTTTTAATTGAACGCCTACCTGCATACACATAAATCGTATAAGATATATAATAAAGATATAATTTTTCTCACTTTTATGTTAAATATTTATTTTAAAATTTAACTATCGTTTTCGATACTATGTAGTAATAAACTAGTACTACCTTGAAAGACTTTAAAATTATTGATTTTAAATGAATTTGCATTAGTAGTATTAAATTTGTAATAATCAAAGTTGTTTATTAAAGTTTTGATTATACGTCTTTTCCAGGGTGCTTAGCGTCATGTTAAGTGCTTAAATTTGAAAACCATTTTTAAGCACCTTAAAAGTGCTTAATTTTGAGAAAAAGGCCCTTAAAAAGTGCTTAATTTTCTAAAGTGCAAATAAAACATTCTTTTTTTTTTGTTTCCCCAGACGTTGAATATGATAAATAGAAAGCATAGTCATAAAGCTTTGTTTACCGTATGTATCAAGAAAGTTAACAGATGAAAGGGAAGAATTCGGAGAAGGAAACCAGGGGTGTGAAGACATGTTAAGATAACGCTTCTAGTCCAATCAACGAAGGCGTATAATGGAGGTGAAAAAACTTTAAATCATATAGTTTTGAAAATTGGTGCATAAGTTTGTGAGGGACTCCTAATGAATATGCTAAAAGTTCCCGGTCCTGGAGGGGTGAGTTTACGCCATCTTGGATTTCATCCCCCTTTTTTAGATTTTCTTGAATATCTCGAAAACTATTCAGTTTTCAAATTACAATTGATTTAAAAAATTAAAGCGTGAAATTCCCTACGAATATATGCATTTATTATTCTTCTAGTCTGAGATAATGGGTCTCAAAGCTTTCTGCCATCTTGGATTTCATTCCCCCTTTTTTAGTCTTTTTTGAATATCTCAAAAATTATTCAATTTTCAATTACATGTAATACGACAAATTAATGATCGTTAAATTAGTTTTTGAGATATTTAAGAAAACTAAAGGGGAGATGAAATCCAAGATGGTAGCAAACTTTGAAGCCCATTATTTCGGAAACTATTGAAGCTAGAACAAAAATAAAATCGTGCTTTTGTAGGGAATTTTATGTTCTTTAATTTGTTGTAGCACATGTGATTTGAAAGTTAACCCTTTGCATTCCAGCCTTGTTCAATTCATATGTTAAATGTCGCAGTATTGGCGACAATGGAGTGCAAAGGGTTAAGTAGTTTTCGAGATATTCAAGATAAACTAAAAAAAGGGGGGATAAAATCCAAGATGGTGGCAAACTTTTCCTCGGAAACTATTAAAGCTAGAAGAAAAATAAAAGCTTTCATTTGTAGGGAATTTCACGCTCTTTAATTTGTTAAATCAATTGTAATTTGAAAACTGAATAGTTTTCGAGATATTCAAGAAAAACTAAAAAAGGGGGGATGAAATCCAAGATGGCGGTGCGAGATTTACCCCTTCCCCCCCCCCAAGGACCGGGAAATTTTAGTATGTTCATCAGGAGCCCCTCACAGACATACATGTTTACTAATTTTCAAAAGTATATGATTTAATGTTTTTTTTTTAAACCCTTTGTTGGCTGAACTATTAATGGCCTCTTTTCCACTCCCTCTTTCTTCGACAATGGGCACCGCCATATGCTGAAATACTGGAATGGTTATCCCTAAGGGGCACATTAACTGGTAATTCGTTAATTTTAAGAAATGTTGAAAAAAGGTCACAGATTTTTGTTGTTAATCTTATAAAAGTTAACTTAGTTTTTGATAATGACAATTTGCATTATCATATTTATTTTTTTGTCAAACCAAAAAGACATCCTTTATTTTACAATAGAAGATATGCAAATACAGAAATAAATATTTAAAAAATTCATGTTTAAAATTTAAAAATATATATTTTTAAAATTTTCCCCTTCAACTATGTATTATTATAAAACAGTAAACATCCTATGCTTAGAAAATGCATGGATATACATATGCATGCATGTCCAAAGGTGCTTAATTTTTTTGGTTAAGGTGCTTAAAAAGTGCTTAAAAGTACTTAATTTTTGCAGCAATTTCTCACTACGCACGCTGTTTTCATTTATACATCATTTTAGGTCAGTCCCTTGAAAGACATAAATGGTGCTTTACTGTATACGATTATTTTGCCCTCTAAATCTTTTGTGTTTCTCCATGCTTTTTCCTACAACTTTGAGCCATTTCGTATATCAAAATGCATTCTATTCTTTTATATCATCTTGCTATAAGATATTATTGCAACATATTCAAAATTTCTGTCTATAAATGAACATCGAGTGGGGCTGCAATCTATTTTTATTAGATAATTACTATATTTGTTATTTTTAAAATACTTTATGTAATGGCAAATTTGTAAATTAATTACTTTTTTGCATTATTTTTAATCTTTTTTTTTTGTTTTCATACATAGTAGTGTGGCAAAACAAATAAAATATTTTAATAAATGCAAAGCTACATTTGATGTTTTATTTTTTATGTACCACTTTTTTCAGATGAGGTTGCTTCTCAATTGTGTAAACATTTACAAAAAACTCTATGTTCGGATCTTACAAATGCTGTTGTCTTATATCTTGCCCAAGAACATGGATTGCAAGGCTGCCCAGATTCTGATGCAGCTTTAACACTAGAGGTAAAATGAAGGGGGGGGAAATATTTTATCACGTCTTCTTATGTGTAATAAAAAAAAGAAAGTATTGCAATTTCTTATATATTTGTAATTATGTACTACTCATATAAGTTAAGTATAGTTCAATGAGCATGAAGAGGAATGGAGATACTTTCTTTGCAGCAATTTTAGAAAAAGTTTTACTGCTCATGAATTTTGTTTTCACAGTTATTTCATATTCTTAAAATCAGCACATGAAATATTTTCTCTCTGAATTGTAAGATAAAATAGTTTATGCTGTCATTAGATCTAGAAATCTCTATATTTTTATCTCTAGCTATTTTCATTACCAAAAATTTTACAGAAAATAGGTATAAATAATTGACTTTGTAATAATTTGTAAATAAGTTTGGATTTCTTTTCATTTTCAAGCCCGTAAGGACTTGAAGCTCTCAAAATATACTGTGTAGAAGATTTTTCATTGTAAATTGCGCATTTAAAAATGTAATGAATTATCAACACGAATGCATTATATTTAAATATTAAAAGTTCTTTTTCTTTCTTTTTAGCAAAGACAAAAAATTATAAATAAGTTTCCTGAAGAAATTCAGAAGCCTCTCTCAAAACTACACAGCTCTCTGAATGTAAAGGTAAATATGTATTTATTTTGCAAATTTTATTTTCTAATGTGAATTTTTTTATTTAATTTCTTAGAGTAACACGGTATTTTATTATTCGATATTTTATTTTAGTCTTTGGAAGATTTCCATTCTGCCATTGATATTGCATTAGGAGCTGGAATCTGTGATATGATTATTAGGAAACCTGATAAGAAAAAAGAGCGGTAATTCTAATTTTTTGTTTTTATTTCTGTTTTTAGATTTGGAGTTTATGTTGCTTATTTCATGTATTTTTGTAATTTTTGGTTTTATTACTTTAAGATTTGAAGGTATTTAACATGGAATTGAATGAAGATTATATTTCATACTGAGCCACATGTTTGAAATTTTTAAAAAATTGAATAAACTTGATAATAATTGAACAAACAAGATGTGTTTATGATTGGATCAATCACGTATTTCACTTTTTGTTGCCTTTCAAAATCTACATATGGCTAACCCAGATTATTTTGTGTTCATTTCATTTCTTAACACGTTTTTCTGCTCTTGACTTTTGCTCGTGAAATCTTGAACATGATATCCTCGTGCCTGAAAAAAAGTGCATTTTAAGTCATATTTGTTGTGACTACATCGAACTAAAATAGATTTTTAAAACCATGATCAGTGTTTGATACCCCTTTCATGATCACTTGTAGTCAAATGATGAAATTGTATATCACAATTGTTAATTAGGGTGGGCCAAAAAAAACTTTTTTTTCTTTTTGAAACGCTATATCACTTGCCTCTAGAGTAGATAAGTAAAATGCAAAAAAAAACTTTTTCTTTTGCTTACATCTGGCGGCAAAAGGCATCACAAAAAGTCGTCGGTTCCAATTCCAGAGATGGTTTCATAAGAACTACACTTCTTCCAAGATCTTCAATGACAGGTTTTTCAAGCAAATCTTATTTCAAAGTACTAAAAGAAACTGAAGGCAAGTAAAGGACTATATTTGATTACAAATTGAAATTTTACACAATCAGAAACAACTTTTTGTTTCAATGGAAATTTGTCAATTTTTTGTAAAAAAAATGTGGGTTTTTTTTTTTAGCATAATGCGCTATTAGCAAATTATAAAATATATTATTTTTTTCATTTATTTATCTTTCCTACTAAACTATACCTATAGCTACTTATTATAGAAGTTATTTTATAATTTTCAAGTTATGAGAAAAATTATGAAAATTGTATATTTTCGAAAAGTTTAGGGTCGGTGCGCTACCGCCAGATGAAAGCAAAAGAAAAAGTTTTTTTTTTCTATTTTACTTATCTACCCTAGAGGCAAGTTTTCCATGCTATAGCGTTTTGAAAAGAAAAAAAAGTTTTTTTCGGCCCACCCTATTGTTAATTAAGCTATTATTCTTAAGCTGTTTATCAGCATGTTGTAAATATTCTTACTGATGCCCTACGTGCCTAAGCATTTATTTTTTTATATAAATTTATAAGATGACTGAAAATAACAGCTATTTATTCCAAGTACTCAAATGTTAAAATGTTATTTTTCAAGAGAAATATTAAGAAATTAGCTGTTTGATTTCTTTTAATTTGTTCTGTAATTTCTGGTATATATTTTTTGTTTACTACAGGGTTTCTTCCTCGTCACTTTGTTTGAAATGTTATTGTTCTCCTTTTCTGAAAGATGAAATTATTGCTTAAATTTTAAAAGCAAACAACTTTACTAGGCTCTCTCTTTTTCTGGCCCCGCCCCCCCCCCCGCGGCCGCGCCCGCCCCCCCCCGGGGGGGGGGGCGGCCTTCCCGACGGCGGGGCACGACCTGCTGTATAGGGGGAAAGAAGGGCCTAATTATAGCCTTCTCAAATTTTCTCCAGATTTTTAGTTACCTACTATTTGAATAACCCGCTGCGAAAACGGGATACAAAAATATTGTCAATATCTGTAGAGATTTTTTTATGTATTTAGATTATTGATCTGATTATACAGATTTCAAAGGAAATAATTACTCACCACCGCTGAAAATAGCCTCAAATCATCTAATTTTAAGGGTTTCCTTTATTAGAGCTATTTTAAATTTAACTCAGCTCAAACAAAACAAAGAAATAGGATCCGACGGTCAAATTATAAATATTTGAATTCAATTACGATAATATGCGTTATTGTATATGACACTTTTTAAAACAAAATTTTAACATTTTTCTTTCTACATTCATTGCATGTGTTTTGCATGTAAGCATATTAGAGCATGTGGATATATTAAACCGTGAAAAAAGGATTTAATTTAAATATTTAGCGCAGTTTTGCGTCCATTTCCAAATATCCAATGGTACATTTCACGTTACAAAAGAAGAAAAAAATAAGACTTTTAAATCATAATAAATAAATATGATACAACAAAACAGACATAACCACAAAATTGTTAGGTTTTATTCTAAAATATGATAAATCAGCTCATAGTGATAGTAGGTTTTAATGACATCAGTGCAGCTGAATTCGGCTTTTTGGATACAGTGTATCAAACTTTTCTACTATATTATGCAAATCTAATTTCCTTGACCTGCTACTATGCACTCCTAAGATCATGAGGCTCTGAAGCCTATTCTGAACCATGGTCGTGCGCATATAATTTTTTACAATTCGCAATGTGCTAAAACTTCTTTCGCACGCACATGTTGACACTGGTAGAGTGCATGCAATTTTTATCAATCTATTCATTTCGTAAAATGCGTCAGCAACTCGGGAAATGTACTGCTGCAGCTGTAATAATGTTTTCGGCTTAGATGCATCTGGCTTCCTTGCAAAAACACGACGCATATTCTCCAGTTTTATTTTCAGATCTTGTGATTTGCTGCGGTACAATCGACCAAAAGCAACGATATCTTCTGTCTTCAAAAATATTGTTGACTCTGGTACCAAAGCTTTAATGCCCAACATTATAATTTTATAATCATTGAAAAAACGTCGTTCAATTTCCTTTTTGAGCCTATCAATGACTGAAAACATTTCCCTGAAACAAAATCATAAATTGGTATTAGTCTCCTTGCTTTTGTTTTAAATAGATGTAAATTATATACACGCACAGGGCCGTCTTAAAAAATTTAGAGCCCTGGGCTAGAGTGATTTGGCACCCTATCAGAACCGTAACTACGAATTTGAAAGTCTTGGGCTTGAAGTAAATACCTACCTAATAAAATAATTGATGGAAAAAAGTCATCTGTTCTCTGTTTAATGCCTTATAATCTCAAAAATCATCACCTTTTCAAAATAGGATTTTGTGTGATAGTTTACATTCATATATATTTAAATACAAAATATACATATATATACACTCAAAATTTAGTATTTTTTCACCGATTTTCTTTATATGAATATTTTTTTAAATGCGATAACTGTCTAGTTACTAGCCCTAAGAATATTTTTACTTTTTAAATATTTAAAACTATTATTAAATAAACAGTTTATTCAAAATCAAAATTAAACCGTTGTTGTGAATTTTTAAGCGCCTTTGTCTCTACATGTTTGTTTTATCCCCTGGGCTACAGCTCAATTAGTTCTTTGTATAAGTCGGCGCTGTATATATAAACATTGAATAAAATTATGGGAATATATAAATAATATACCTTCTGAAATCTCCTCTGTTCTGGAGTTTCTCCCTTTGCACAGGACAATCCACTATAAAATTTTTCAGATAGCTTGGAAACTGTTTCGCACGCTGTGGGCGTCTCTCGGTTTCTGTCTGCATATTGCAGCTTTCTTCCAAATCATGCATTCCTAAATCGTGACAGACGTTGGCAGCTTGGCTCCAAAGATTTTGCATGGTAGTATCCGTTCTACAATCATTTAGTCTTTCTTGAAGAACTTTTAAAAGTTCCAGAGCATCAGAATAGTCTAATTCTGGGCTCTGGAGAAGATCAGAGGTATTCTTTGTGAACTCAAAAATATGTCGCAGTGCGAACAACTTTTTAATGAAATCTGTGGAAAATTGATAAAGTAGTCCCCCGAGCTTCTATGACCCTGTCAGAGTTGCTGTCATTTTCAATCACATCTAACAACAGTTCATACAAAAGCATAAATCTTTTACAAACAGTCCGTAGCATTGTTGCTTGACATGCCCACTGAGTATTTGAGATTTGTTTTAATTCCATGACTATTAAACCTCTGTCAGTTTGCATTTTGATCCATTTGGTGTGTATGTTACTGCAACTTACAAATACATAAAGTTTTTGCAATAATGATAAGCAATCCCTTACGCGTTGAATTGACGTAGCAACGTCAACTAGAACCAACTTAAGTCTATGATTAAAACAATGGATATAATTTGCTAGTGGAGCCACACGGTCTTTTATTATCGCATTAACTCCTGCATGCTTGCCGGATACTACAGAGGCACCATCATAAGCCTGTCCGATACAATTCTGAAAATTTACTCTATCTTTCATAACATTTATAATTTTTGATGACAGACCTTCGGCGTCCAATGTTTCTAATTCTTCAATGCATAAAAATTCTTCATGAATGTTTCCATCTCAGAGATAACGCACAGGTACAGATAGCTGTTCTTTCTTGCTTAAATCTTTTTCTCGTCAGCAAGAATAGCAAAATATTCAGCTGCCTGCATCTCTTCAAATATTTTATTTTTTACTTCATCAGCCATAATATCTAGCAGGGCATTTTGCACAGAATGGTGTGTGTATTTTGCGTTTCCAGGTTCGTGTCTAATTCTTCGAGCAATAACTTCGTCGTGATTTCCTACTAAGGCCAGAAGAGATAAAAAGTTACCACTATGCGGTCCGTAAACAATACTTTCACTTTCGATATCTATGGCAGATGTACGAAACAGTGAGCCACTTTCTCTAACACCAATCTTTTGCTGAGCTATTGTTAATAAGATTTCGCATAATGTAACCAAGTAGTGTCGATTTTCTTTAATTAGCATTGCATGCTCCTTACTTATTTGCGAAATAACGGAGCCCTTTTCTAGGGTTGAGTTGTATGCTTCATAATTTGCTACTGCTTTACAGTGAGAAAAGCTCAATTGGTGCTTCAAAAGACGATTCTCTTTTTCACTTTTCCCGTAGCATTTTTTCCACTGTCTGTATCCTGTAACCATAAAGGTATCACATTTATAATCTGAATTGCTACCATTTTCTGAAAAATGACGACAATAGTAGCAGAAAACAGAGTCTTGGGAAACGGAATATTCTAACCACTTGAAATTATATAGTTTGCTGTTAAAAGAACGAAATCTATCTCCATCTTTGTGTTTTGGGAAGCGTTCTAATATCGGTTGAACTGGTTTCCAGTTCCGTGAGCGTGAGATATCTTCTGGACCGGAAGGGATTGATATACATGCATTATTTGTAGCATTTGTGAAATTGACATCAGTCTTAGTTCCTAGGATGTTTTCTAATTCCATGTCATCATCAACGGAATCATCATCACAGTCATCAGTATCACCATCATAATTTTCATCATTGTCAATATTTACATTTTCACTCTCAACAGATGATCTGCTTGAATTGCAAAAATCAGCGCAGAAATCAGTTTGTTTTGATTTCGAAGAACAAGCAGTCCATGGATTTTTTCTTTTTAACTCTCCTGGCAATATCACAGGTGCCAAACGGCTTTGTTTTTGAAGCTCCGGATGTTTTGAGACGGTATGCTTTTTAACATAATCACAGTCAAATATATCATTACATAAACTACACTGTACTTTGTATCGCTTACATTTAGCACCGCAGTATTCTGTTTTCCTGACATATCGCTTTTGTGACAGACAACTCTCTTTCTTCAACGCAAAGACTCCAGAGGCTGGCTTTACACTGCAAACAGAATTTAGTCAATGCTCGGAGAATTCGACCCCCAGTTGTCAGAACACCAAGATAATTCCCCAAATCTTCTCTGCCTTATCACCCGTCACTATTCAAGATAGGACAAAAATATGAGTCATGAAAAAGGTGTATCCGGTCGAATTCCGACTGGCAATAAACCCCCTACGATGTGAGTGGATTGGGAAACTGACCGTGGGTCTCATTCCGAAAGACCGATATCCCTATTCTCTGAATCGACAGGTCATTTTCGCCCATGAGCAGAATCGTCTAGGGCTCAGCTATCCGTTTGCACCATTAAATCTTATAATGTCTCTAGCGAAATAAAGAAAAGTTGCCAATAGCAGGAATAATTGCAAACATTTCTTCTGGAAGAAAATTTCCCCGACAAAATATATTTTTTGCCCCAATGGGGGGCCAGGGCCCCCTGGTGGCCAGTTTCACATTAAACACTGGAAAAATAAACTGAAAAAACAATTTATTAATGAGTAATGTTAGTGTCCATTATGGTTCACCATGCACAGTAAAAACTGAATTGATTCTCCTTTATTGGAGATAAGCTTAATTTCAACCTGAAATGTTCATTTTTTAAATCTTACTAAGCATTTTCCCTTTCCAAAAAATATTTTAGGCAGTACATTCGTAAATAAAATATTGATATTTTTATTCCTCAGGTAGCAACAAATTTTGCATTAAATTGAAAACCTTTATCATAGATTTTCTAAAACTGGGCATGAGATTTCTGAAAACTGCTATTCTTAAGTCATACAGTATATTTCCACTCTGTTGAAATCCTTTTTTCTCGTATCAGGCTAATTTTGGCCAACCATCGTCAGTCACTTCTCTCCCAGCTGAATGAGGCTGAGGACCCAGCTCTCTGTCTGCACTTGGCTGCCCTTCTCATCTTCCAATCACATACGCACACAATGTTGCATGCCTCTGGCAAGTTTGTGCCACACGTTATCGGATTCTTACAGAGACAGCTGCCTAATGACCTATACCAGCTCCTTGCTACTTACCAAGGTAAGTATAATGTAAAACAATGGATGAAATTTTATAAATAGCTGTTAATCTCTGTTTTTTAAGTGTGTCGAAACTTTGTCTCTTTATCTAAATTGTATTGCTTCTGCTTTAAACTGCTGATTATGCTTGCTTCCCTTACAGCAGTCAAGGATATGTGGCAAGTATTCGGTGTTTCTTGGCCCTTTTGCCAAATATTCAGCCGAATAAAATTCAGAATAATAATTTTTTTCAAAATGTGCTTTCAAATATATTTTTAACAAAGAATATTGTAGAATTGCATTTCAGTGCATTTATTGTAAAAATTCTCCTAACAGTTACTCAATTTTAAGTTGCATAGTAAGCACATAAATGTATATAATAATGTTACATATCATTTATCATTGTGAAACCTGAAATTATGATGCAAGAATAATAATTTTTGAGCATTTTCAAGAAAAAGTCTATTCAGTTTGGTTTCGTATATATTACCAGTTTCAAAAAAGAAACACTCTGTATATACTGTGCTTGCAGAAGCTGAAAATATTCTCTTGCTAAATTTGCAAGTCTTGGAAATTGTTCCACATTTTTTCCCTCAGCAATTAAGTGGACTTATTGTCCCAGCTACAGGCGTGGATTATTGAATGGGCAATTGCCTAGGGATCCCGAAGCCTCGATGTTTTGTGGTAGTTTCAAAATAATTTAATTTTGTGCTTTCATTTCATTTACAAAGGCCTTGCACTCTTAACTTATTAAAATTAAGTATCGTTTAAATTTTGGAACATTATTCTAACATTCGTAATTAATTACCTTTCACAAGTTTTTGCTGTTTTGCAATTCTAAAAAAATGTGTTGCTTTACAATTTTAAAAAAATTTAATCGTATAAATAAATATAATTTAGAATATATTATTTATATGTTATAATTTAGAAAATGTTTCCTTTTTTTTATTTTATATAAATTAGTTTTAAATTTTAATTTTGTAGTTTTTCAAGCTCGGTATACTGAATCCAACTCTTTTGAAAGTGATCCTCAATTAAATGTTTTGCTGACTCAACATGTCAAAATTTGATTATTAAAATCAATATAAAAATATCTGGTTGAAAAGGAAAAGGGGATCCCAAAACTTCCGTTGCCTATGGATCCCTAGAGAGCTTAATCCGGCCCTGCCTAGCTATTAGAAGTTCTTTATCAAAATAGGAATTTACTTCTAATAATTTTAATTTATCCACTGAATTTTCTTCTGAGTTTGTCACTGCCAAGTTCTGCAATGATGTCTTTTTTTTTTTATTTCTGTGAAGCAATTCCAAATTAAAGAAGGTTTCTCATTCCTTATTGCTGTAATTATTATAGGAATTCAGGTATTTAAAATATTACAAGAAATATATCAAGGTCTTAATATTTTTTTTAAATATGCAGGTAATAAAAAAATCTATTTTATTAATCTTTAATCTTTTTCATTTAAAATTTGAGAACTATTTTATTTTAATTCAAAAGTGAAGCATTTTTAAAAAGTAGGTATTTGGCTAGATCGCTATCCATTTCATCACTAATCCCAAGGAGGGAAAGGGCTGCAAGAACAAATATTAGTGACTTTTGTATCACTTTTTAAATCTAAATATGATGGGGCGAAAGAATATTCCCCAAGCTGCATTTACTACCATTGGTTTTAAAGTTCAAGATCGATTTTTACAAAGGTCTTAATTTGATCAGATATAATGCCAAAAATAAAGATCTTTATAAATAAGAACTTTGCACACTTATTAATTAAGACAAAGGGAAGATTACTGTCAACTTTTCAAAGCGCAAAAGTTAATTAAACAGTCAGTAAATTAAAAATTAACCGAAATCGTTTTTCCATTGTAAGTTTGAAGCAAATTATTCCCAAAAAATTATTTTTATTCCATCTTAAAGTTCAAAATTTTACCTTTTTAATTATACCAATTTTATATCTGTGACATTTTTCCTTCAATTTTTATTAATTTTTCAAAATTTAATATAAGGTTGACATGCAGACGATTGTGAAATCAAGCAAATTTAATGATACTCAGTTGTTAGGCAATGATGTAATTACTTTGCCATTTTTTTTCATGTTTATTTATTTATTTTTTCAAATATCGTTTGGCAGTGTTTTCATTGGTTCTTAAAGAATTCTAAAGCTTATTTAAATAGATTGAAAATAACCTGTCATCTTTACCTGCGTTTCCTAAGAAATAATAAATCCTTAATAATATAATGAATCCGAAACTGTGTCTGTTTGTTACACTTTCACATGCCAAACTACCAAACTGACTGGGATGAAAATTGGCAGAGTTGTAGCTTGAAACCCTGAAACAGACATAAGATATGTGATTTTATCATAATTCAATATTTTTGACTACAGACAACAATTAAATAATTAACAAAGAAAGGCCATTGACTCAGCGATTCACGATGAAAATTACTACTTTATTTTTCAATCAACTGTCACATGGTCCTTCAGGAATGCGTAAACATGTGGAATAACTTATTTTCAAAATCAACTGTCACGTCATCTTTAAGAAAAGAGTAAAGACAACAGCAATTATGTGATCTTTCTGAGAAAATAAATAATTAATTTGAGGAATAATAACTGAAATTACTCAACTCGACGCTTGATTTTAATTTTTTGAGTTTTCAGCCTATTTAATTTTAGTCATTTATATTTATATCTCTTCCTCCTTCTCAGAATTTATTCAAGAAATTGTTGATAAATGAGTCTGGAACAGAAATCTTTTGACAGATATTATATAGTTGCAATAGTTTTTAGATTAAAATTTAGAAATTAATGTTAATTATAACTAAAGGAAAACATACTAAAATATATTTTGTTTTATGTGTTCTTTGAATGGTAGAAGCAGATTACATATAGTATGGTGGATAATATATTCTACAGATCGTAAGGGCATGATCTTACCATTGAGTGTAATGATGTAATTTACAGTAATGGAGAATTAAATTAGGTAGAAGACTTAAGTGATATTGTGACAACTGGTAAAGATCTGTTGATCTTTGGAATGAGTAGACCGCATAGGATAGAGGAAATTATTAATGACCTAATTCAGAAACTGCCCTACGAAACAGAAGAATTGCATCAGCGACTAACTGAGTTCGTTCCACGGTTGAACTCGGGCTGGAAAAAAAAAACGTTTTCGATAGTGTCTTGCAACAAATTGAAAGTGTAGAAGGGTGGTTAGTTTTTCAGAATGCTCCTGGCGGTATTTGGAAGTCTTTCCTTCTCAATCTACTCAAATTAGATTAGCTCAAATTCGTTAAGACAAAAAAATCTGCTGACGCAGTACAGAGAGCTATGGAATGTTATAGCACTGTAAGCTGTCGCTTTGGAACGAATGTACAATATCCCAAAAAAGGACAACTGATTGAACTATGAAAGATATTAATAACAACCAAAGAATTACGGGAGGGATAGCGGTATTGATGTCAGCCTGTTTTCGAAAGACTAAACCTGTAATAACTAGGGGACATCGGTGGATGAATTAAATGCATGTTTAAAGAAATGTCCATTATGGGAGCATCTCAAAAAAATTAAAATCACTACAAATATGAGAGTTCAACGACACTGAATCAGGACTAATCTTTTGAAAATTGGTGAAGGTTGGTTTAAAAGAAATTCAAAGGGGAATTTTTCAAAATTGTTCATAGCACAGAGGAACTGATAAGCAAGGTTTATCTTGCACTACAAGTTAATATGAGGAATAGAGAATGGGTAATTTTGGCACTTAGTAATGAAAGTTTGGGTTAGATAAATGAAAAAAAAACATGCCACAAATGTACAGAGTTATTACAGAATATCTATCTGTAGATAAGGTAACGGGCAACAACAAATGACATCATATCCTATAGAGTTCGTCAACTCCTTAGAATTGTCAGGGCTACCTTCCAACAAACTGAGATTAAAAGTCGGTGTGCCAGTACTATTGATATGTAACCTCGATGAACCAAGACTGCTCAATAGCACACGGTTGCAAATTACATGCCTAGGTCAAAACGTTGTGCTATCTACTGTTATTACTGGCATAGCGAGAGGAGAGAGTGTTTTAAGTCCATGCATTCAGATAATACCGAAGGATTCGCCATCTCATTTCTAAAGGTAACAATTCCCTTTAAAATTAGCATTTTCCAGGCTGAACACTCGAAGGGGCAGGCGTACATTTGGAAAAACCATATTTTTCGCATGAGCTACTATATTTGGCATGTTCATGTGTGTCCAGCCCAGTCCAAACCTCTACATCCGTGGGGAAAAACTTAAAGCAAAAAACGTAGTATATATAAAAGTGTGTTAGTATATATATAAACAAATTACCTAATTATAACAGCAGACACATGTACAATACACTCCTGTTAGTCATCCAATTATGTATTATCAACCGACAAAACTTTTAATTTCCCCTTTCAACATGTAACAAAACATTTACATTTGTGAATTTAAAAAAATTAATAATTCAGATTCTTCGTGCACAAAGTCGCGTGTAGCAGCTAGTAAGATAACAAATAAAGTTGATCTTTTTTTTTGTATTTTTTTATAAGCAAGGAATCTTAATTCAATTTGAAGAAAGTTTAGCTACTAATTTTGAAGTTTGATTCTTTCTTGATGCAGAATTTGCTTAGAAATTCCAATGCTGCTTCCACTTTAAGTAGTATGAAATAAAATAGTAGTGCGCATAAAAAATACAAAAAAAAATTGTGAACACTATTTCTGATGTCAGTAAGCTATGTTTGAAAAAAATTAAAGATAGGATTAATGAAAATCAAACTGAATATCGAAATAAAAATGTAAGCCTATTTTTGTCCTTAACTGCTTAAGGACAGAATTATTTTGAAACCTACAGTATTTAGAACGAGTTAACTCAGGTTATGTCCTTAAGTGGTTAAGGGAGAATATGTTTATTCAGTAATTAATATGGTTTCTTAATTATTATAACAATAAACTATAAAATTTCTAGTAAATCGGATCAATGAAAAATTTTCTGTGAACTTGAACCCCTTAACGATCGCATAATTTTCAAGAAAACAATAAAAAAGTGTATATTTTTATTCGTGAAAATTGTATAAAAATAAGTGTATGAACAATATATGTATTCATTTTAAATTTTGGGAATTTTTTTAACCTGAAATTAAGAAAATTTAATTTTTCAGAAAAACCAACAATAGGGTTATTGTGACAACTATCTCCAATTGCATTATAAATAGTCTAGCACTGCCATCTGGTATGTAAAATAAGAAATAAAATTTTTTCCGAGAATAAGAAATGGGTTGTTTTTAATCTTTTTGGTGCGTTACTTTTGAATACTCCAGCCCGGAAATATCACGGGCGTGAGAAATAGAATGCTAAACCTCGCCCCGTGATTTTGATGGGAGCGAGAGGGAAGGGGTTGAGATAGATTAGGGCTTCTTAAACTGTAGATGGAATCATGTATAAGAATTGGGGATTGTGGAAACCTTGTCTGGCCTTATACCTTTAACTTTCTTGAACATTATCAAGCAAGAAGGATTCAGAAAATCATGTAGATTTGAATCATTTCATTAATCCAATTAAATATATTTAATTAATCCTTGACTGGCCTATTTATTTTCCTACTTACATGCACACATGGGGTTGGGAGTAGAAAAAGTTAAGAAAAAAGTTAGAATTTAAGATAAGCAAAGATTGGAAGCATATAACTCTTGTTAAATCTTTGTTTTTGTCTTGCTAGTTATTGCTGCAATTAGCATGAAGGAATATATTCCCAGTTTTGGAGAAAAACAAATATATTTGATACACTAATGTTTAAAACATGTTAATCATTTTTTTAATGTAGTTGATTTGCTTTTCCAGAATCCGTTATCAAAAAGCTGACACCAAATGAAAATGAGGAAGAGAAACGTGGGAATGAAACTCGCTTGATGGAGACTATGCCAAAGATTAAAGAGACTGCTGTCACTTATAAAAAAGGATCTATATCAGAATCGGAAAACTAATTATCCTGTTTATGACTATTAATGTGTTTTTGTTAAATTGTGAGGAAATAAAGAGATTTATCTTAATATTATTATATCAAATAAATTTGAAGAATTTTCTTACTGAGACTGGACTCAAACCTGTGTCAAATCCTTTTTACTATGCTCCAAATGTTAAAGCACTTTTTACTGATGTAAAATATTAAAAAAAAAATCTCTGAAGTCTGTGAATTTTATATTAACATAATTTTCTCAAAGTGCTTTTAGTTTCAAGCACATAACATTGAAGTTAATTGCATACTTTGTGATAGAGCTACATTTTCCCCCCTTATGAATTTCTAGTAAAATAAAGTACATGCGTGTGTAATAATCCTAGAGTGTTGTCAGGTTTCAATGTTATTATCTTATATTGCATATTCTGAATGCAAAAATTGGTGTGAGAACCTTATTTAGTTGTTCCCTTTACAATTTTAAGATAACACATGGAAGATTTCTAACAATTATCTAGTCAAGTTTAACTTGTGACACTGTAAAGATTCACTATTTGTCATAAACTGAATTTTGAAAATGAGCATGAAGTGGCATAGGGAGGGTAAATTTTACCCAGGGCACAGCATTAATTTTTTGCCCCTGAGCTTATTCATTGACTTCTGGCTTTAACCGCTTGCCTGATTATCCCGAGTTATCTCGGGTTCGTATATATTGCAGTTAATTATTATCCCGGGAAAACTCGGGCGAAGCAGAATTTGCCAGTATGATTTGTTTTATCACGGTTTTACTCGGCGTGGAGTTAATGAAAGGAAATATTCAGCTTTCATTGGCAGTTTGCCAAGTTTAATTAGTTTCGCGGTTCTTTTGGCGGGATTGGTCACGTGTTTCCCTGTTGTATAGTATACGTCGGCTTGTGGATTAGTAATGTCTAAAGAAGGATAGTTGCTTTGAAAAAAAGTAAAATAATGGCGATGATGCAAGATAGTGAAAGCGATGATTTTTCAGATAGTGATTAGTCAGGTTAACCTCAAGGCATTTTCCAAATGTTATTCCTGCAACTGAAAAAAAATCAAATCCAACGAGACAGTGTATTCTATGCTCCCGTAAAAGAGATTCCAGAGGTAAACTAGTAAGAAAAGAGACCAGATACCAGTGTACAGAATGTCGGGTATCACTTTGTGTTGTCCCTTGTTTCAAAAACTATCATACAAAGATTAATATTTAACTTTTTTTCACTTGCCCGAGATAACTCGGGATAGTAAACTAATATTAAAACTAAATGCTTTTACACCTGTAAAAAATTAAAAATTCAACTTAAAACCAACATATTTTGTTTTGTTTCGTTTCCTTGTATTTAATAATAAAATTAAAAAATGTGATGATTTTTTGCAATTTTTTTCAAAAAAATGTGTAAGGGAAGCGGTTAAAAACAAAAAAAAACAGATGCAAAAATTGTCTTTATGGCACCTCCCCCCTTTGCCCACCTTTGCTATGCCACTTCGAGTATGAAATGATTATTATAAAATTTACCAAGAACTATCTAGCATGGATGAAGCTTTTTCATTCAGTTTAATGATATTGAAGAAAATGTAGAGTTGAATACTACAATTAATTTTCTTCCTGGCCGTTTGCATTTCTTCTCCACTATAATGTTTCCCACTTGAGCTAACCATACTTATTTTCAAAATTAACCTAAAGGTGAATGTCTGTATCTTGCAGGAGATTTACATCTAGTGGTGGGTGTGTTATAACCATGAGAGTGCTGTTGAACTGTAGAGCTATATTAAGAATTCATATTCTACGACTCGTGACCCCAAATAGGATTGTACGAAATGGGGTCGCAGAAATTTGGATAGTATCTTCTTTAAGAGTTTTCAACATTTGTAAGTAAAAATTGCCAAAGAAAACCATCTGGATGGTAAAAAATTTCATTGAAATTTAACTACAATAAAAAACTTATAAATTAATTTTTTATTGATCATTTATTGTCCTCTTTTTCTTATTCAAATTTTGCACTTACAAAAAATTTATTTGTAGTGGGAAAGCGTTTATAAGTATGTTTCTAACATCTCTGGTATTGCATTTTTTGACATCCTTCCTTCACTTTAAAAAACATTGTAGAAAAGCATACACTTTGCTATTACACTTGCACAGCAGCAGGAAGTTAAGGCTGAACATACACGAGCACTCTGCTCCATGTCGTAACCGGTCGTCTGTGCAAAAAACCGAGGAGAATTGGAGCAGTGTGATCAAAAGTTTGAATTTTCAACCTCTCTGAAAATCCAAGTGCTCCATTTGGACTGACAGGCCATAAATGCTGAAATGTGACCAGTGTAGATTTGCGTCGAGTGGAGAGGTCGTGAATGGCAGGCAGATGGAGAATGCAGTACTCCCAAAAAAAATTTCTATCTACAAAGGGAGCCTTATTTGCGGGCAAACTTTTCGGATAGCCGAAATAAATCGAGAGGAACTTAGTTTTCTCAGAATACTGAAAGCGTCGAGATGAAAATTGCTTTAGATTGTTGATGGATTTAACTATGAGGGCTGTTCAATAAAGAATGATCATATTTTTTTAAGGTGATTAAAAAAATCAAGAAAAATAAAATTAATTTTGCATGTGTAGTGGGATGTGTGAAGAATAGATGGCGCAAGTTTCACGGTTATGACGTCACTGCTGTGGTCTTGGCAGCCGGCCAAGTGAGTGTTATTTCACTTTAGGCTATGCCAAAAAATGAATGTGACACGCAACGAACAATACCTTGTATTCACATTTTGTTTTCGCCTTTAAAAAATCGTCAGCTGAAGCCTATGTGATGATACATGAAGCTTATGGGGAGTCTGCCCTTCCCTATAGTACAGCTAAAAAAGGGAAGGCATTCGATTTCAAAGGGAGGTGGACCGGATGCTCCAGTAATTGCTCTTAAAACCTTGTTCCAACGGCGCGGCTTGTGGCTTGAACAAACCTCGAGGTTCCTACTTCTGGACTGTGGTCGGTTGAATTCGAACAGTCGCGCCGTTCCTAGGGCACGTGTCATTGCAAATATCTCGGCAGCGCTCGAGTGAGCGGATGCATTGGCGCCGTCTGGCCTCTCTACTTTCCTTTGGTGCGCGAGCTATTTACCGCCATAACGCGGGAAGCAACAGATGCACTTACAAGCCCACGAGCCACATCGATTCTTTCTGTTCCGACGACAGGGAATATCGCTGATGAAACTCGTGGAAAGGCCGTTGGCACGCAGCTTAAAGGAAGTAAACATCAACATCGCTGCTGTGATAGTGAGGGAAGATCGTAGAATCACATTAACCCTTTGAGGACGACCGCAGGGAAAACGACTGGCCAACGTTTCACAACGCCCGCGGCTGCTCAGGGCCGGTGCACTTTTTCTAGTTGAGCCCAATTGCACTAAAGCTGCTGTCACGCCGATGTGACCGTCGGTAGCTAAAACCCACAAGAGCTGGGACGTATTTGTTACAGTCGGGAGAGAATGTGCCAAGCAGCTGGCACGCCTGTGTGACAGTCGTGCTCAAAGGGTTTAGAGACCTTTTAGAAGCATTGAACATTTCTTTGGTTTAACGCAAGGCCCCATATTGTCAATGCCGTTGTAGAGAATCTTTCAAAACGGAACAACATGTGTGTTTCCCATCCTCCTTATACCCCTGATTTAGCACCTTGCGATTTTTTTCCTGTTCCTGAATTTGAAGAAACACCTCCGGAGAAAGCGTTTTTCATCATCAGAAGCAATTGTGAAAGCTACGAAGGCGATTTTGAAGGACCTGTCAAAAAATGGCTCCTAGCATGTGTTTGAAGACTGAAAAAAGGGTATAATAATAAGTGCATTGCATATAATGGGGAATATTTTGATAAATACCATCAGAATTTGGAGGATTAGTACCTGTAATAATTATTCATTAATTTCTAATCATTCTTTATTGGACAGCCTACGTATTACTTGCAAAAATAGATTAATTAATGTTTAAATTTATTCATTGGAACAAGTTGGGGGGTTGCAATCCACTGTGCCTGGACATGAGCCTCACCTGCTTATATCTCTTTGTGACTGCTCGTATGTATAAGTACTTCAAAATGCAGAAAGAATTTTATATTCACATTTTTAAAGCTCTTCAAGTCTGCCCGAGATATTTTTTTTTTAATTTACTCATTGCGTTTTACCTTCCCACATTTGTTTAACACTTGAGCCTAATAGCTGCTATATAACCGCCATGCAGGGCTTAATCTAGCTCTAGTAGAGACAGTGATGGGATAGGTGGGCGAAGCTCACGGCCTCTGGGGTCAAAATCTTCGAATCCTTACAGAATTTTAGTTTAATTTCAACCTTATTAGAAAAGTGATTTAAACCTAAATAATTTGGGGGGGGGATGATTTTGTCAGTTACATTGTCACCTTGTATGCCTCATTCATTCGTTCTTTCTTTCATTCAGCATTCATACCATAGCAAAACAATAACTGGGGGGGGACACATTAAAGGGATTATGATGTGATGTTTATACTGTCTCAAGTCAACTATACTCGGAGTCATGTCCTGCCTCCAAGATGGCGTTTGGGATCTATGGTCGGCATAACGAGTTTTGAGGCATTTCACATAAGTCCTGAAAAGGACTAGTCGGCCTCAGTGCCTAAGCGTGCTGCGCTCTAGTAGTGGCGTAGAGGAGAGGTACAAGGGGGTATAGATGTCCCTGGAGCCTTGGAAAGAATATGTTGGAGAGGTCATTTAATTTTTTAATGACTAGGAGATTACGAAAAAATATTATGCCTCAGACACCATTTGCTATGCCACTGATTAAAGTCTGAATTCCTAGACTTCATGAGAGGCCTGTTTGTAAAGTATCGGCTTCTGAACTGAACATCAATCGTGTAAATGGGCCTGGTATATATCAAATCTGACATCGAGGATCAAATTCCTCCCACTGGTGTGGTGCGGAATTTTGGAGGGAGGTCTCCTGCCAGCTCAGGTGTCGTCCCCGTCATCCGACTACGGTTCAAAATTTGGGACATGGTCCGTCCTAAAACATCCCTCGTATTGCTTCAGAACGAGACGTTAATATAATTAAACTAAACCTAAAATTCTTTGTTTATGAATATATGAAATGGAAGGTGAATAGAATTGTTAGCCTGTTTCTATTGAGTCTATTTCGTCCTTGCTTGACGCGTATTTTTCGATCCCGCTGTAGTGGCAAAACTGTATTTGTTTATATTTTAAGACTTTTGTCACAGTAATTCCACATAATTAAATAAAAGAACCTGTAGGAGGAGAGGTATACCCCTTATTTGTTTTATGAAAAAAAAGATGTTATGTTAGACAGTTTGGTTTTTCCCATTCATTTCAGAACTAAATCTCTGGGTGAGTTTTGAACATTTTTACTGAACTTTAAATTACTTGTGATTCCTGTACATATTTTTTTCTCCGATCTTTCCCATTCTTTCACCTTCAGTGCCGGATTAACAAATAGGCAACTTCCTACGGGTCCCGCAACATTGGGGGACCCCGAAGCCTCGAGATATTTTTGAGGGTTTAACCGAAATTTCCGGCTATCTCACAGGAAGTGAAATGGACGGTTAAAATAAAGCTGGGCCATGGTTAAATGAAATTTATTCTTTTCACATTTATCCACATAAAACAATTCTGGATTTATCACGATTACATAAATGACAAGCCACATTATGGTGGCGATGATTCGACCATTGCATGGCGGGATTTTTCCGACGGGTCCTAGTGAGAGGGAAACAGAAGCCACCATCCTCGCACGAACAGTCAAGAGACTCTATCTATCCTGCTTCTGATTGAGAAAGGTCCTTGCAGCGCCATCCACCGGCAGAAGGGCGAGACAAAATGTGATTGTCACAGACTCCCACTCTGGTTCCGATATCTAACAGACCGTCTCGGTGAGGAACTAGAAGTATAAGTCTTTCGTGGTCTTCCACATTTTCTAAGGGGGTGCATCGGTGTCGCACTTTTGTCCTGTTTGTACACTTTCAGTGCTGATGTGTGGTATGTTCCCACTGGTTCATTTGGATTGTCTGGGTGGGTGATTTTTGGGTAAAGATGATGTAGTATCCATCTCTTTTTGGCATAAACTTGGTAGTACGCCCCTTTGCGGCGTTACTCAATTGATGAGTAGTGATAAACACTCGGTCTCCAGGAAAATAATTAGAAGCCCTCCGTCACTTTCTATCACCACATTCCTTACGCAAATCTTGTTGCATCTCAGCAACTTCTTTGGCCTTAGCCAGAAATTTTGAGAATCTTTTTAGATAAGGTGTAATTTCTGGCACAAATGTATCTTTTAAGATAACACTTCGTAGGTCATTTTAAACCTCGTCGACTGTGCGAAGTTCTCTGCCAAAAGTTAGGAAGGCAGCAGTTTGACCAGTCGAGGAACACTTGGCTGTGTTCATTGCAAAGCTGATGGAAGGGAGTTTTTCACACCAAGAGTCATGTTGGTCTTCCACCAGGATATCAAGACGCGGCTTTAGATCACGGTTTTTTTTATTTCAACAGGATTTGCTTGTGGATGATATACCGGAATAAATGATTGGTGGATTTTCAGAAGGTAACGCATCATAACAGCAGAGACAAATTGGGTACTGTTGCTGATGGCTCTTCTAGGTAACCCAAATCTGAGGAAAACTTCTTCCATAAGCACAGTTGCACACTCTTGCAGTTGCATTTGGCAAGGCAAAAAGTTCTGCTCATCTAGTGGCAACGTCTTCAACAATGAAGATCCACTTTTTCTTATTTCTGCTCTCTGGGAGAGGGCTGAAGAGATCTATTACTATGGTTTCGAATCTTTGTGCTTGCACTGGAGTTTGTAGCAACCCAGCAGGTTTTTGGTTTGAGGCTTTGAATCGGGCACAATCAAGACAGTTTTTGACAAAGTTGGTTATGAACTTCCTCATACCGATCCAGAAATAACGTTTTGCTATTCTTTGGTAAGTTCCATCTGAACCATAATGTGCAGCATTAGGAGAATCATGGTGTTCCTTCAAGATCTTGTCTCTTTCATGGGAAGGAACAACCAACTGAGCTTCTTCACTTTCAGAGTCATGAGAATATCTATACAGAGATATTCATGAGATACCTTCTTTCTAACCAATTGGCATGGTTAAATGTCTTTATCATCATTCTCGAAGTAATGGATGATTTTTCGGAGATCTGCATCTTTTAGCTGTTCATCTCTTATCTCCATGGGCGATCTTGCAGGGAAGTCTATGGAAAATGTATTCTCTTCACATGAAGGCATTTCTTGATCATAGTCTAGCCGAGACAGCATGTCTGCGACTACATTGAATTTTCCAGGTATGTACTCCAGATTCAGATTAAGAGATTGTAGTTGTAATGCTCAACGGGCTAACCTTCCAGAGGGTGATTTCAATTTCATTAGCCACTTGAGAGGCTGGTGGTCAGATGCTATGGTAATTTTGGAACCTTCTATATAACCTTTAAGTTTGTTCAATGCCCAGACGTCTGAAAGGGCTTCTCGTTCGCTAGTTGAATAATTTCTCTCAGCAGAATTTAACAGTCTGCTGGCATATTCTAGAGGATGATCTTCCATGTCATGACCTTGGAAAAGAACAGCTCCAAGGGCATAGTTACTAGCATCAGTCCGGAGTACAAAAGGTTCTGTAAAGTCCGCTTGGCTCAAAATGGGAGGCTAGACCAAGCAATTCTCTAGGATGGTGAAAGCATTTTGTTCACTTTCAGTCCAAGTCCAAACTGTTTTTTTCTTTGTAAGGTTACTCAGAGGGCGAGCAATTTCTTAGAAGTTAGGTATGAATTTTCGATAACAAGAACATGTTTGCAAAAAGGATTGCATTTGTTTCACATTTATAGGAGGTGGAATTTTCTGAACCGCTGATACTTTATCAGGGCCGACTTCAATTCCGCGTGACGTGATCCAAAGTCCAAGATACTTCACACGAGAACAAGCAAAGTGACACTTGCTGCAATTGGCCCGAAGCTTATAGTCTTTCAGTTTCAGGAAAATTGTCTCCAAATACAGGAGGTGTTGATCAAAGGTGGCTGATAACACAATGATGTCGTCTAGATATGCCATGGCAGGCAGGTTTCGGTAGAACATGTCCATTAGCCTCTGGAACGTAGCAGGAGCACTCCGGAGACCAAAAGGCATTCTCTTATATCGGAATGTTCCAAAGGGGAAAACAAAAGCAGTTTTGTCCCTATCAGCAGGATGCACGTTGATCTGGTGGTATCCTGACTTTAAATCGATAGTTGACATAAAGGTCGTGTGCTTTGCACTTTGGAGTAGATCATCCATTCTGGGGAGTGGGTATGAATCAGGGACTGTAATTTCATTTAGTTTGCGATAGTTTATACATAAACGTGTTTTTCCATCCGGTTTTGGGATCAAAACCACAGGAGCCCCATAGGCGGACTCGCATTCTTCAATCACGTCCTTTTCTAGGAGGTCTTCCTTAAGAGTTCCTTTTTCATAGGCGACATTCTGTGCGGGGGTACAGAAACTGGTGGATGCTTTTCAGTATTTATATGGTGTTCCATATAAGGGGTAGGGTCTCCCCCGGGCTTGAAGACATTGTCAAATTTTTCGAGCAGGCAGCTCATCTTATCTCTTTGATCTGGGGTCAGAGGTGTACCCTCATCTTCACGAAGGTGGCAACTTTTGGCTATAATGCGCCCAGCAGTCTGTAGCGAGTTTACATCAAGGTCTTCCTTGAAACACATCTTGTGATGAGGCTTGTCACTAAAATACCATCTTTTGTTCTTGAGGTCTAGAACTATACCAGACTTTTCCAAACAGTCAGTACCTAAGAGTATTCGGTTGCCTTTTGCTTTTGGTAAAGCCAGCATCTCAATGGGCACAGTTCTTCCTTCAATGTCAATAGACACCTGGGCGGTGTAATCTTCCATGGTAGTTCGGCTGCCATCTGCCAAAGCCGTCGTAACTTCCATCTTCTGGAAATTAACTCCTCGCTCTCGGAGCGAGTTGAACATTAACTCACCAGCAATGGAGCGAGTGGCACCAGTGTCGGCACATACTCCTCCATGGATATCACCTATGCGGATATCTAGCAGAGTTGTTGGTGAAGCAGAAGCATGGTAAGTATAAAGGGTTATACTGCTGGAACTGCGTATCTCTCTGGGTGTACAAGAAGGACACTTGGCTTTTATGTATCCTGACTTTCCACAGCCATAACATGTCAAGGTTGATCGATTTTCTATTTTCTCAGGCTTAGGTTTCTCCGAGAATTTCGGATTCTATTCTGGATACCTCTTCTGGTTGAGCGTAGAATATGCTCTGTTTTCAGCTCCTCTTCGGGGGGTGGAGGTATGGGGATCTCTCTTGGTTTGAACTGCATCATAGTCGTCTAACTTGCTAGTTAGTTTTTCAACATTGTTGAGTTGGCTCCATTCGTCGATGTAGTGCTCACGCACTTTGGGGGGGGGACTCTACGCTTGATTTGATCTACGATAATTAGCTCCTTTAACTGGTCAAAAGTGGAAATATCTAAACCACTGATCCATCCGTGAAAATAGTTCCTGACTTCATATTCGAAGTCTTTCCAGGTAGCAGTAGGAGACTTGTAGTGTTTGGAAAACCGCTGCCTGAATTTCTCAGCTGTAAGCTTATATCTTTTCAGTAGCAGGCGCTTTACCGTTTCAAAATCCCGTGAAATCCCTACGTCTCCTCTGGCAACAAGCTGTGCTATTTCATAAGGTAGCAGATTGAGCAAGTGTGAAGCCCAAAATTCCTTTGGAAAGTCTGCGACCTGCGCTTGGCGCTCAACTAGGATTAAATATAAGCTGATATCATTGTTTGCTTGATCAAAGTTAGGAATCATAGACAGGAAATCTATTTTTGGACTGGAAGACCCACTACCAGCTAAATTGAAAGATTCATTTTGAAGTTTCAGCTTTTCCAGTTCGAATTCCCTTTCTTCTCTTTTCCTTCTCTCTTCAATTTCGAGCTCACGTTTTCTTTGTTCAGCCTCTTCGGTTCGTTGTGATGTAATTGTGTTCAGCAGTTCTTTAACAAACTCCATCTCATAATTTGTGCTTGCCACGATCAAATTCCTCAGATCTATTATCTTGAGGTCTGGGGTGACCTCTTCTCCTAACTCTCTGGCGAGAATGATCAGATCTTTTTTACGGGCTTTGCAGAGGAGAGCCATGCTTGAACTTTTGGCGGAATCGACTGATTCACACACAATCACATGCAATAATTTATTAGCACTTGAATCGACCGATTCACTGTAGCACTTCAATATTTGATATCACCCACTTCAAAATGTAAAATTTCATTGTAACGCGCACAAACACACTTTTGTTTTCCATAGAAGCAGATGATGAACACATTATAGCATACAATACTGATTCACACACAATCACATGCAATAATTTATTAGCACTTGAATCGACCGATTCAATCTTAATTTTAAAAAATGCGCACAAACTAACAGTTTTTTTCTAACAATTAATTTCAATACTTAAACACACAGAAAATAGGTTCTTAAGTTACTTTTTTTAAATGAAGTAAAAATGGATAGAGTTATCAATTATAAATTAGCAATCATAAGAACAATTAAATTGGAAATGATAATTAATTTACCATTAACCAATTATTATTAGACAATCAACTATTAACAAGCATAACACAATTAAATTAAATCTAATAATTATGTTTCTATTAATCACTGTATCTTCAATCATAATAATCAATAACTGGATACAATAATTATTTTACAAAATTGAATACTATTACAAATATAAAACACCAAAATTAATTGCTTTAATTAATGAAAATATATAGCATTCGATACACACAACAAAATGAGTGCTTTGTTTTTATACATATTTCGAAAAAAATTGCACCCGAAAAAAATTATGCAAAAACCTCAGACTTTAAAGCAATTAAATGAGCACAAAAGAATGATTTCAAAACAAAAATTCATAACTCCGAGTGTACAAATGTAAAATTTATTTTACTTTTAACTAGTTCCGAACCATTTTAACACTTTTGAACTAGGACTAACACGTGCAACAAGTTTTAAGTTAGGACTAACTCGTGCGAACAAAATTCAAACTGTATGATTTATGATTACAATTTTCGACAAAATAATACCATATTTTAAATCGTTAATTTTCTTTCTTCATTTTTAAAAGTCACACAATATATTTATCAACCACCAGGATGCAGGGGAATTCGGCCAGACAGTTGGGCGCCAGTTTTAACTGAAGTTTCCGGCTAGCTCACAGGAAGTGAAATGGACGGTTAAAATAAAGCTGGGCCATAGTTAAATGAAATGAAATGAAATTTATTCTTCTCACATTTATCCACATAAAACAGTTCTAGATTTACCTCGATTACATAAATGACAAGCCACATTATGGTGGCGATGATTCGATCATCGCATGGCGAGATTTTTCCGACGGGTCCTAGTGAGAGGGAAACAGAAGCCACCATCCTCGCACGAACAGTCAAGAGACTCTATCTATCCTGCTTCTGATTGAGAAAGGTCCTTGCAGCGCCATCCACCGGCAGAAGGGCGAGACAAAATTTGATTGTCACAAGGGTAATCTAATTTTGTGCTTTCTTTGTTTTACAAGGGCCAATGTACTCGAACTATTCAATTTAAGAAAGAATAGTTTAAATTTCGGAACATTATTCTCTTAGGATTTTTTTCATGTTTTCAAATTCTCTGGAAGAATAGTAGGTATTTTTGTTTGTTTTGTTACGTACAGCTGGCTAACCGACACACAAGTCAACGGCCCTAGCAAACTTTGTATTAGAGTAATTAGTTTGTTTTAAAAAGCTTTTGTAATTTTTTTATCATATTATTTAAAATTACTTTTTTATGCGTGAAGTACAGAAATCGAGTCTTTTGAAGGTGATCCTCAATTAAATGTTTTGTAATTTCACAGGGTTGGGGGCACGGGGCCCCTACCCAGACAGCACGTAAGTTTGCAGCAAGTTTGATTTTGACTTGATATTAGCTTGTCATAGCAAATTTGACGCGTCAAATTTGAAGCGAACTTGTAGCAAATTCGCCGTGACAACTAGCGCCACCTTCCTTGCATTGCAAGTCTGCTGCAAGTTCACCATGACAAACAGCGCCACCTCCTTTGCAATGCAAATTTGCAAAACAAGATTGATGCAAAGATAGCACAAAGAGATAATTATCTTTGTCTCTGTTTGAAAAAAAACATCCGATTTTTAATAGCATCTCCTAGACCGTCGTTTTTTTTATTAATTCAATAAATCAATGATAATTTGTAAAAAAACTAACTTTTTTATAAAAAAAAAAAATTTGAAACATTTTCCATCTTTTTACTAAAAGTTTTTACTTTAAAGAAAACTATATGCCTTTTTCTTAATGTTGAAATTTTAACATTTATGAACAAAATTAAACCTAAAAAACAGTTAATGTTTGTTGAAAAATAATAACTTATTATACATTTTGTCCCATTTTAAAGTAATTACTTTTGAACTCTAAATTCATAATTTATTCTACTATCAAAACTTAGTTATTAGCGAAAATCGCTCTCTGACTTCAAATCATATTCTCAACTCAAAAAATTAATGAAATCAAGAAAATAGTTTAAAATGAATCGTATACGAATCGAATCGAGCGATGTATTAGCGAAATCTGTCTTCTCCTCTCGTAGTCGAGCTGGTGGAGTGGTATCGACGTCTGCCTACTAAGCGGTAGCTCGCGAGTTCTATCCCGGGTTGTGTTCGTACTCTGTTTTTGCTATAATTTGCAATGAGTTTGCAATGCAAGCTTGCTGCAAGTTCGTTCCATAGTGACTTCGAAGCTTTCGTTAACTTGCTGCAAGCTTGCACTCTTGTCATGACAAATTTGTGGCAAGCTTGCTGCAAACTAAAATTGCTATCTGGGTACAGGGCTTAATCCGACCCTGCTCTTCTTCTTATTTACCACTTTTTCTAAACATATTTTGGGTAAATACAAACCTTGCGGAACCACCACTGAACTGTCGTTATTGTTTCATACATTCCATTTCGATAAATAAAATGGTCTTCAGTTTGCATTTTTTAATTTTGAATGTTTTTATGGAAGCTAGATCAACTATAAATGAACTCGTATATGCGTATTCTATTTTAATAACTACAGTTTTATAATATAACGTGTGTAAATGTAAACATAATTATAAATCATTAATCATTTGACACTTTCTTAAACAAAAGAGCGTTTTGCCCCGATACTTTTATAATGTTTAATTTTTTTATTGCGAGTTCCTTCTTTCTATCTCGCCAAAATTGGTACTAAATTTTATCTGTAACTCCTTAATGAAGGGGAGGGGGAAGTAACCAGTTTTGCAGGTGTTAATAAAAATGAAAGGCAGTTTACAATTCAAGAGTCTGGATTTTTTAAACAATAAAATGATTTCATTCTCTTCAGTAAAGCACAATGAAATAGACATAACAAATGCATTAATCCTAAAACTGTTGAAAGATCTCAACATACACTATCAGAGGCAATCAGAACTATAATCATACATTTATTATTGAAAGCTTAACATTCAAATTTAAATTTCAGTTCAATTACCTTTTAAATCTTAAGTTTGAAATTTCAAGGTCATGATTTTGTTTGCTTATAATAGCAAATTCATTTTCATAATTTTGATTAAATATATATAACGTTTATATGACTCGGATATGACGGATAGTTTATGTTGAATCTTAATGGAATTACATAGTCTTGTTTGTACTTTTAAGTTTAATGGCTAAAGTTGAATTTAAAATGTCCGACGGTAAAACATTTGTTATAGAATCGATTTGCTACGTTTCATCTATTTTGCAAAAGTTCGGCATCATGGCGAAACAAGCTTCTGTAATTACCCTGCAGGTGTGTTTTTTTTCTGGACTTTCTCAAGTTTTGCTAAATAGGCAATTTTTGTGCTTCGTAGTGTAATGAAGAGAACCGACTATGCCGTTTGATAAATGCTGTAAAAAATTTGGCACAGATACACAACTATGGCGTAAAGACTACTTACCTAATTTCATTTACCTTAGCAGTTGCGAGTTTAAACTATCGCGGTTGCATACGCGCGAATTGACATACTGACAGATGGCCAACCCACTGACGGATTTGGCAGTGGCGCCGGGGGCGACTGCCCCCTCCCTTCACTCCCCCGACTCGCCGCCACTATTCAGTGTCGAGAAGTAGAAGACCGCCTTGGCATTTTCTGAACTTTAAAAGAGACGCACAGCGAAATTTACTAAGGTTGAAGCCTGATAACAGAATTTACAATTAACCAAAATAAACGGTACTTTTCCGTTATCCGGGCGCAAGCGAAAAATCGCCAAATAATGTAGAATTTCGAAAAATTTCTTACAACCATCCTCTTGGCGACTTGGCTCGCGTTTGGTGCACAATTGGCGACATTTGCACCCGGTTAACGGAAAAGTACCAAATAAACATGTATCTAACGACTTTTGAACAATACATTTTTGCAATGAAGGAGAGATTCTGCACTCACATTATATTTTCGCATAATAATGCCTCAATTATATTTGTGAATGATGATGCCCTTTCACTCAGAAAAGAGGTTTTCTTATTGTTTGTTTACATCTTAGCAAACATTGATGGCTGAGAATACTCTTTGTTGATTTTTTTTTCATGACTCGGTACGAAAGCATACATTTTAAGAATCCGAATATATTTTTGATTTATGGTAAGGATATCTCTTGCTACTAAGAATTAGTTACTGAATGAAATACAGCGAGTACCTCCCTAATTGATGATCCTGTTTCGAGCAAAAAATCGTTGAAATGAAGATTTCATAATCAAGGGTTGCCTATACAATTAAATCAGAGTAGCATATTATAATAATTTTTTTTTATCTTAACCACATGCTATGTTTGCATGCATATATCTACACTGTTAAAATCCGAAGGTAAACAAACGTATGTATGTATCTATGTCCGTCTATCTTCTCACGAACCGCTGAACGGAGAAACGCGCGGAAAGTACCAAAAGATGGGAAATAATCCAAGGAATCCATTTTGGCCATTTAAATTCCGAAATTACAATTAGTGAAAAAGATATTAATTAAACTAATTAACAACAATACTTTTCATTGTTGCATCGCAATTCAAACCGTTTTCATTATTTAAACAAATACTAGCTGCGTGGCCCGGCGTTGCAAGGGCTATCTCGAATAATGCGTTATTCACTGGCGGAAAGAAGAAGGTAAACTGATACATGCCCAACATTCTCTCCTAAATAAATAAGAAGAAAAGAGCGGTTGAAACATTTGCGTCAAAATCGACGATTTCAAAAAAATTCAAAAAATTGTTTGTTAAAAAAATTATACCGTGTATGCCGAAATGAATGGTATATCTCAGGGGTTCCCAACCTTTATTTCCTCGTGTACCCCTTTATTACTCCCCAACCGTCACCAACCATCCGTCTGTGCAAAGAAGTTATTATCAATAATGTTAAGGGCTTAGGTTAGCTTAAGAGTCAAATGACCCGAATTAATAACATTTGCTGGCCTTATTTTACTTTTTGTTGCATTTGTACAATAGTATTAGTTAAAATAGTAGATCAATTCCAAAACAAATGCAATCAGTATTGTAATAATTTCGCATTAACTTATAAGGATGGCTGAAAATTACACTCCGTATTAATCAACTATTCAAGTGGTACAGTTATTAAATACCAAGTATTCACTTGGAGAAACAAATTTCTCTTGACTTTTTTCTATCAGCGTCATTTTTTATGTTAATGTAGTTTAATTATGTTGTAACATTGTTGTTGTAACAATGTTCTTCAAAGTAAGCAACTTCAACAATAAAAAGTATTTTGAATTGCGCAGCTACAATGAAAAGTATTGTTATAAAGTATCCGAAATAATGAAAAGTATTGTTGTAAATTAGTTTTTAATTAATATATTTTTTACTAATTGCAATTTCGGAATTTAAATGGCCGAAATGGATTCCTTGGATTATTTCCCATCTTTTGGTACTTTCCGCGCGCTTCTCCGTTCAGCGGTTCGTGAGAAGATAGTTGGACATACATACATACGTTTGTTTACCTTCGAATTTTAATAAGATAGATTTAATTGCGTGTTTCTCTTTCATTGGTGATAACTTCAACAGTGCAATATGGAAACCTGAACAATGAAACAAGTCAATGTGGATAGCTTTGTGTGCGGGTTTTGGTAATTGATATAAAGAAACAGGGAAAATTAAATCGCTCAAATAGGCTTTTTATTAAAATTAGTGTTTTCCGCGATGTTTTACTTTGAGATTTCATGTATGCAGTGTATTTTGCTTTAGGCGTATATAAACTGGAGGCGGGCATATGAAAAAATATGGATTCCGATCAACGCTGGGTTATCTCATTCCTTCCGTACTAAAGTCAGACAAAAAAAATTCCGGAATCGGAATTTTTTGCGATTTTTTAAAAATAAGTAGATTTCTACGCGTTTACGCGGACGGCATGATTGAACCGCTTATTTCTCCTTATTTATTTAGGCGAGAACGTTGAGCTTGTGCCCTTCCCTCCGTACTAAAGTCAGACAAAAAATAATTCCGGAATCGGATAGACCATTCATTTCGCCACGACACACTATAAAGTTTTTTTTTTACAAAATAGCGGTATAATTTTTAAAATAAGCCGATTTCGCGGACGAAATGTTTGAACCGCTCTCCTTATTTATTTAGGAGAGAATGCTGAGCATGTCTCACATGACCTCACTTCTTCTCTCCGCCAGGGAATGACGCATTATTCGAGATAGCCCGTGCAACGCCGGGCCACGTAGCTAGTATCTAAATAAAAGGTGGAAAAGCATTCAGAATTTTCATTTTCTGTAGTATTTTTATAAAACAAATTTAAAATGGTAGTGCTTCTCCCTAAAATTGCCATCTCCACGCTTGCCCACAAGAGGAACCATTTGCCTTATTTATCTCTTCATTACACCTAAACACATGAGTGGAAGTGATTTACGAGTTGCAAAATGTGAAGAGGTTGATTCGATGAGAAAATAATGATATTTCAGACAATATATCAAATATCTTTTTCAACGGAAATTATAAAAAAAAACACCGGATATGAATGAATCCGAAAGGAAGATTGAATTACTATACAGTAGAACCCCGCTAATCTGAAATTCCGGTTAATCCGAATCGATTTTATTTTCGAAAATTATATGGAATTGAAAATATTACTTGAAAAGATTTAAATATGAAAACAAAAAATACTTTTTCAGCATGCATAATTTTGTACACATTGAAGAAGGTCACTTCATACAGGAGCACATCCATTATTCTAATGAAAAGGGGAGACATATTCTCTTTCTATTGCTTTTGAATAAAAGAATTAAAGAGATAGTAGTACTGAGTACTTATAACTTACATTTTTTTTTAGCATACATCTTTTTCTTTTCTATTTTTATTTGAATTTCGGGTAATCCGAATTTTTTGTAATCCGAACAGGCACTGGTCCCAATTCATTCGGATTAGCGGGGTTCTACTGTATTTATATAAGAAATAATTCATTATTCGTATTTGGTCATTTTTAAGGATAGCAGTTTATTTTTGAACTAACAGAATAGTCTTTTCGACTGTGCTTTCAATGTTTCTTTTTTTTTCTTCGATTTTTTCTGTTTTTCTTTCATATCTTTGTGCTCTAAACGTAGAGAATGACCGAATATTTAAAAAATAAAATTAAAATCTAAAAAAAACTGAAACACATGATCTAGAATATTATGTGAATAAACGGTTGAGTTATAAAAAAATCCATTTTTCATATTTGATTTATTTTTTGTCGTGGAATCAGGACTTCAACAAAATGAGAAAAAAAAAAAAAAACGCCCACAATGACACGAACAAGTTTTGAAAATAAAATCAAAACAAAAGATACATATTATTGATTTCCCCGCTTATTTTTCTTCGCGATAATGACATTTTAACTGTAGGAAAACAGTACAGAGTACGTTAATCCGAAACATTATTAAAAAATTGCAACGTGAAAATGATTATTATACAGCAAGCAAAATATGCCAGACAAATAAACACGTTAAAACACTGCCGAAAATAATA